>OY755207.1:35527097-35887097 GCA_963576765.1 Draba incana
CGTCATGTGGTACGTTGCTCCACTGTCTATGAGCCACGCATTTGTAGGGTTTGGTGAAGCAAGGGCCATGTTTGCGCACGGCTACCACGGGCTAGTATTAACTTGTGAGGGTTTTGTATACAACAATGACATAAGGGCTCTGTATATATAAACCTCTTGTGTGTGGAATATGACCACTTCTATCCAAGTCCCTAAAGTTTAAGAATAATTAAGAAACAGCCTTAAAACTTATTGAATTACTTTTTGACCCACAAAATCAGATTAACAAATATGGAGAAGAAAACTTGAGGAAAAAAACAACACAATAAAGAGAGATGCAAAATCGGCCATCGTCGCCGTTGCAATCGCCACCGTCGTCGTCTCCGAAGTTACAATCGACTTGATGATGCAAAGTTTCCACCATCAGCAGCAGCAGCTGATTTCTCTGCTCTCGTCGGCTTTACCAACTGACGCCGCCGCTTCCTCGGAATCCGCCGCTTCGTCGACGGCGAGTAATACCAAGGCGGCAGTTCCGGTACGTTCGTCGGGAAAACGGCATGGTAAATTGAAGAATCACGATTCCGGTCGTCTCGCTGCTTTGAAGTCTCTTCACAGAGCAATTACTTATCCTCCTAACTCGCTTCTTATAGCTCATTCAGATTCGTTTCTTTCTTCTGGTCTCTGGCAACTTCTCTCTGACAAGTAATTATTATCTCTGCCTTCTCGAATTTGATTTTGAGCTTGATTAGAGAATATCCATTTATGTGTGGTTGTGAATCTCTTGCTGTGCAGGTCTTATGATGTGAGGCAGGCTAGTGTGTCTGCATATGGAGCTCTTTGTGCTATTTTGTGCTCTATTCCTGTAGAATCTAGTGGAATGCAAAACCATGTGATGCTAGGGAGTCTTGTTGATAGTTTTATTAATTGGGCGTTACCGTTGCTTAGGAATGTTAGTGTTCGAGATGGGAGCACGGTGCTCGCGGTTGAAGGTGTTAGGGAGTTTGTTTCTGTTGGGGATATTAATGGAATAGATAGGTATGCTTTGCCAATCCTCATTGCGTGCAAAGGGCTTCTTGAAGATGAGGGAACGTCTATACCGTTGTTGAATCAGACAGTGGGTGTTCTTTCGTTGATATCGTCGAAGTTTTCTAGTTTGTTTCATCCTCATTTTCTTGACATTGTTGATATTTTGCTTGGTTGGGCATTAGTGCAAGACCACACTGAGTCTGACAGACAGATTGTCATGGATAGCTTCTTGCACTTTCAGAAACATTGGGTCAATAAATTAGATTTCTCAGTTGGATTGTTAACAAAGTTTCTGGGTGACATGGATGTATTGCTTAGCGATGGTAGTCAAGGAACCCCAGAACAGTTTCAGAGTTTGCTTGCGTTGCTTTCTTGTTTCTTAGCAATCTTGAGGTCCACTGCTTCTGGATTACTAGAAAACAATCTGCTTGATAAGATGGACGAACCTCTGAGCAAAATGCTTCCTCGGCTATTGGGTTGCCTATCTACCATGGGGGAGAGGTTTGGATGGGCAAAATGGATCAAAGATCTGTGGAAGTGCTTGACTCTTCTGGCAGAGATATTGCGTGAAAAGTTTTCAACGTATTATCCTCCTTCTCTTGAAATGTTATTCAAGAGCTTAGAACATACTGATTCTGTGAATTCTGCAGTTCATGGGCAGATGACAACTTTTCAGATCCATGGGACCTTGAAAACCAATCTTCAGTTACTGTCCCTACAAAAGCGTGGCCTCCTCTCATCATGTGTGCCTAACCTGCTTCACTTTAAATCACCAATATCTCAGTTGCGATTGAACCCAAATCATTCAATTACAGCAGGTTCTTCTGCTACATACAAATTCTTGCTTCAACATGAGAGTGAAGAAGTTGTTCAACAGGCGATGGAATTATTGATGAAAGAACTTGAGTTGTTGAAGACAGTGCTTGGGGACTCATCAGGCCTCCAGAACAAGACTTTCAATGTTCCAGACTATGGATCCTATTCGGAAGATGAACTTTTGGCAATGATTAAGTTTGATATGAAGGCTCTTCCTTCCTGTGTGTCTCTTGGAGAGAGAAAATTTTTGAGTGACGTACCCGAACTTGCTGTCTTGTATCTTAAGAGGTGTGAGAAGTTAATTTCCTTCGTTGTTGAAAAGCTGAATCCTTTTGAGTCAGCTATTGCCGGCTGTTTGGATTTGCAAGTCAGTGTTGTGAGGATGTTAGAGTGTTTAGCTGCCGTTGAGCTCCTTAGCAACTGTTCCGTGCTAATTCAGCCTGACAGCAAGGTTCTTAAAGAAACAAATCATGGGAAGACACCATTCAAGTCTACATTTTTTGCCATTGTAATTGAGCATGTAAGGAAATACAGCTTAACAATGGTTAAAGCTCTTCATTATTCATCCCCTCTTGCTTTAAAGCTAGTGTCCCTTGAATGGATTCAAAAGTTCTGTGAGAACCTGATTGCAATATCGAAGCATTTGTCTGTGGATACTTACTTCTGTGAAACATTTCCATACTCTGTTGCAGTTAGAGATGTAATTATGGTGGTTTTAGATGCTGCATTTGATAGTGAATCGAAAGTGAGGAGTCAGTCTGCAATGGTTTTAGAGCTGCTTCTGGAGGTAAAGCTGATACACCCAATTCTTTTTTACTCCCTGGCTGAAATCCTTCTTGAAAAGCTTGGAGATCCAGATACGAGTATAAAGAATGCATTCATTAAGTTGCTTTCTCATCTCTTGCCAGTTACCCAGTACGCTGGTGGCATGCATAGCGAGGTAGAACATATGACTCTTAGGCCACAAGTTCTTATGCTAGGAAATGGTTACGTGCCCTGGAAGCAAGTCTTTGCATTGAAGCAACTGGACCAACATTTTCACTCGCAGCAACTTGTTAATGTCTTGAATTATATTTCCCAGAGACAGAAAGTTCCTTTTTCTTCTTGGATCCAGTCGGTTATTAATGATTTTCGGGGATCAAAGGATGCTGGTACTGGGCATCCTGATGAAAACCTGATTAAGAATGGGTGGTTGGAAATAAAAGCTGAGAAAAGCTCGATTGAGAGAATCTGCCTGGCAAATAACCTGGCAGGCGCTTGGTGGGCCGTGCATGAAGCTGCTAGGTTTTGTGTTAGTACACGTCTCCGTACTAGCTTTGGTGGTCCTGCTCAAACTTTTGCAGTTCTAGAGCGAATGCTTTTAGACATCACAACTGTGCTGCAGGTCGACAGCAAGCAAACTGGTGGAAGCCTAAATATTGTAGGCTCTTCTGGTGCCCATCTGTTACCAATGAGGTTACTGTTGGATTTTGTGGAGGCGTTGAAAAAAAACGTGTACAATGCGTATGAGGGGACTGCTGTTTTACCCTCAGCGCTTCCACAAATTGTCCTATATTTCCGAGCTAACCGGAAAGTTTGTGAAGAATGGTTTTCTCGTATATCCGAACCAATGATGAATGCTGGTATATCACTTCAGTCTCACGATGCGACTGTTGAGTATTGTACATTGCGGCTTGAAGAGCTAAAAGGTCTTGTAACATTGGTGAAGAAAGAAAAGTCTAAAATGCAGGCTTTTGACAATGCTCACAATACTGGAGCTCGGAAAATGTCTGACATCTCAAGAATTTTACGATATATGTCATTGGCTCTGTGTCAGAATCATAATTCAAATGCTCTGATTGGCATTCACAAATGGGTTTCAATGAATGTAACTCCTTTGGTTGCAGAAGAAAGTGACTTTCAGAAGCACAGTGGTGAATTGACGCTGTTTCCATGGATCACAGGGTTGGTTTATCAGTCAGAAGGGCGGTATGAGAAAGCAGCTGCATATTTTGCTCATTTATTAGAGAAAGAGGACTGTCTCAGCTCTATGGGTTCTGATGAAATTCAATTTGTGATTGAACGGATAATTGAGAATTATACAGCTTTATCTGATTGGAAATCTCTGGAGTCCTGGCTTTTAGAGTTGCAGGCACTTCGTGCAAGGCATGCAGGCAAAAGCTTTTCGGGTTCTTTAACTGCTGCAGGCCATGAAATGAATGCAATACTGGCCTTGGCACGCTTTGATGAAGGTGATATTCAGGCTGCATGGACATGTCTTGATTTAACGCCTAAAGCTAGTGCTGAACTGTCACTTGATCCAAAGCTGGCCTTGCAAAGAAGCGAACAGATGCTTCTACAGGCAATGCTTTTCCAAGCTGAAGGAAATTCCCAAAAGGTTCCACAGACCTTACAGAAGGCCCGATCAATGCTAGATGAAACTTCACTGGCTCTGTCATTTGATGGATTATCTGAGACAGCACCATATGCCACACAGTTGCATTGCCTTTTTGCTTTTGAAGAGAGTCATCAGCTGAGAGAGAGTGAACCTAAACAGAACCAAAGTAATTTGATGTTAAGCTCCTGCGTCTGGTCACTGCAGTCTATAATCAATAGAATTCATCGTGACTGCAGCCCTTGGTTAAAAGTTCTACGGATTTATCGGACAATTTTGCCGACTTCTTGGGTTACTCTAAAGCTCTGCATGGATTTGTTTGGATTTGCCCGCAAGCAAGGAAATTTCTTGCTTGCGAATCGTCTTAAGGATTATCTGAATGATCACGTATCCAGTTGTGCTGAGGTTAAGTTGCGTGAATTACTTATATTCAATTTGCAGTACCAGGGAGCCTTGCTGATGTATGCAGAAAACAAATTTCAAAATGCTGTTGCGGATCTTTGGTCATTTGTACAGCCAGAGGTGACTGCTTTAGAGCCAGTATGTGTGGATGCTGGTGTGGCCTTTTTGAAGGCAAAAGCATGCTTAAAACTTGCAACTTGGCTCAAAGGAGATGATATTTCTCTGGATTTGGAAAATGTTGTCCTTAAGATGTCAGAAGATTTTAACAGAACCAAGACTCCTTCATCTGTAAGCTGCAAGCCTCTATTAGACGAGAGCTTAAAACCAAGCATAAAGGCTATTAGTGAGGAGATGATTGGCACGGTTACAAAAGTGTCCACCCAACTTTGTTCTGCAATGGGAAAATCATGGATTTCATATGCTTCTTGGTGTTTTCATCAGGCAACAGAGTCTTTTTGCAAATCTAATGAGTCTACCCTCCAGTCATTGTCCTTTTCAAGCATTCTTGCTCAAGAGCTGCAACCTGGAAGGTTTCACTTGACTGAAGATGAGGCTGAATCCGTGGAGTCTGCTATTATGCAGCTTCTTCGGAAAGATGATTGCAAGGATCTCACAAACACTGGGGAAGATGGAAACGATCATACAATTACTGCAGACCTTGCCGAACCAAGAAATAATATAAAAGCTTTACAGCAGCAAGTAATTGAAACAATAGAAAATGCTGCTGCAGCTCCTTTTGCAGAAGATTGCAGCAGGGATAGTCTCTCTGTTCATCTAGCTTCTCAATTAAATGATTTAATGCTATGTGCAAAGAAAAATGTGGAAGATACTGATATTGCACCTATAGTTAACAGGCTGATTGAAGTCTGGTGGTCACTGAGGAAAAGAAGAGTATCTCTCTTTGGGCATTCCGCACTTGGTTTCACACAGTACCTTCGTTATTCATCAAAAAGCCTGCACACTAGTGAGTTTCCAGGTGTAGACTATGATCCACTTAATAAAAGAACCGGTAGCCATACGTTAAGATCAACACTGTATATTTTGCACATCCTTCTGAACTACGGAGTGGAGTTAAAAGATACACTGAGACATGCTCTTTCGATGGTTCCCTTGGAGCCTTGGCAGGTGAGAAGCTCTCCCTTGTTTTATGTCTCTTGGAACGAATCGAGCTTCTAATGTTTCTGGTGACAATTTTGTATAGGAAGTAACACCTCAGCTCTTTGCTCGGTTGAGCTCTCACCCCGAGGAGGTTGTGCGGAAAGAAATAGAAGGCTTACTGAGAATGCTGGCGAAATTGTGTCCTTGGTCCATAGTGTATCCAACACTTGTCGACGTGAATGCTTGTGGCGAGAAGCCTTCTGAAGAGCTGTTGCACGTAAAGGCCTGTCTGGTAATATTTATTCCTCAAACTTCATTCAAGTATAAATTTGGTTTTAGATTTCATTCTGAACGCTGCATAAATAGAGGCACTGGTCACATTTTTCATTACCTAAATATTTGTTTTTATAATTTATTCTCTAAGCAGATAGTCATAAACTCTGTCCAACTTTTTGTCCAATCTGATGTGATGATATGTGCTTTGTGATGTTCCTATGCAGACTGAACTATATCCAAAACTAATCCAGGATGTGCAGCTTATGATTAACGAGCTTGGGAATGTGACTGTCCTTTGGGAGGAACTGTGGCTCAGCACACTGCAAGATCTCCACATGGGTAACCTTAACTTTCCAGCTTATAATTTTTAGCTTGAGCAATGCAAGTTAACTCACTGTTAATTACTGTACATTTCTGTATCATTTGTTCTGGACCCCTAGCTCCTCTTATGCAATCGAATAGTTGACTTTTTTACTTGCAACAGATATACATTGTATCTAGAATAGGCTGAATGTAGTAGACAATGTGTTTTACTTTGTTAGAAAAGTATATTGAACCTCGGAAGTTGTGTTTCATTGAGTTTCCTATGTTGTCCCATACTTCGTTAAAAGCCGAGGAAAGTAGATTTGATTGTAACTTCTTTTCCAGATGTAAAAAGGCGGATAAACCTGCTGAAAGAAGAGGCTGCTCGTGTTTCAGAAAATGTGACTCTAAGCCAGAGTGAGAAGATTAAGATAAATGCTGCAAAATATTCTGCCATGATGGCACCTATTGTTGTTGCATTGGAACGTCGCATGGCGTCAACCTCTAGGAAGCCAGAAACACCTCATGAGGTTTGGTTCTTTAAGGAGTACATAGAACGTATAAAATCAGCAATCTTGACATTTAAAACTCCTCCCTCACCTGCTGCTCTGGGTGAAGTGTGGCGTCCATTTGATAGTATTGCTGCGTCTTTGGCGTCTTATCAAAAGAAGTCATCAATATCTTTGAAGGAAGTTGCTCCTAGTTTGTCTTTGTTATCACCCTGTAACATTCCAATGCCGGGTCTGGAGAAGCAGGCCCCCTTGTCTGAATCTGACATGTGTCTCAGCACTTCACTCCACGGAATAGTCACAGTTTCTTCTCTTTCAGATCATGTGACTATCCTTCCAACCAAGACACGACCTAAAAAGCTTATAATGTTTGGCTCAGATGGAAAGAAATATATTTATCTCTTAAAAGGCAGGGAAGACTTGCGCCTTGATGCTAGAATTATGCAATTGCTCCAGGCAATTAACAGTTTCTTCTGCTCCTCTCGAGTAACAGATGGTGGTACTATTGGCATTCGCTATTATTCGGTCACTCCTATTAGTGGTAGAGCTGGTCTAATCCAGTGGGTTGACAATGTTATAAGCATTTATAGCATTTTCAGGGCTTGGCAGACACGTGTCAAGCGTGGCCAAATGCTGCCATCAGCTCCTGGTAGTGCAAAAGATCCAGATCTACCACCTGTTCCTCGGCCAAGTGATATGTTTTACGAGAAAATGATCCCAGCTCTCAAGGAGAAAGGTATAAGAAGACTGATTTCACGAAGAGACTGGCCTCATGATGTTAAGCGTAAAGTACTATTGGATCTTATGAAGGAGGTGCCAAACCAGCTCCTGCACCAGGAACTTTGGTGTGCTAGTGAAGGGTTCAAAGCCTTCACAACGAAGTTGAAAAGGTACTCTGAATAAATTATATAACAATACTGTTCAAAATATTCCTGGGAGACTCTTGTGAACAAACAAGAAATAAAAAAATTCTTTTATTTAGAAGATTATGAAATGATCACGATTTTCGTCAAGGCAGTAGACGTCTTACAAACAAAAAAGAGAAGAATTATGAGTTTGAGAAACGTTACGAAATGATTAATTTGTTTTGGCACGTTTTCTGATTTCCTTATAATTGAACCCTGATTGCAAGGTAAATTTTTGGGATTAAATTATTTTAAAGTGGCTATTATAGATCCGATCTCCTATTTTAGTTCCACGTTTTCTTATCATGCTGCAATTCTAGGCTTCGTTATATATTCACTTTGGTTATTCTTGTAAATTAATAATAAAGTTGGGAAGTTCCTGATTTACAGGTACTCTGGTAGTGTTGCAGCTATGAGTATAGTTGGTCACATGCTCGGCCTTGGGGATAGACATTTGGATAACATTCTCATGGATTTTTGCAGTGGGGATGTGGTACATATAGATTACAATGTCTGTTTTGATAAAGGGCAATGGCTTAACGTCCCTGAGGTAATACCATTTCGGCTAACCCAGACAATGGAAGCTGCATTAGGGTTGACAGGTGTTGAAGGCACATTTAGGGCAAACTGTGAAGCTGTTCTTGGTGTTTTAAGGAAAAACAAGGACATACTCTTGATGTTGATGGAAGTTTTTGTTTGGGACCCCCTTGTTGAGTGGACCCGAGGAAATTTCCATGACGATGCTGCCATTGGTGATGAGGAAAGAAAAGATATGGAGGTCGCCTTTGGCTTGAGTTTGTTTAAATCAAGAGTCCAAGAAATCCGTGTTCGGCTGCAGGTAAACATTCATTGCATTAATGTGGACAGAGAACAACACATTTTTATCTGTGCAATCTCTGACATTCTTGATCAACACATAATTCTCATTGCTTATATTTTTTAACTCTATTCATGGATCGCTTATCTCACAGTACATGCCTTCTCCTGAAATTTAGATTCTGACAGAATTAACATTATGTGACACTTTGACAGAGTAAGCTTGATTTACTAGCATATTCTAACCATACTGGTACTTTATTTTTTCCAGGAGCACCATGATCTCGTATTGGCTACATTACCAGCTGTTGAATTGTCTCTGGAGGTAAGATGGTTTCTTTCAGTGTCTATGAATTAAATTAGACTTGTTTGCCAGCTTACTGATGGTGAGATTGTGTTTCAGCGATTTTCCAAGGTTCTGAATCAATATGAGATCACATCATCTCTTTTTCTTCAAGCTGATCAAGAAAGATCAAAACTTATTCTGCATGAGACATCTGCAAAGACAACATTTGCTGAAGCAGCTTGTAATTCAGAAAAGATTCGCGCTTCTTTTGAGTTTCAAGCTCAAGAATTTTCTCAAGCAAAAGCCTTGGTCTCTGAAAAAGCTCAAGAAACAGCGGTTTGGATGGACCAGCGTGGAAGGATCCTTGGTGCCTTACGAAGAAATATGATTCCCGAAATTACTGCCCCCACAGTGTTAACGGATATATTAGGTTCTATATCTTTGACATCTGCTGTTCTTGTTGCTGGAATTCCACTGACTGTAGTTTCGGAGCCAACACAAGCACAATGCAACAATGTTGACACAGAAATTTCCCTTCTAGTTAATGACCTCAGCGACGGCCTCTCCTCTGCTTTGACTGCACTTCAAACATATTCTCTGGCTTTGCAAAGAATTTTACCTCTTAATTACCATACAACAAGCCGGGTATACGATTGGGCACAAGTCTTGCAGTTAGCTGCACATGCTCTGTCTACGGATATCATGTCTCTTGCCAAAAGACAGGCTAGTGAACAGTTTGAAAAAATACAGGGGGATGACTCTCATTCTGTCAGGAACTGCTACAATGATCTGTGTCTTCAGGTAGAAAAGTATGTAGATGATGTAAAGAAGGCGGAGGAAGAATATGCAGAGCTGGCTGCCTCAATTGGAATGGGGCCTGAATCAAAGGCCAAGGATCGTCTTTTCTATGGTTTGATTAATTATATGCAGTCTCCCGGACTTGTGGAAAACACCAATACTGGTTCTTCTGATAATTATGAGGCAAGCAAAGGAGTGAATCTTCAAGATTCTGGAAAGAAAACGTCGAAGGCATTAGCTGTGTTGCACACATCGATCAGTTCACTATATGATCGTTTAAAGGAAAAGGTACATTATATTTTGAATACTTCAATGGAAAGAAGGGAAAGAAACGAAAGCTTTATATCTGAGTCTAGGAGTCTGAGCACTAATTTAGATGCGCAGGTAGAGATGGGTATGATTTTGGTGGACATTCTTCGTGAGGTAAAATATTACGTTGGTCAGGAGATTTCTACTGTGGAAAAAAGTTTGACTGGGTCTGCTGACCCTGTTGAAGAGAATTGGGCTTTGGTCTTCCACAGAACCTTGCTTTCATCTAAGAAATTAACTGCACAAATGACAGAAGTCGTTGTACCAGATGTTTTAAGAACCTACTTGTTCTGTAATTCAGATCTTATGGATGCCTTAGGATTGATCTCACAAATCCGTGGATCCATAGATACTGCGCTGGAGCATCTCCTAGAGATAAAGGTCGAAAGAGATTCATTGGTTGAACTTAAGCAAAACTACTTAAAAGAGGTTGGCCATATAACTGAGGGGAAGCTAGCTCTTAAGAAAGCAGCTTCGAAAAGCAGGGAACATCTATCCTGGGAAGAGGCAGAGGAATTTGAATCTCAAGAGGAGGCTTGCCGGACACAGCTGGACCAGCTTCATCTATCGTGGGGCCAGAAAGAGTTACAAATATCTTCGCTCATAAAGAAAGAAGCGCAAGTTAAAAATGCTCTTATCGCAGCTGAGAAACAGTTTCAGCTGCTCACCAATGCAGGTGAGTGCAGGAAGCCTAATGATCTCGGAAGTTCAGGGATATTGGTTGAATTGGTTAAGCCTTTTAGTGAATTGGAACAGCTAGATAAAACATTATCCTCCTTAAGCAGCTCAGCTGTTTCTATGCCAGATTGGATCCCTGCTTCTGAGGATAGCTTGAGCTGTGGGCAATCACTATCTGAGAACATCTGGCGTTTCAGAAGTTTACTTAAGGATCATTCCTTCTTCATCTGGAAGGTAGGCATCATAGATTCTTTCCTTGATTCATGCATACATGATGCTACCCTGCATGTGGATCAGACATTAGGATTTGAGCAGCTAATTCTCTTTGTGAAGAAGAAGTTTGAGTTCCAACTTCAAGAACGAGTAGATTGTTACCTGACAGGAAGCGTTGCTCCTGCATTTTTATCTCAGCTGGATAAAGAAAATGAGCGTTTGAAACACTTTTCAGAGGAAAACAGTGTTAGAGGGGATCAAGTCAAGCAAGTCCAAACAATGCTCGAGGAATATTGCAATGCTCACGAAACTGCTAGAGCAGCAAAATCAGCAGTATCTGGTATGAAAAAACAAGTTAAGGAAACAAGTGATGCTCTTCGCCGAACAAGCCTCGATATTGTTCAAATGGAATGGATGAACGACACCACGTTAACCTTTTCACAAAATGTTAGGGCTACATTGCAACAATTATTTGCCAGTGATGATAACTTACATCCTTTCTTAGACCTTAAAAGACCCAAGTTGCTGGAAACACTGCGTTCTGCTATTTCTCAAATCACTAAGTCAATAGAAAGACTACAAGCTTGCGAACAAAAGTCACTCGCAGCTGAAAGAAAATTAGAGAGAACAATGGCATGGGCTTGTGGTGGACATAGTTCTGCTGCAGCTGGAAATTCATCGGCCACGATGTCCGGTATTCCTACTGAATTTCATGACCATTTGTTGAGACGCCGGCAGTTGCTTTGGGATGCGAGGGAGAAGGCATCAAACATTGCAAAAATCTGCATGTCTCTTCTGGAGTTTGAAGCATCAAGAGATGGAATTTTTCAAGATTCGCGTGAGGCTATGGAGGGTGATGCAAGAGTCAGGGAAGACTCTAGGGCATGGCAGGAAACTTATCTGAACTTAGTTGCACGACTGGAGGTTACTTATCAATCCTTCACACGTAAGTGCTTGAATAATCTTGATAGACAATGCATGTCCGTACATCTTGCAGATATAACACTTTTTTCTAATTAATAATTGTATTGCCTGGTTTTTAGATATTGAACAAGAATGGAAGCTTGTGCAAAGCAGCTTGGAAGCTGCCTCGACTGGCCTATATTCTGCCACAAACGAGCTTTCTAATGCCTCTCTAAAAGCTACGTCTGCGTCAGGTTAGATTTTGTATCCTAATGACCTAAATTCCCACTTTCTAAGTATTGTTTTCACATTACTATCGGCTCTGCCTTTCTCAAAGAACAACAGGCTCCCATGCCATGTTCTTTATTTCGTTGATCGTAGTTAGGTATTGATCCTGCATATAACAGTTATGATACCATATGCATATCTTTAACATTACAGGTGATCTGCAAAGTACAATTCTCTCAATGAGAGATTGCACATATGAACTTAGTGCTGCATTAACTTCTTTTTGCCGGGTATCAAGAGGCCACACTGCTTTGACCACTGAAACGGGTGCAATGCTCGAAGAGGTATTCCTATGAAGGCATATCGTAGCTTCAGCTTTTCTGACTGCCTGGTTTATCGTAATCTGTTGTTGCTAGGATACTACTGAAAGCTTTACTAAAAAATGTGAATCGTTTCTCTACGTGTAGGAGATTATAACTATATATATAAGTTCTCTTACTTATGAAGTGAATTCCTCTAATGCAATTTTATCGTTTATAGGCCCCAGTGTAGTATCAGATATTTGATGCTTTGTGTGAGCCTGTAGAACGAAAGGATTTAGTGTTTACGTCTTGATTTTGTAACAATGATGGTCTTTGGTTCAAGAATGCAACAAATTCAGGAGTGATTTCTCGACTTAGACTAGGTTCTATAGTTTTTTTAGTACTAGCAAGTTGATGGACCAATAAATCTGATTTGCTTTGGAATTTTGATTGGTTGCAAGAATTTAAGATTTGGATGTCATGAATTCCCTGGCATTTATGTTTGGTATGTGATATTTTGTTTAATAATTTGTAGGTTCTTGCAATAACAGAGGATCTGCATGATGTTAATAATTTGGGAAAGGAGGCAGTCACATTGCAACGTTCTCTCATGGATGATCTTTCAAAGGTTTTTAGATCTTGCACTTCCGTGCTTATGGTTTTAGACTTTGCTACCTTGAAAATTGGGCTGTAGTAATATTGAAATCATAGGGCTTTCTCACATGTTTTTGTCTTTCATATATTCTTGTAAATTACAAAGGTAATAGTGGCTGATTGCTTGAATGTCTGAACAGGCTAATGCAATCCTTATCCCTCTAGACTCAGTGTTGTCAAAGGATGTTGCTCGTATTGCGGAAACTATGACTAAGGAAAGTGAGACAAATATTGAAGTTTTGTCCATTCATGGACAAGCTATATATCAATCTTATGGTGCAAAAATTAGAGAGAGTTATCAGAACCTTAGGCCTTTGGTACCATCTACAGTATCTTCGGTGAAGGGTCTATATTCCATGTTAACTAGGCTTGCACAAATTGCAAGTGTACATGCTCGCAACCTAAACAAAGTGAGTAATCTATCATCAGATTAATCATCTCAGTTATGTGTGAATTTTACTGTTTTATCATAAGGTTGGCTGAACACATATGTTTCTATTCAGGCTCTGAATGAGGAGGCCAATGCTTTCAAATCTTCAGCTTCATCCTCACAGTCCGGTTGTGGTGACATCTCAGACTCTGATGAACAAGTATCAGCAGAGGCAGTGATAGTAAGTAGTGACGATTGTCTCCAAAAAGCTTTAGTTGATGAACCAGGTGAAAATGAGGAGGTCAGGTTACCAGCATGCGATGTAGCTACAGAAGTTACAGCGGATGTCTCAGAGCCTTTGGTGGCGAGTCCAGAGCTCAAATCTGGAGCCAAAGAAGCTGTGAAGGGAAAAGTTGGGGTTCAAAGTGATGAGGTTTCTCTTCCAACACAGACGCATACTCGAGTCACAAGAGGTTAGCCCATCGAGAAGTAGTCATGCAGTAACAGCTTAAAATTTGTTTATGTTTGAAATTCTCGAAGCAAATAAGTGGTAGAAAGTTCATTTAACTTATTAGTTTGGAGTAGTCGTAGTTCTTATTTTCCGAGCGTTGTAGTACCATACCTCACGAACTTACAATGATCCCTAAGCATACATGGTTTCGTGCTATGTATAGTTGAAATCACGCATCTTACGAATCTAAGGCGGCTTCTTGTCATACCACTTGCAGGTAAAAACGCTTATGCGTTGTCGGTTCTCAAGTGCATGGAGATGAAAATAGATGGTCGAGGCATTGCCGACAACAGGTATGTGTCGATAATCAGCCCTATTAACTCATAAAGGACTGTAAACTTAAAAAATTTGATCAACATGTCTTATAACCATTTGTATAGGGAGGTTAGCATTCCAGAGCAGGTGGATTTTCTAATTAAGCAAGCGACAAGCGTCGATAACCTCTGCAACATGTATGAAGGTTGGACTCCATGGATTTAGACAAATAATTCGAATCAGAACAGAAACTTTACCAACATAGCGCTTCAAGACTCAGAGAGAGGTCACATGAGGTAATTGCTGACACATTTGGTATCTGATGAAGTTTGCACTCAACCGGTCATTGGTGTTAGAAAGCGGCTCTACCTTTCCTCAGACAGTCAAATGATTGAAACAGGCACCGCCTACAAAATGGTTTTAAGATTCAACATTACGGCTGTCTTATCGTGGTATGATCTTTAAAACTCAAGAGACATATCCATTTGCTTCAGTTCCATTTGTGGGATGTGAATTACTGACTCTTCATCATCTGTTAACAATCACTTTCAGCGCCTCAAACGCGAGCTAAAGGTTTTCTGCAGTCATCAGCAGAACATGGTGATAAAAGATGCATTTTCGGGGCGTCTTGGATGGAACTCAGATCTAGTGTTGCTCCGAATGAAGCAGGACGACGTTATAAAACCCCATATCGCATTCTGTGTAACTTCTTGGTTTACATACATGGTGGGAACAGTGTAATATTATTAATATCACTCTCTATGAGAACCCATGTTACGTTTAATTGGTTCATTTGTGTGAAACTCCCTCAATTATTATTTACCTATAGATTTTCAGTTTCAAGAAGATGTCAACCAAAGAGGTGTTAATTAAAAAAAAAGGTAATAATTTAAAAGCTAAGAAAGCGAAGGAATCACGAAGAAAGAAATGTCTAACGAGATTCATATCAATCCACATCAACCCAACACGGATTCACCTAACAAGTGCCAAGTGGGGTTTGAAAATTGATAAAAAGTGGAATAAGATAAAGAGTCATAAGACCATCTCCATTAGAGAAATTCTACTTAGTTTCTTAAATATTAAATTATTAAAACACACATTCTCTCTTCATTTTATTCAACTTTATACCTTCTCTTTCATCCTTTTACTTAACTTTTATTAATTTTATATTTAAATACTCTATCTTCCTTTCAAAAACACTCTCCAAAAGTTCTTAAACACTCTCCAAAAGTTCTTCCATAAGAAATTATCTCTTCTTTTTATTTAACTATTCACCCACTTTCTCCTCTCTTTACTCAAATTTTATTAATTTAATATTTCAATACACCTACAAAAACACTCTCTTTCTTCCTTTTACCCAAAATTTTAATAATTTTATATTTAAGAAACCCACTAAGAAACCCCTAGTGGAGATGCTCTAAGACTTAAAAGACATGTGCTAAGCAGACCATATCCAATTGCAACGTATGGTGTAGATTTTGGGTTATCATCATCTTTAAAAAAAAAAAAGAGGAATTAACAATTTTACCCCCTTGCGAATAAAAAGAATATAAAAAATCCGACCTGCCGGAATCGAACCAGCGACCTAAAGATTTGCTGTCACAGACTACAGTCTTCCGCTCTACCAACTGAGCTAAGGTCGGTTGTTGCTGTCTCTTAACAAAGGATATACTTGTACTATTTAAATATTTGTATTTGCATGGCTTTGAAAATTCAAGAGATATTTTGATAATATGGCCAGGCAATACACATGCAGATACTCTGTACATATCCCAAAACTACTTTTCTTGACTTGTATTATTGGATGGTCCCCAAGTGTAACCCCACAAACACCAAATGTCCACTTTTCTCCCGTTTATTTCGCTCTAGAACACAATTATATGAAAAATCCATCAAACTTACCAATGGATTTGCAAGTCAAAAATACCAAAACACCCTTCTTATATGATCTACATAAACTCACATACGTCTCCTCTCTCTTCATAATTTCAAATTAGGATCAACAAGAAATTAAAAAATGGCAAAAGCTATGGAGGTTTGGGTGGGAGAAATGAAGAAGATGGGTGAGAAGATAAACCCTAGAAACCCATTGATGCAAAGGAAGAAGAGTAGTACATCTTCTGTTGTATCCAAACAACAACAAGGAGAAGAAGAAAGAGGACTTAAACAAAAGACAAGAGAGAAAGATGAATCTTCAACCATGTCTGATCTCACTGTATGCCTTCTCATGGACCGTTTTGTTCCATGGTGATCCTTCAATATTCAATACTTTGAGATCTCCCCTAATTTGTTGTGATGTGTATATATATCTATATATGTTTAGAACTTCATGTATAACATGTTCTTGAATTTCCATCCATGTAAATCTATGAAAGCAATGTTTGGGTTAAAGTACTTTGTTTTTGGTTTTTTTTTGGGTTAAAGTATTTTGTTTTTGGTTTATTCAATCAAATATGTTCAATTATTAAGCCGGGATCACATGAAGATGCAAATCCGCCATGTAATTATGAATATTCATAGGACACACCATTCCAAGAAAAAAACAAGAAATGATGAATGCTTTTTTCTTACAACCTCGTAATCTTGTGGTGACCCAAAACAAATTTCTCTGAACATGTTGGTGTTGGGCATGATTAGATTTTTATGCTTAGTTAGCCAAATGGACTAGGTTATATATAAGCCCATCAGAATATTTTTTTGTCAAAGCCCATCAAATAATTCAAATGCCAAACAAAATAGGGAATAAAAGGGATTTAATATGAAGTCAATGACAAAAAAAAAATTTGGTGGATGAAGTCAATGACAAATGACAAATGTGTACTAGTCTTGGATGTTGGTGATCTCTTCTTCATGTGTTATCTTGGTTCGTGTCACTCTTGATGTGGTTGTTTCGAGTTCGTTTGTGCAGCTCCTCCGTTTGAAGCCTTGGCGTGTTCTCTTTTGTTTGAAGCAAGGTTCCAAGTTCTTGTGATTTTGTGAAGGGTGGCGATTGTCATATTTAGAGGTGGAGATGGTAATTGGTTTGGTCTAATAAGGATTCGATTTGGCCTTGTTTTTTCGTTTTTATCTTATATGTCTGTGTTGTTTAAGTCTCTGGTTAATCCAGCAATGGTTTGTTGTATGTGTATCCACCCGCGTATCCCTGGTTAATAAAAGAAACAGATGACATAAAAAAAAAAGTCAATGACAAATGATGTAATGCAATGATGTAAAACTCTTTTGGATGAATGAATATTTGATGTTGAGCCACACCAAAAATAATAAATAAGAAATTGTTGTGATGCATAGAACACTAGCTTTGTAGGTTTTAGCCATATATATTTAGGAATCGAACCACAATGACTAAAAATTACATTCCATAATTGTGGAACTCAAATTTATGTAGACAACTGGTTTTTAGTTTTCTTTGTTTGGTTTGATTATCTAACTAATGCAAATGTTAACAAACATGTCATGATAAGATAACAACAAAACAAAGCTTTATGTAACAAGATTTATAAGGGTTTTCATGTTTGATTTGGTTGGCGCTACTGAAACAATCTAATATCATTTCGTAAGAAAAAGATTTAAAATTAAAAAAAAATCTTCTGCCGACATCAAATAATAAAAAGAATAAAAATAAAATTGGTTTATCCTTCTGGAAAGTCTACTACCTACTACGCATTTTATCAACAATTTATTACCAAGTACCAACCTTCGTAATCATATAAGGTTTTTGACGACAAAAAAAAAGGTTTCGAACTAGTATCGATTTTTGTTTTTGGGGCATCGAAATTATATTTGTTCATAATAATATATATGCATGTATTCTATTCAAAAATTATCGAAACTAATGAGATTAACATTTATAATATTATTAGTTAAACATTTAAACCAAATAAACTAAAATAATTTCGTTTGTATAATTGGTGACCATTGAACAGTATTTTTTATTTTATTTTACTAATTATTACCAATCAAATCCAATATTCTCATGCAAAATGATTCCACCAAAATAAATCTAAATGTCCGGAACGTCGTGGTCCAATGGTAAGGGGCGGGCTTTGGTGGCTAAAACCATCCGAGTTCGATTCCCGCCAGCGAGAACTACCTCACGATTTTCCAAGGACACCCACACGGATATGGGTCCATGTTTTCGACCCATTTGCAAACCCGGGGGTAACCTATCCGTGGGTCAACCTCTTTCCAGGGATTAGTCTGAGCCTCTGTGGTTCGGAATTTACCATGAGTTATAAAAAAAAAAAAAAAAAAAAATCTAAATTTCAATAAAATAAATATATCTTATTTAGGAAAATACAGTTGGGTCGTGTAAAGGACTAAGAGTAGACACGTGTCTAGTGTCGATTATGTCGTCGGCAAATATCAGTTGGCTACAAACGTAGATAAAATATCTTCTTTCGATTATGCAAAATAAATATTTTAATATTCCACGTGGCAAAAAATGAACCCATCCCGTAACTTCTATATCAAGGCTCAAGTCTTCACAACACACTCATCAGCATCTCTCTATAACTCTCATCTCACATCAATTATCTATGAGAAATTTCCAAAATTCAACGTTTTTTCTGCGGCGAGAGATGACTTTGTCGAGAGAGCAAGGAACCCTTCAAGCTATGATCGGATCTGATTTCAACGAACTCACCATCGCTGCTAAGAATCTCGCTAATCACGCCTTCACACTCACTGGTTTAGGGTTTGGTACTTCTATCCTCGAATGGATTGCTTCAATCGCAGCCATGTAACTCTCTCTCTTTGCTCTTTCTCTTACGTGGGTTTTGTTGTGGTTGATCTTGTAATGATGAAGTCTGATGTTGTAAATGTAGATACTTGTTGGTGTTGGATCGAACTAATTGGAAGACGAATATGCTTACTGCTCTTCTCATTCCTTACATCTTCTTCAGTCTTCCTTCCATTATCTTCGATTTTTTCAGGTAAACCGGAGAAAAAAAAAATAGAGACTTTTCTCTTTTTTTCTCTTCTTTTGATCATAATGATCCTAACTTGTGTCTGAAATTTCACAGAGGGGAAATTGGTAAATGGATTGCTTTTATAGCCGTTGTTTTGCAACTCTTCTTCCCTATACACGTTAAAGGTTTGTACTTTGTATTAACCTTTTTTCTTCCATTAAGAAAAAAAATCAAACTTTGTGTCATTTGCTGATTTGGATATCTTTGTTGTTGTTGTTGTTGTTGATGTTTATTAGAATGGTCTGAATTGCCTGCGGCTGCGATTCTACTGATCGTGGTTGCTCCAAGACTACTCGCCGGTACATTCAGAGACAATTGGGTCGGTTTAGCTGTATGCTTAGTGATTGGATGTTACTTGCTTCAAGAACACATTAGAGCTTCTGGTGGATTCAAAAACGCCTTTACGAAAGCAAATGGCATCTCCAACACTATTGGGATCGTTTGTCTTGTTGTCTTCCCTGTCTGGGCTTTTATCGCTTTTATCTTTTAAGCTATCTCACTCCACAACTCTTTAAGTTTCTTTCCCCCTAATGTAAGAGTCATTTGTATGACTCTGTCTCTCATAAATTATCAGAAATAAGAAATGGTCACTGAGGTGTTAGTCTTTTGCAAATACATATGTCTCAAACTTCAAGCTTTAGTGATTTGTTAAATATTATAGAATACAATATCTTGTATTGAGTTCCCACAAGGTCTGCAAGATATACATCTTGCTCTCCAAGTTATCTCCAATACTCCCCCGCACGACAAACGTGGTACGCGAAATCATCAAACGAAACACGTATGTCGTGGACAACTTGTCGAGGACGGACAAAATACATCAATAGACTCCTCCAGGTATAAACTTCAATCTTCAAAATAGGATCCAACTTCAGCTCGTCTTTGGTCTTGATAAAAGGAGAATACATCTCGTGGGTGCAACTTGCAACTCCACAAGCAATTTGTCCATGACTTGGATAGTCCATACATCAGACTAAACAAAAAATGACCTAAAGAACATAATCGTTCAACTAGAACTCCCTAAAACCATAACCAAACTTCCCTATAATAGGAGAAACCATGAGAAAAGAAACTGGAAAATTCAACTAGAAAATCCCAGTAATAGAATACTTAAGAAATAAATCACTTGTGAAAACTCTAGCCCTTAATCACCATGTTACGGTTCTCTAAGACGTCTCTTGTTGCACTAAAACCATGTTATATAACTTTTAGAATTATAAAACCAAACCAACGACCAAAAGAAAGAAATAAAACAAATAGCCATGATCTTAAGAAACCCTAACCAAAAGAAAACGTAGGTAAAATTAACCTCTAAAAAACCTCCAATAACTATTGTTAAATCTTATAAACAAAACACGTAACCACTTTCTTGTGATTCACGTCATCATCGTCTCCATCTCCACCGTCTTCGACCTTGTCTCCTCCCATGATCACCATTGAACGTGAGATTGTAAGACTTTTAAACGCGGAAGGTGTTAATTTTGATCCTGAGGATCGACTGCTCTGATACAATGTCAAGTACTATATAATAGAATATTTTGTATTGAGTTGTAGAGACTTCTTCCATTTAGGCTTCACGAGCTTCACTTCATAGACAGACTTTGATGCCCACATTACTTGGTCCGCAAGATACACATCTTGCTCTCCAAGTTATCTCCAATATAATTCAACCATTTCTATGGCTAACAATGCAGATATTTCCTCATCACCTACTGTTCCATGAATACTCGTCAATAAAAGCTTTATACGTCTCTTGACTCGGCTTAAATCCTTTCCCTACTATCTCAGCTTGAATGTTCAACGCCCTCTCCATCTTCCCTTCCTCACACAACCTCTTTATCAACAACTCGTAACATTCCCGACTTTGATAAAAACTCACCGCATCCTTAACTATATCCGCAGCTTCAACAACTCTATCTTTGTCACTATATTTACATAGTCCTTCCACTAATACTTCAATGGTTAAACCCTCTACCTCAAAACCCTTCTTTTTCATGTCTTTGTATACAAACCAAACCCGAATCAACATCGCCTACTTTACAATACCCATTAACAGGGCCGGGGTCCTGTAGACACACCAATGACACCTAGGTGTTGGACCTCAAAAAAAATTTCAATTTTTAAGGGTAGATTTTTTGTTTTATTTATGCAAATAATATATGTTTTACAGTTTTATCGTGAAAATGAGATAATGGGAAAAAAAAAAATTGTAATGGGGTCATATTAGTATGTAACTAAATAAGTGAAACATGAAATATTAACTTCTAAAAAAAATATATAATTATTAATCAAACTCACGATTGAAAGAAACATGGTTAAAAACCTTATTATGAAAGTTTGACACATGATTTTATAGGAAAAAAATGCAAGAGTTATTTTTCCGAATAAATAAATTTTAATGGTTTTTATGACTTTTGAAATTTCTTTTTTCATAATAACATGGATTTTCGTATTTTTTAAGAAAAATTTGTAGGTTTTGTTTTTATCTTCAAACATTATATTTTAGATTTTTTAATAATATGCCTCTTTTTTTATTTTGTGTCGGACCTTATAAATCTCAAGACCGGATATGCCATTAACAAGATGCTCGTAGGTTAGCGAAGTACACTCTCTTCCCTTCGATCCCATTTCCTCGAAAAGCTTCTTCGCTTTAGTAACCTCTAAGTTACTACAAAGTCCACCAAGCATAGTGTTATAAGCTAGGACTGGACAAATTATTCGTTAGATTTGCTCCGATCCAAAATCCATTTTGATTCGAACCGAAAAATTCGGATATCCGTTATGAATCAAAGCAAAGCAAATAGTAAAATTTATGATCCGTCTAAAGCAAAGCAAATCACAAATACTAATTTAAAAAATCCGAATATCCTATCTGATCCGTAAATTACATATATGTACATATAATATAATAGATTTAATTACAATATTTATTTGCATTTTTTAACTTTTTCAATACATTAAACGAATATATTTATAGTAAATTTAAGTAGTGACTAATTTTTTTAATTGAAAATCAATGTTTTTCATATTCTTTTTTTTATTAAATAATAAATGTTTTGTTGTCCACTATTTTTATCTTTCATTTTCATTTTATATTTAATTAAATCTAATAAAATTATATAGTTTTTACTTATTAGTTTAAATATTATATTAAAAGAATAATTAAAAAACTATTTTTCTTTCTTTTTTTGTTTAAAACGAATATCCACGAGTATCCGAATATCTGCAAATATCCGGAAAAAATTCGGATATCCGTACGTCCAAATATCCGAATTTTTTCAAATCAAAGCAAATCGAAAAATTCAATATCCGTGAAAAATAAATCGAATCACAAATACTGTATTTTTTTAGGATATCCGATCCGCAGGATCGCCCAGGCCTATAATATAAGCCACAACATCATGAACTACTTCTTTCAACTTCATCTTTTCCCATAACTTCTCGGCTTCGAACCGCATACCTCGCGCACAATACGCTTCCATCAAAACAGTATTTTTATTTTATTTTACCTTTTATTACCAACCAAATCCATTATATTCTTATGCTAAATGATTCCACCAAAATAAATCTAAATTTCAAAATTATTTAGAAAATACAGCTAAGTCGTCGTCCCATTTCTGCTTACGTCCACCAGTTACATTGTTAAAAGAAAAAAAAAACACTCATCGAGGGCCCACTGGAACGTGTAGAGGAGCTGCGGTAGACACGTGTCTAATGTCGTCGGTCAGATATCAATTGGCTTGGTAAACTATACTATAAACGAAGATAAAATATCTTCTTCGATTATGCAAAATAAAAATATTTTAATATTCCACGTGGCAAAAAATGAACCCATCCAACTTCTATATGAAGCTCAAGTCTTCACATTCACATTCATCACCATCTCTCTATAACTTTCCTCTCACATCAATTATTCATCAGAAATTTCCAAAATTCAAGCTTTTTTCTCCGGCGAGAGATGACTTTCTCGAGAGAGCAAGGAAACCTTCAAGCTATGATCGGGTCTGATTTCAACGAACTCACCATCGCTGCTAAGAATCTCCTTAATCACACCTTTACACTTACTGGTGTAGGGTTTGGTACCTCACTCTTCGAATGGATCGCTACAATCGCAGCCATGTAACTCTCTCTCTTTGTCTCTTTCTCTTACTTGGGTTTTGTTTTGTTTGGTCTTGTAATGATGAAGTTTGATGTTGGTAATGTAGATACTTGTTGGTGTTGGATCGAACTAATTGGAAGACGAATATGCTTACTGCTCTTCTCATTCCTTACATCTTCTTCAGTCTTCCTTCCATTATCTTTGGTCTTTTCAGGTAACAAGACAAAGAAAAAAACATAAGACTTTTTATTACTTGTTTGATCATAATGATCCTAACTTGTGTCTGAAATTTCACAGAGGAGAAGTTGGTAAATGGATTGCTTTTGTAGCCGTTGTTTTGCAACTCTTCTTCCCTAAACATTTCAAAGGTTTGTACTTTGTATTAACCTTTTTACTTCCATTAAGAAGAAAAAAAATCAAAACTTTGTTATTTTGCTGATTTGGATATCTTTATTGTTGTTGTTGATGTTTATTAGAATGGTTTGAATTGCCTGCGGCTGCGATTCTACTGATCGTGGTTGCTCCGGGACTACTCGCCGGTACATTCAGAGCCAACTGGGTCGGTTTAGCTGTATGCTTAGGGATTGGATGTTACTTGCTTCAAGAACACATTAGAGCTTCTGGTGGATTCAGAAACGCCTTTACAAAAGCAAATGGCGTCTCCAACACTATTGGGATCATTTGTCTTGTTGTCTTCCCTGTCTGGGCTTTTATCTTTTAAGCTATCTCACTCCACAACTCTTTGAATTTCTTTCCCCATTTGTTGTCTTTTTCCCTAATGTAAGAGTGATTTGTATGATTCTGTCTCTAATAAACTATCAGAAATAAGAAATGGTCACTGAGGTGTTAGTCTTTTGCAAATACATATGTCTCAAACTTCAAGCTTTAGTGATTCAGCCATTTCTATGGCTAACAATGCAGATGTTTCATCATCGCCTACTGTTCCATACCCGTCGATAAAAGCTTTATACGTCTCTTGACTCGGCTTAAATCCTTTCCCTACCATCTCAGCTTGTATGTTCAATGCTCTCTCCATCTTCCCTTCCTCACACAACCTCTTTATCAACAACTCGTAACATTCCCGACTCGGATAAAACCTCACCGCATCCTTAACTATATCCGCAGCTTCAACAACTCTATCTTTGTCACTATCTTTACAAAGTCCTTCCACTAATGCTTCAATCGTTAAACCCTCTACCTCAAAGCCCTTCTTTTTCATGTCTCTATAAACAACCAAACCCGAATCAACATCGCCTACATTACAATACCCGTTAACAAGATGCTCATACGTTAGCGAAGTACACTCTATTCCCCTCGATTCCATTTCCTCGAAAAGCTTCTTCACTTTAGTAACCTCTAAGTTACTACAAAGACCACCAATCATGGTGTTATAAGCCACAACATCATAAACCAATCCTTTAAACTTCATCTCTTCCCATATCTCCTCGGCTTCGAACATCATACCTCGCGCACAATACGCCTCCATCAAAACACTATAACTATACGCATTCGGAGAGCATTCCTGCATTTCTCTCCATATCCTTTCCACCATCTCTATCTCACCTTCTCTACAAAAACTCACCATCATCAAATTGAAAGTGTTCACATTAGGCTTAATCTTCTTAGTTTCATCATCATCATCTAAACAAAACACTTCTCTATATAGCTTATATCCATTAGAAGCACCTCTACGCCTAGAAACCTCCGAGATCAAAGCATTACAAGTACTAATCTGTAAATTGATTCCTTTAGATTTCAATTTCCTCATCACCATCAAACCTCCATCGATCTCTTTCGAATCCAGACACGATTTTACGAGCAAATCGAATACGAACGGTGCGGATCCGCATCGGTTGTAACTCTTGATCAACGATCGGAACAGTTTCGAGACGCGTTCGGTTTCTTCGGCGGCGGTGAGACGGAGAGCGAGGCGGATTACGTCACGAGCGTGGGTTTTGAGACGAGATCGAGCGAGGATGTGGATTAGGGTTGAGCAGGAATCGATGTTGTGAAGGCAGAGAGAGTAGCGGCGAGTGAAGAGGAAGAAGCGGAGAGAGAGGTGAGGGTTGTTGCGGAGGAGGAGAGTGATTTCGGAGAATTGGAGAGGAGTGAAGCCGGAAGGATGGAGTGATCGGAGAGTTGACCACCGTGATTTGGAACGGTGGTGCGTTAGGATGGTGACGGCGTCGGAGATGAGAGGATCTGGTGGTGTGGGGTTTGAGAGATCGGACGGTGGAGAAGGGACGGTGGTGGTGTGGAGGAGAGTGATTGAAATGTTGGAGTCGGGTTTGGGTTTCCGGGTCGTGTGGAGGATCCGTCTTACTATTGAGCTTGACATTTTTTTGAAAGTTCTGGGAGTTGAGTTCCGTTCCTTTAATAGAGAGGAACAAATTTTCCAAATTAGTGGTTGATTTGAAGTGTTTTTAATGTTATTTTGATTTTATATGGTTTATGTAATTTATTTTGAGAAATCGATCTATTTCTCCACGAGAACTATCATATATATCCACCAAACTATGACCTCTATCTAATTCCACACCAAATGAAAGTTTTACACTTAATTCCACACCAATTCAAACTTTCATATCTAATTACACACGAATTCAAATGTTCATTGTTTATATGTATACCAGATCGGTTAAGTACTAAAAACCGACATAACCGGATTTTGGACCGGATCAAAACCCAACCCGTTTAAACGCGAATCCGATTGTGGGTAACCTGGCCCGATCCCGTAATAAACCCCCAATTCCAAAAATAAGAACCCTAATTCGAATTCGAATCAGTTTCGTGAAATAGTATCGGTAAATGTTTATACAAACGTGAAATCAGTTTCGTGAAATAGATTACTAATTCGAATCAAAAGATATGAATAAGTCGGTGAAGAAGGAGTGTCTTTTGTTGGGGTTGTTAGAGACGGTGACACGACGGGTCCATTGTTGAGTTTAGGTGGTGCTTGTGTGTGGAATGGAGTCGGTGGTGCGTTTGGGTTACGGAAGCTCGAGCTCACGGAGATCCACGCCATGACGCCGAAGGCCGATTTGAAGACTCCACGAGCAGCTGCGGTGAAGCTCCACGGCGACGGCTGGTGGAGATGCGGCGATGGCTCTGTCGATCCGGAGCTCTAGCTCACGGAGATCTACGGACGCGACGACGAACGCAACGACGGACGTGACGACACAGGCGGATCTGCGACACGAAGCCCCCACGACGAGAGCTCAAAGCTCTTTCTTCATGACGACGACTTGAAGCTCCTCGGCAAATCGAAAATCAGTCAAAGCTCTTTCTAATGGGGAAAAAAGCAACCGAAATTATCAATCTGACCAAGAACACGAGGAGAGAGAGATCAGACGGCGGTTGTTGGAGGATGAGACGGCGGCGCGGTGGTTGAAAGGAGATTGTTGTGGCGAGAGGGAGAGAGGAAGAAGAGGAAGAAGAGAAGAGAAAGAGAGAGGAAGAGAGTTAGAGAATAAACGAGAGAAGAAGAAGAAAACTTGAAGATGACGAAGAGGAAGAAAACCAGAGGAAGATGATTTTTAATTTTTTAATTTGTAATTGTTTTTCTTTTGTCGACACAAATCGGGTTTTAGAGTCTAATCGGGTCAAAACACGGTTTACTTTTGGTTAAGTAATCAACTCGAAACAGTAAACCACCTTTACAGACATTTGTATGTAATTAGATTTGAACATTTGAATTCGTGTGTAATTAGATATAAAAGTTTGAATTGGTGTGGAATTAGGTGTAAAACTTTCATTTGGTGTGGAATTAGATAGAGGTCATAGTTTGGTGGATATATACTTAGATATGATAGTTCTCGTGGGGAAATAGATCGATTTCCCATTTATTTTTATGTAAGTTATATGTGAAATTGATTGTATATGGTTTGGTAAAAACTTTTCTTTTCTTTCTCTTGCAGATCTTTCCGAAGCGTGACATAATTTTGATTGACCAAATAGAGGTGAAAGTGTTTTTAGCAGAAATTGAATTAAAGTTAGAAGAGTTTGCCTCTTTCTGTTGAGTCTTTTTATCACTAGGTCACCACTACTTAGTCTAAGATCAAAGTTTATTTGATAATATAAGAAGGAAGAAAGATAGCTCATCAAAATGGTAAACTCTAGGTTACAATCCAAAAAAGCATATTTATACTCATACTTGCAAGGAACATGAAGCATATGAGGTTCGAATTTGTTTTGGGCTTGCCCCATAGATGGTTTAATACAAACAAATAAAATATAGGTTTCTGGTAACATATAGTTACATAAATAAATGGTTAAAATCTACTCTAAAAACTACATGGATTTAGGGATATAAATTGAAATTATTTGTACATAAATTAACCTCATAAGTATTCGACTACATGGATTTAGATAGAGTTTGCTCTCTCCATCGTCCAAAACCTCATAATTATTTGAAACTATTTAATTTGAGTTTAACTAGGAAAACTGAAAGTTTCAAACAGTAAATTGGGAAAAATGAGAATAACTATTTGGGAAATATATATATATATATATATATATGTATGTGTTTTTTCTCCCGTCAAACCAACATGCAATGGAATAAATCATGCCAATTATATGAGCAATAATCTCATCCATTATGGGTAAAAAGTTTTATACCCTTGATATTCTACATTCTTATTCTCCCCTATGGACTTTCTTACATTTGCAGCAACTTAAATATTCCACTTGATAACTCTCTCTCTTTTTGGGATGCTCCAAGTCCCTTGATTAAAGCTTCTCCAACATCCCCTCTATAAATTATGCTTCCTACCAAACTATTGTAGGAAAACCAATTTCCAAAAAAATAACTTACAAAAAATAATAACAGAAATGAAATACGCTGAGATATCACATTTCAGCCACTCACAACACAACCTCAAATTCGACTACACCGAGAAACCCTTCAAGTGTGACGGATGCAATGAAGTGGGCATCGGCTCTCGCTATCGCTGCTCCGGTGATGGTCATGGAACATGCGATTTCGATCTCCATGCGCACTGCGCGTTACCTTCAGCCTCCATAACTCATCCGTTCTACAAAAAATGTTCGTTTCAGTTTTTGGCTCGGCCGCCAGGGAACGAAAGACGGTATTGCAATGCGTGCGAGAAGGATGTGTCAGGATTCGTGTACCATTGCAAGGATTGCGGGTTTGATCTTCACCCGTGTTGCGCTATGCTTCCTATGGTTTTGAACGATGGAGAGACCAAACTCTTTCTTTATCGCAAAGTTAGTTCCTCTTGTCATCGATGTGGACGTAAAGGCCGTAGCTGGAGTTACAGGTTTCTCTTCTTGATTCTATTATTTTCTTTTACTATTATTACAATATCAATTGGTGCACAATATTAGGATCATTTAGATATTTCGTTTTGAAGTTGGGAATAACGTATTCAAACAAATAAGGTTTGATAGGTTTGTAATCGGAAAAAATTAGCATGCTTACTGCTTACGTTTTTCTTTTGTGTGTGAGTTCACTATTTTCATTGGTGGTTTTAGTCAACATTAGCATATATTCCAAATCAACATCTCCAAAGAATATATTTTTATTTAAAAAACAAAACATCTCTAAAGAATATTTTTAATAAAGCAATTCGAGTTAAAATTTTGGATTACGTTGTTATTTTGATTCTTAAACACGAATTTCGTCTTTATAGCGAATATATTAGAACAAAAGAAAAATTTAAAGCAATGGCATTCAAACACAATTACTTTAAAGCAATGGCATTTAAACACAATCTTTTCCCTTTTTTAAAGAAATGAACTAGTGTTGTGCGGTAATTGGTATACAAGTTTACATATCGTGCACTCTAAGTTGTAACTTATTACACATCGATCATCGTTTGTAACTGGTTTTAAAATAAATAAAAAAGTTTTCAAAAAAAAAAAGTTGTAACTTATTATTTGTTACAAAATTATAGTAGTGGTATGTTTTCCAGTTGGTTTAACAAACAATAAGGATGTGTTAGGCTTGATGATCTAACATTTCGACTATCAAATTATTACCAATAAAATGCAGGTCGTCTTGCAAAAAATACAATCTTCACGTAGCATGCGTGAGGGAGATGTTGGTGGAGAATTGGCGAGATTTGTACAAAGGACAAAACAGTAAAAGCTTGACTTTGAAGAACACACTTGAGCATCACCACCGTAGCAGCAAGAAAGGCAAAGTTCAGAAATGCTGCGAGATCGCCGGAATGGCCATGCAGTTTGTCATCTCTGCCGTACTCGGCGATCCAACGGCCCTTATAGCCGGAGTTGTAGGCTCCCTCATCTCTCGGGGATGATCCCTCTCCTAGGGGTATTTCTGTTTTCTCTGCTTTGTGTTTTAATCATAAATTTTATAACTGGGAGATCAAGAAAACAAGTATATATATGTAAAAAAAAACTTATATATTATGTTGATGAAAAAGAAAAAAAATCGAATAGATAAGTCATAAGAGACTTTAGTAAAATATATTTTATGCGATCTAAACATTAAAATATATTTTATGTGATCAAAACATTAATTTGTATATTGAGTGCTCCCTCACGTAGAGGAATATCTATGTTTATGATCGTCTATATTTTCATTTTAAAAAATTATAAAAATATCCACTATTGTGGTCCAATTAATTACATATTGGTAGACTTTTGTTAAATAATTTTTTAAATGGACTTATATAAGATAGAAATGCTTATAAATTTAGGTATATATATAGAACCATCTTTATTACTTTGTATTATTGTATTTGAAAATCTTAAAGATATGAAAATTTGTATTTTGACAGGTGTTGTGGTCTAATTAATGAAATTTTGCTATGTGAAAAAAATGTATATATATAATAAGATTGTGTTGAATCAAAAGTTGATAAAAATTCACCCAAAAGAAAGAAAAAAAACTAAAGAAAATGTCTAGCATTATCAAAATAACGATGATGGTAGCTTTAGTAACGATGGGCGTGAGAGCGAAGACTATCACTGAATGTCTGGGGATAGAGTGCAAGTCTCATTGCCAAGACTTTAATCATAGAGGTATTGTGCTGGTTGTGTCTTCGGATGCGCTAAACTTCCATCTTTCCAGTATTTGGACACAAATCAAAACTTTCTCTCTGTATTACTAATTTCTTTTTCTCTTTACAAAAATATATATTTGATCTAATGGCTTAAAATGTTAAAAGACTAATTATGCATTTTTAATGAGTTCTGTAGTGTTTAACATTTATATATATACACATAGTAAAATACAACAACTTTACTTTCGGTAGTAAATGTATCCACACAGATGATGATTATAACTGGTAATTAGTGATGTTTACAGAGGAAAATTGATATGACATGAACCCGAAGATGTGTTATTATATTTGTTGTACACCTTGTGGTCACGACCACAATTGTTGTATGAAGCGTTGTCAGAATCGTTGTCACTGGCCACCCCTTGATGCATCTCCAAAAGCGAATTGAGATTCTATAGACTTAGAAAATTTTGTTATGTATTTGTTTTCATATGATTTGGTTGTTTATTTATGAATCCGTACATGGTGAGATGTAATTTGATATGAAAACATTATATATTAACATATTAAAATCTAATAAAGATATCATATTCTCTAAAGAAATGTGATGGTATTGGCCTTCCTAATCACATTGGTATAATTTTGTTAAAATGTTTTACCATTATAAAGGGACTTGTAAAAGAGAAAAAAACTCTTATAATTTTAAGTAAATAAATCATCTTTATACTTTGTAATGTATTTGAAAATCTTGTAGGTGTGAATTTGTTGTTGAAGTGTTTTGGCATGTGTAGGACCTAATTAATTATAATTTTGTGATATAAATTGTATATCATAACATCGTGTTGAATCAAAAGTTGATAAACTCTCACCCAAACAAAGGAGGGTGTCTAGTATGATCAAGGATTCAAGATAACGATGATGATGGCTAATTAGTGATGTTTACAGAGGGGAATGGAAATACATGATCCGAGCGGATTCATGTAATTTCCGTCACCCTTTGTAAAAATTAGCAATTATAATCATCATTTGTGGATACAACTAACTGAATAATATAACGAAAACAAAATTGTTGAATTTCATTTTGTGTATCATAGCCTTTCATTTTGCAGTCAAGACAGCAATTGTACCGAGATTTTTCATTGGCACCACGATGCATCTCCACAAGGGAATTGAGATTCTAGACTTCTGGAACTTTTATTATATTTTCTTCTGATTTAGTTTTTTATTTCTGAATCTTTACATGGTGGGATGTAATTTGAGGGATGTAATTTGATATGAAAACATTCTGTATAAGCATACTAAAATTTAATAAAGAGATTTTTTTCTTGGAAGAAATTCGACGGTGTATAATAATCACTAATGTCTAGAAATCCAATATTACTTGCAGACATTGAGAGATTTTACAATAATTATAATTTGGCGTTGAAAGAAAAGGGCTTGTATGATACACTTACTCACTTCCAGATCAAGATCAGAGGATGCTATTTATATTTTTTCAGATATTTCAAATTTTCACTTTCATGAACACATAGATGTTTCAAATCCGGATTGGTTTTTTTATTACGTCGAGTTGTCTTGCCCGAATCGGAGATGGCGTCTTCTTGTAACGCTTGAAGTTGAAGAAAGAGTTGATTATATTCTTCAGCAGTCCCGGTCTCATCCGCCAACACTTTCCCACACCAATTGCAAGACCTATCGAATTATTTCAAAATATTTACAAATTTGATTAAAAAAATATATAAAAATAAGAAATTAGAAATATTTGAGACAATGATTAATTGGTGAGAGAGAGCATATATATTACTTGACGGAACCGGAGATTCGGCGAGTGGGAGTTTTAACACCGCAGTGACCACACCACATCCTTTCTTCAACGCTCGATGCTTTTGACATTCTTGTTTTGCACAAACACTAACGTATGTTTAAAACCTATCTATAGAAAACACTAGTCAAGGCAAATTAAGATTGTAACGAACACGCTTATATATTTTCCTTTATGCTTAACGTAATTTAAGACACAAACATGCTTATATATTCTCCATTTATAAATTGATTGGGTTCCTCATTTAGGTGTATTTATATAGAGATGCCAAATTTTACATGATTCCTAGTAGGTTTTGGAAAGTTCTTTTGATAAAATTAACGAAATAATCAATTAATAAAAGGAAAAACATTATAAAAAAAAAAACTTAAAGGAAACGTTGTGATATTATATTCGATTAAACTGAAAGGCTTTGTTGTTGATTTTAAGTGGGTTTATGTATTTGGTGGTCTTTCTTGAGATCGAGAATCTATTTTTTACCCTTTTTTTATTCACCAAGACAAGGTTTCTTAGATGGACAGAGTAATGCAAGAACCATCCTGAATTAACTAATTAAGTCGAGTTTTTCTTCTCACTTGCAAGTCAAGTTTTGCAATTGATTGAATGGGAAATCTAACTCTAACATTGAATATTTTTCAAACTTTCAAATACAATAATAAGTCATGATAGATACAACTTGCGTAGTGAAGAAACACTATATTACTTTTTTCCTTCCCAACTTGTAAACTTGTGACTTAAGATGGTAGGGGCTGCGCGAAGGCAAACCCCCTCTGCCACAAATAATGACACAGGCTCTTCCACTTGGGAAGACCTTAGACATAGCACCCTCCCGGTATGTGCAATGGGAGTCACTAGTCTAGGCCACTCGTCTTCCTGATCACGAGTTGACCCCGTCCAGGTAAGTGATTTGTTCAATTCATCGAGTTCTCTATTTATACTCTGCTTCTCCAATCAACTATTTGTCATGTAAACGATGTGGGATATTTCCCATCGTTAAACGTCGTGCCGTTTTAAGCTCCTGATATAGAACAACGTGTTGGTCTTAAAAGTGTTTTGAAACGGCAGGGTTTTGTTTGAGTGAGAGATATGGGCCGGAAGCTCTAGGCCAAGTACACTAAGACAGTTCAAAGATAGGCAAAAACAGTACATAGGTAGGAAACAAAGACAAGCTATGTTCTGCTTTTGTTACACGTTACACAAAGTAAATTGGGACAGAAATAAATAAGAATATGTCACGAATAGTGGTTTTACCATAACAAATTCCTCACCTTGATGATGAAAGCATCAACAATGTAGAACCAAGTTCTTCTCCAAGGAGAATCAAACGAAAGAAATGCAAATATTCCAACAAGTATTGTCACATAGGCTGCAGCAAAACTCCAATAAAAAGATTCCATGTCAATTGTTGTAGATTCATCACCTTCCTCTTCATTATCCGATTCTTGAAAGCCGGTGTTTCTATTGCAGCTTCTATTTGTTGGTTTTCCACAGAGAAGAAGATTACCTAAGTAGCTTTGAGTATCAAAGGTGTTAAACTGTTTTCCCTGTGGAATGACTCCTGATAAGTTGTTGTATGAGACGTTGAATACCGCGAGGCTGCTCAGTTCCGTTAGTTCTTGTGGTATCCTACCTTGTAATATGTTGAAAGAAATATCAAGGCTTTCTACATTCTTCATACCTGAAAAGCTTTCTGGTATCACACCGGATAAGTCGTTGTGAGAAAGATTGAGAGCCCGGAGTTTTATAAGATATCCGAGCTCTAGAGGAATCTCACCGCTCAGCTCATTCTCTGAGAGGTCTATTCCAAACATATATTCAAGGTTTCCACTCATGTAAGAATCATATCTATGTTTTGTTACAAACTCGATTTTCGTCGAGGTGGATGCCTTGTAGTCCATACTAAACTGATCTAACACAAGAAGAGATTCAAAAGTGGAATCCTCTTTTTCCAAATAAGAACCAACCTGGAAATCCTTGAAAGTGTAGCCAAGTCTAAAATCATAATCATATGATGCATCCACATTCCCCAAACCAAATGATGTATTAGTATGACATGAAGGTATGGATCCATTCAACATGTTGTGAGCAAGATCTAGAAGGTGGATGTTTCTTAGAGCACACAACTTGCGAGGAATATGACCCGTAAAATCATCCCCTCGCAGAAGAAGAATACTGATGCTTTCAAGGTTGATGAATTCCGGAATATTCCCAAACAATCTGTTATTTCTAAGGTCAAGAATTTCGACATTCGCTAGTAATGTCTCCGGAATAGTACCTGATAGATTATTGTCTTGTAAGAGTAACACTGTCCCAAATCCTGAATTGACTTGTGGAGGTACGTTTCCGGATAAACTGTTTGCAGAGAGGTCAAGGAGCTGAAGATTGGATATGTTGAACAACAAAATCGGTATTTCACCTTCCAACAAGTTGTTTGAACACAAGAATGCATTTAAGAGCTGAAGTTCGCCAATCCAACTTGGTATAACACCTGTGAGATTGTTGTTTGAAATGTCAAGAAGTAGCAAGTCTTTCAAACTCCGCAAACCTCGTCCTATATTTCCTGTAAACAGATTGTTATCCATAGAGAGCTCTTGTATACCAGTAAAGTTTGTTGTTGATTCCGGTAAAATCTCTCCACTTAGTTTGTTATCTGAAAGCTTCAAGATCTTCATGGAATAACAACCTTTTACAAAACTTGTCGGTAGCTTCCCGCTAAAACCGTTTTGAGAAATATCCAAAAACTCAATACTTTTCATATTACCAAGAGAATATGGCAGACCTCCTTGGAAACCGTTGTTCGCTAGATTCATATACCGTAGCTGAGGTAGTATCCAACCAATGTTCTCCGGAAAGAGCTGACTGAAGTCATTAACTGACACATCCATGAAAAGTAGATTATGAGCAGATTCAGGTAGCATGAAGTTTGTAAAAGAATTATTTTGTAGAAACAAAACTTTTAGTTTTGTATTGTTAGCCAACAACCATGAAGGAAAATCTCCGGATATTTTGTTGCTTGAGAGATCAACTTGACGCAAATCCTTTTGATTTAGGAGAAAATGAGGAACCTTCTCCAATTTGCAAGATCGTAGTACGATAACACTCAGCTGAAATTTTGGCTTCCAAGAACTTTCATACTCTACTTGAAGTGAGTTGGATTTTGAATCAAGTTTGAACACTGTGAGGTTTGAGAGGTTGGTTAGCGAACCAAGTGAGAAGACGCCTTCGAAGTTGTTATCAAACAATGATAAGTACACAAGCGATTCAAGATTACCGAGAGCCGATGGTACGTTCCCAGTCAATTGGTTGGATGAGAGATCAAGAACTCGAAGTCCAGTCAGACTAGTTAAGCATAAAGGAAACTGACCTAAAAATTTGTTTTGACTTAGATCAAGCTCTAGCATATTCTTTAGTTTGCAAATCCCTACATCAATCAAAACGAAGAAGCTTAAGTCACATAAACATGAATTTAGCCATAAATCTTTTTTGAATATTAAAAAGTGAAATAATTTGAAGTAAACTTGCCTTGGATTGAACCAGAAAATTCACTATAACTTAGATCCAAAGCTTTCAGATTCCTCAGCGCAGAGAACTCTGTCCACACAAACATGTTTGTATCAATAATTGATTAAATTTCCACAGTATATAAGAAATGCAAGCATTTATGAACTACCTTGTATTGGTAAGGAGCCATTAAATATGTTTCTACTCAAGTCAAGCAGTTCCAAGTTTGTCAAATCTTTTAGTTCTGAAAGATATAAACACATATAAAATTATAAGAGTAATGAACTAATGATAGATTGAATCGATCACAAAAATATAACATTTATAATAAATATGTCACTCTTGTTACAAATGGAAAAACACACACACCTTTAGAAGGAAAATGGCCGTCCATGTTGTTATCCCGAAGAAACAGAGTTGTAAGTGAAGTAGCGACATTAAGAAAGGGGAAGATGCTGTTGTTGAATCCATTTGAAGAGAGATCTAGAATCTTCAAGTTTCTTAATCTCTTTAGGCTATTATAACCTGAAAACATAGAATCTTGCTAAGCAAATAATAAAAACAGAAGGTATAAACTTTTAAGAAAATGTTAGAACCACTAGTGAAAGCTTGGTTTACCTTCAAGATCATCAAACAAGCCATTGAATTGGTTAAATGCGTCTTCGCTGAATCCTTTCTCTTCATTTGCAGAAAATTTAAGACTTTGAACATCTTCAAAGGGATGAAACAAGGAAAGATTTAACAGAGAAGGCTCTTTGAGATACATTTGACCAATGGAAAGCTCGATAACCCGTCCGCTTGTACGATTGCACTTAAGGCCCTCCCACACGCAGCAATCGGTTTTCGTGTCATTAGTCCAAGTAGGGAAAACAAGGTCATATAAACTTTCTTCAGTAATTGAGAGTATGTATTTCTTGATCTCAAATAAAGCGTTTCTTTCTTTCTCAATACAACTTTTGTATCCATGTAGTTGTACCAACAGAATTATCACCCATATCAAGTATTGGCTCAAGAATACCTTCCCTTTCATTTTAAATTATGTTTAGAAAAAAAAAAATGAAGTGAAAGAATCTGAAACTCAATGCAAAGTAGAAGAAACCAAATTTATAACAACTTCAAATTTGTCTGTTTAGAAAAAAAAGTCAAAGTTTGTGTTAATGAAACCACTAAAAGTCATATGTGAATGACATTCAGAAAAGTCAGCTCTCTGACTCTGTAGACAAATTGTGGTCAGCAAATTTTACTTGGACTAAATATTTTATTGGACAAATTCTTATTCAAATTTTATTACAAGTTTACAACTATGTAAAACACACACATTTTTGCTCATTATATGTAATTGTTTAATGGTCAGGCTTCATTTCAGCTTTGATGGCGGCAACAAGGTGATCATAAGCCTGACCCCAAGCAGCCTTCATCTCCGGTGACCACATCTCCGGTACCGCTTCCTTTATCGTCTCCAACAATGCATACTTGGTCACCTGCAATTACATCAGTTCATTTTTTGTTTGGTTTATCTAAAATATTGAATAAATATGTAATGAGTATACAAAACATTTTAATATCTTATGTCTAACCTCAAAGTGTTCATCAACAACGCCGTATTTCGAATGATTGGCTCCAAGTCTCTTCAGAGTTGTTTCCCTCACTGTTACTTTCCCTGTTTTCCTCAGTTGTACTGCTGATTCACAACACTGATAATAACATAAACCCATTACTCCAAATTTTTAGTAAGAAAAATTAAGAATCCAAGTATGTATTGAGATTTATATTTACCATGACAAAAACGGTCATGCCATGTGGCTTGAGCTTTGGGTTTTGTTCAGCAGGAACTGGTGAGTCTCTCAAAAAGGAGAACATCTTCTTTGTTGTTGGTGCAATCTCAAATATCCTATAAATATTTCAAATTTGTTCATTATCTCAAACTATACATATACAATTATTAGAAAGATCAATAGGATCATTTGGACTTACTTGATGAAGAGTTTAAGACCCAAATCAGCTGAGTTTTTCTCCATGACACTCCATGACTTCACCACAAGATCCTCTTGCTCTTCTGTGAACACAATCTTTCCCTCACTCTCCATATTCTCAGAACCTGAATGTTCAATATACAATTCTTTTCTATTAAAGAAACTGTGTTTTTACTTTAATTAAGAAAGATCTCCTATGTATATATAGTTTTTGATAAATGACCCTTTTGTGTTATCCAAGAGACAAGTTCCAGATAAACTTGTATGTTAAAAAAACATTGAAACCATGTGCTAAGTAGTATACTGTGTAGTGGAACATTTCGTTTCTAATGGATGAGTTACATTTGTTTGACCAAATCCTTGGTCAAAACCAAAAACACAATAAAATAAGCTTTAAATATATTTGCCTACCACACAAGTTGTGCAAGTTATAATACATTGAATCTGCTTAATCAAATGGATATTTGATCAATTGGCAGAAATACAGATACTTTTCAAATGGATCTCTCTCTCTTTTACTTTTCAAATTATTTGCTATGAAGCAAAAGCAATAACAAAACTTTTTAAGTTATTTAGCATCTTGTGGCTTCACATCTAGGAGATAAAAGGTTGAAACTTTACACACTGAATTCCAGGCAATGAAGATTACAGAGGAGGGTGATTTCAATTCAGCCGTATCCATAAGTTACATCGCGTTTTGCAACCACTGAGTCGAATGGTATTTCGACTCTTTCCTTCACAAGACACCGTGCTTCACCGTTTTCAATCACAAGGACTTTCCCCGGTGGGCATTGATTCGGTGTTTCCTTTCCTCCGATTACTCTTTGCGGGAGAAACCTCAGAAGTTTCAATGACGCGCCTCTTTTCCTCATCTCTGGACCATATCCAGCTGCAGACAATATCGAAATCACACCGATAATCGGAAGTACGACCTTTGCAACAGTGCCCAAGAAACGAATAACTCCATGACTTTCGCCTTCGGATCCACTGTTTGGACTTTTCACCTCTCTCTCGTTTCTCGCATTTCCTGAGCTGAACCCATTTGCATCCGATTTCTGCTTCGACGGTAAGTGAGGAAGGTACCCATTATTATCCAAACCGAGGGCGATAGGAGGATGAACAGGATACGGAGGAAGGAGAAGATCGTTTTCATAATCAACTCTTTCCCCTGCAAAAGTCGAAGCCTCGCGTAGTACTTCGAATTCTTTCCCTTTGTACTCTTTAAGCTTCTCAAGCAACATTTTCCTACTGTAATCAATCTCAGATAAAGCCACTTGCTTCTCATATTGTTGCCTTTGCCTTAAATTCTGTTCATTTCAACACAATAAGACCATATTACCACAAATCCTTCACAAGACTCAAAAATTCAACTCAAACCCAGAACTAAACACTATCAAATATTCACTACTTCACTAAAAAGGAAGAAACTTTGATTTCTAAACACACAATTTTGCAAGCAGAGGAAGTGTTATTAGGGTTTCGAACCTGTAAAGCAGAAAGCTGAGATTCAAGAGACTCAAGAGCATCACGAATACGCAAAAGCCGTTCAGCTTCTTCTTCCTCGACATCGTTAGAGCTGATTGAGTCATAATCCTTGTCGTGATTCCCATTAATCGCATCTTTCTTTCCTTCTCCGGGAGAAAGCTCGCCGTTTCCGCCGCCGCCGGCGTCTTCAGTGACGGTGGTGCTGGAGGAATCGATACAATCGCTGATTTTGAGCCTAAGCTCGGTGGCTCTGGCTAAAATTAAGCCGATCCCTTCTTCGTCTTCCATGGCAAAGCGATTGAAATGAAAAAAAAAAGAGTGAAGGAGAATTTGGGGCTAGGAAAAATTAGGGTTAGGGTTTTTGTAAGATAGTGAGGGGAAGAGACAAAGCGAAATGTCGACTCGTCGGCGAGTGATTGTGGTTGGCTGAACTCAGATTTCAGATTTTTCAGATTGATTTCTGCTGCTTTCCCGGTTTTAATCAACGGCCACAAAAAATTCAGCTATTTCATTTTTCTTTTTAATGTCGAAATTTAAAGAGAGAAAAATTAAAGGGATAATTGTGCAAAACAACAAACGACAAATTTAAAGAGAGAAAACAACAAACGACAAATTTGGTAGCTCTACCATTTTCTGAATTTTAATATAAAGATGACAAAAAGATTATCATGAATTAATAAGTAACTATATAAATTTTTTAACTCAAAAACATTATCAATTTATTGAAGTTTGACTTTCTGATTTTTCCCTTTTCACAATTGGCCTAAGCCCTAATAAGTAGAAAATGATTTAGTTCTCTTGGCTATAAGATCAGCCAATTAATTTTTCTCTCTATTTTTGTAAATCAGGATTTCAAGACCGCAAATTCTACTAAGGAAAGCCATAAACTTGTAGATTATAATCGCGATATTAGTCTTGACATCAAAACAAGTACTATGATAATAACCTCTAAGGCTAACTACTATGAATAATGTATCGACTCTGTTTTGAAAACCGAATAACTAAACTGGTACAAATAATAATAAGCTCACACAATGTCATTTTTAATTTTCTACGATAATTATGACAGATTTATATCATATTCAAATGTTACGAACCTCAATAATCACATATCTAATGTTATAACACACTGTTATTTGCAAATGGGCTCATACCAAGAAAAAGAGTGATAACATAACATCAGTCACTCTTTAAGCATTTTGCCCAATGAAAAATATTATGAAGATGGAAAACAAGAGCATGACCAATGTTAATCTTACTTTGATACGCTTCCTGCTTCTCTCTGTCTCTACACCTCGTTCAGTCTCATTCTCTCCGTTGCTTTCATCTGCTTCACAAACAGATGTTTGGATATCCATAACCATGATCATGAGCTCCGTGTGGCTGATGCTGCACGTGATGCGTCACAGAATTTGGAGACCTCAAAGCTTCATCACCCAAATGACCTTGTCTTTTGGAGAGTGGTACGTAAGCTGTCGCGTACGGATTCAACGATGATCCTCCTGGCTTCATTGCTATGCGAGATACTGCCGAAATTCCGGAAGACGAGCACGAAATTAAAAACTCAGATCATACAAATCATTTAAGGCTTCTGCTGCAAAATCTACACTAGCTACCACATTCCTAGCCAAAAAAGATTGTCTAATGATTCCAATCCCAAGCGAGACTCAACCAAAAGAGACAATCGTTACAAATATAAACAAGAGTATTTGGATTACCGGTTTGGATATCTGAAAAAGGAGTGCAGTCCTCAGATTCCGAGAGTACTTGTACTCCCCATCTTTTGATTTTGAACTTAGAGTCGTTACTCGCGATTTGAAACTGTACATCCACCTGATCGTAGTTGAGTTGAGGTAGATTGAAAAAGCAATTGAATATAACCATATGACTAGTCAGCAGTTTATTCGCCTTGAAGAGATGCTCCCAATCAGAGGAATCAAAGTGGTTCCCCAGTCTGTCAATGAAGCGGCAACTTACAATGATGATTGGGAAACGATATTTGGCAACACCTATGGCACAAACCCTACATCTGAGGAATGGCTGAGAGGGAGAGGTGTGTAATGAAGGAATATTGATGAGAGAGGTTCCAGTAGCAGTACGGTGAGTGAAATATGAAGGAACTTGTTCACCTAAAAATATCATGGAAGGGAAGAAAACTGATTGTTGCTGAAGGAGAGCTTCTTGGTCCAACTTGAAGCAGTTGATGAAAATGAGCTCGGCTTTTGGGAAGTAATTATCTGGAAGAGAGGAGGAATACTCACTTGGAGTATCATTCCAACTAACTTCAGTCAATTCCCAGCAGTCTGAAAAGTCAGCATATCTGAGTTTAGAAATGTTTAGGGATACACGTATTAAACTCTCGCATCCAATCATATCGAGGGAACTGAGACGATAGAACTTATGGATCCACCAAGGAACCTCTTCAATCCCTGTTTGGTTAAGATTGAGCCTTGAGATGTTGGTTGAGATATCAGGAAAACTCTTCAACCGTGAGCATCCGCTGAGGATAAGGATATCAAGAGACTGGAGATTGATTCTGGTGGGAAGAGTCTCCAGATTTATGCATTTGGTAATGTGCAACTCCTTGAGTTGATTGAGATTCTGTAATGAACAAGGAAGCTCCACCAAACTTGGGATATAAGAGAGGAACAAGTACGTCAAAGAGGGAGTCAACATGGTCAGGAGGGGTGCAAGCGGCTGAACCAAAAAAAACACAATTGAGAAATGTTAAACCAAGGTAATTAATTGTTTACATTTCTGTCGAAAAATAATCTTATTTTGATAATTATAAATTATAATGGTACTTAAACACTTGAAAAAACATTATGTTTAAGTACATACCTGCACTCTTTGCATATTAAGATGAACGAGCTTCTCTAGACGCAAGTTCGAGGGAAATTTTTGAATCATTGTGTGGCTTATATCGAGAACTGAGATGTTGGTTGAGATATCAGGAAAACTCCTCAACCTGTTACATGAATAGAGATTGAGCCGATGAAGAGATTGAAGGTTAATTCCACTGGGAAGAGTCTCAAGATCACGGCAGTATGACATGTCCAACTCGATCAATTTATTGAGATACTGAATAGAGGAAGGAAGCTCCACCAAACTCGAGCAAACTGCAAGATTAAGTGTCTCGAGATTTGTGGCCATGGTAAGATCTGGAATTTCTCTTAGGTAAAAGGATCCCTCCATATCCATATTCTTGAGCCCTGAAAGTGACTGAAGTCCAAGTAAGTTACACATTTGAAAGGATTGCTAATAGTATAAATAAATATTATGAACTCAACAATAACTATAATTTTGCTAAAAACTTACAGGAACTCCTTCCCACAGCTTCTCGAGTTTGCTATTCCGCATTTGGAGCTTAACGAGATTCTGAGGACGAAAATTAGAAGGCAAACATCTCATTGGGTATCCATCCAACCTCAATAATCTTAGATTAGGAGGCAAAAAGTTGAAGCCTTCTTGTAAGTGCCATCTACCTTCTTTCTTCATAAAGTTGAGTTTATTAGTGTAAATGTTTAGAAAATGGAGATTGATCATCCCTTCAAATGCTTCCTTATGTATTCGCAACTCATCAATCTCATCTGTATTCAACGATATACCTAGAACCTTTTTAGTACCCTGAGATTAAAAAAGTGATATAATTTCACAAATGCATGAATTTAACCCTTATAGAACGAGATATATGAAAAGAGCACAAAAATCCTTACAGTGTTATCTTCAAGTAAATCACATATATCCTTCGAATCCACAAGGAATTCTCGTCTTCCAGGCTCATCTGACTGTCCACGAACGATTTCCTTACCCATTTCTTGAAGTAAACGGTGCATCTCAATAGTACCGTATCTTACATGTATTAGAGACTTATCAACGAGGTTCTTAAGCCCGATATTAACATCCAACCCACTATCTGCTAGTACCATCTTGATGTCATCAACTTTTTCACCATTGAAAAGACATGCGATGTGACGAAATAACGCCTCATCTTTTTTGTTATTTAACCCATCGTAGCTTACTCTCAGTGTTTTCTCAACTTTTCCATTCAGCCTTTCACGAAGACTAGGGAGCATATCCATCCAGTCCTCTTTGTCTCTACCCCTAAGAAACGAACCCAAAACGTTAAGTCCCAAAGGAAGGTTACCAGCACGCAATACAACTTCAGAAGCAAGTTCTGTAAAACCATCAGGTGGATAGTTTTGCCAGAAAGCTGATCGGCAAAACATCTCTAAAGCGAGCTTTTCAAATGGGATACAGACCTCATAAATATGATCAATCCTATGTGCCCTTAAGAAATGTCTATCTTCTGTAATCACAATGATTCTGCTTCCACATCCAAACCAGTGGGTTTGACCAACCAAGGCTTCTAACACCATTTGATCTTCCAAATCATCAATAAAGATGAGAACTTTCTGGTGCTTTAGCCTCTCTTCCACTGCACCTGAATGATCTATCTTTAAGTCCTTTTTCCCCAAAATTTCCGAAAGAAAATGTCCTTGCAAGTGCAACTTCGTGTTGTAGTCATAGTACGGATTGGCTTTCTTATAAATTTCCTTACTCTTGGATAAGAATGCACGGTCTATGAAAACACTACCTTGAAAGTGTCGAGAAAGTCGGTTAAACAGAATTCTTGCAATTGTAGTCTTGCCAATTCCTAAGGGACCCCATAAACCAACCATCATCACTTCCTTAGATTCCAACTTCAAGAGTACACTCATATTTGCGATATGGTCTTCGATGCCGACAAAGTCCTCGGAATCCTTGGATGGAGTTAAAAGTAGTTTATCGAAAACATCATTAGCAATTTCTTCCATCATTTTTGCTTCGTTACCCCTAACAATGAGGGAGAGATATCACACACATGAAACAACAATTACAGTTGGACTAGGGTTTGTAGATTTAACATAATTCGATAAGATAATAATTTTTATAAAATTCGTGTGTAAATATATGACTCCATTAATTCAATAGACTAGTAAGTGTATAAAATTATCAATATATATATTTTTTTATCTGTAATAACATATACTCTTCCGTTGTTTTTACTTAAAATTTCAATAATTTTAGTTAGAGTTCATTTTCTAATAATTCTAGTGCATTAAAAACTTGATTCTATAAACGTATTCATTGTAACGAATTTTTTTAAATATTTTTAAGTATGTTTTTTATTTTTAAAAATTACAAAATAAGTCAAATCTATCTATATATTACTAATTAATAATTTATTAGTAAATTAATAAAATATCTTAGTCCTAACATATTAAATTATAGATTTTTTACTGTATTATTAAGAATGAGAATTATATAAAGCAAAAAAAAAAAATGATCCATAAAATTGTACCAGGTTACGGAATGATATCCGAGGATATTAGCTACATCTGTCAAAGCTCTCTTCCATTGAGATTTCACTTCCTCTGTTGTGTTCTTGCAAGTCTTGTCAAAGATCATTCCGAAGTCACCGGTTTGCTTCCTCACATGTGAAGGATCCAAACCATAGAAAACCGGAATCACCATCTGACCAAACTCTTTCTTGCATTTTACGATCTCCAGCAATTCATTAAGACACCAGCTTGAAGAAGCGTAGTTTTTAGAGAACACGACCACCGCAGTCCTGGATTCCTTAATCGCCCGCTTAAGCTCAGGATCTAGCGACCGGCTTCTCTTGATCTCACTGTCTTTGAAAGCAATGATCAGTTTCCGATCAAGCTCCTTTAGAAAGTGGCTGAGGAAAGTTACACGGATGTCTTCTCCGCTGAAGCTCGGAAAAACATCATATACCCAATTACGAGAAGAGAAAGAAGAAGAAGATGGATTCATATTTTAAATACGTATATAGATAGATAGAGAGAAAGAGAGAGAGGGAGAGATCTTATATCTAAGCAGACTGGTGAGTAGTAGCAATTTCTCAGACTTTTCTGATCCAACTTAAGGGAAGTTTCCTATTTGTTGACTTAATCAACACCCACACAAATATATTTCCTATTTGTCAACATGAGGGAAGTTTTAAGATAACATTTATTAGATTAATGGATGCTTATATAGGTTTTGAGTTGACTTGAAATAGAATCAAAGAACTCTTGGCTGAGAATATGGAAAGCATTTGTATGAAACACAGACATTCATGTAAAGTATTAAACAAGAAAAGTTAATGGCGCTACAAAAAGCAACCCACGATTTGAATGAAACAGAGCACACCATAAGTAAAACCATAGCAAAAGAGATCACAAATGAACACAAGAAGGAGAGAAAGGTATCAAAAATAGTTACTTTGGTCAAAGATAAATTGAGAAACATGACAGAGGAAAAACATGTCATAAACAAAGCATTGACCAAACCAAAATCTTTTAACTTATGTTTCTCTGTTTTATACGCTTTGAGTACACTTCAAGTAACCAAATAGCTAAAAAAAAGGCATGAGTTCATAAGCTGTATGCCGGTTTTGTTTCATCAGTCTCCATCTAAATTGAGTAGAGAAGATAAGCTGAGAAGATTCTGAAACCCTATACATTAATTTTATCTCCTCCATTACTCTAACCGAATAATATAACGTTTTTTTTTAATTCCGGGGAAAATTCTAACCGTCTTTAAACTCTTAGAGTTTGCAAGGATATATGTCAAGAGTTCTTTCTCTTCTCTTGTCTCTCCATATTCACCCATTCAAAGATCTCGAGATGAGACGACAAGCATCTTGGAAGAGAACTTGAAAGAGGGAGATCCTATAGACTTAAGATCCTATACTTGAAAGAGGAAGTATAGCTTGGAGATTCATTCTATGTACTATTTAAATGTAGACTTAAAGCTTTGGGTCACAATGTTTTTGTGAAAATATTGGGCTTAACCTACGCTTCCAAATTTTGTCAACACTCTATGTCGTGTAGAGTCTCTCATTGGCGGCGACTACAATGTAAGTTCATAAACAAAAACCCTCATGTTTTTCATTTTTCTCTGTTTTTGTAAATCAGGATTTTAAGACCGAGAGTTCTACTGAGGAAAGCCATAAAGTTGTCGCTATATTAGTCTTGACATCAAAACAGGTACTATGACATCAAAACAGGTACTATGACAACAATCTCTAACTACTATGAATAATGTATCGACTCTGTTTTGAAAACCGAATAACTAAACTGGTACAAATAATAATAAGCTGACACAATGTCATTTGTAATTTTCTTCGGTGATTATGACATAATTATATCATATCTAATGTTATTACACACTGTTATTTGCAAATGGGCTCCTACCAAGAAACAGAGAGATAACAGCAATCACTCTTTAAGCATTTTGCGTAACGAAAAATATTATGAAGATGGAAAACAAGAGCATGACCAATGCTAATCTTACTTTGATACGCTTCTTGCTTCTCTCTGTCTCTACACCGTTGTCACTACATGCTTGACCATGTTCAGTCTCGCTGTCTCCGTTGCTTTCATCTGCTTCATAAACATATGCAGTAGTATTTTGATTACCGGTTTGGATATCTGAAAATGGAGTGCAGCCCCCAGATTGAGAGAGTACTTGTACTCCCCATCCTTTGATTTTAAACTCAGAGTCGCCACTTGCGATTTTAAACTGTACATCCATCTGATTGTAGTTGAGATGAGGTAGATTGAAACAACAATTGAATATAACCAGATGACTATGGATCAGTTTAATCGCCCTGAAGCTATGTATCGAATCAGAGGAATCAAAGTGGTTCCCAAGTCTGTCTATGAACCGACAACATACAATGGTGCGGACTGGACAAAAATGTAATAGGTTAAGATATTTGGCATCACCGGTGGCGCAAACCCTACATATGAGGAATGGCTGAGAGGGAGAGGTGTGGAATGAAGGGATATTGATGAGAGAGGTTTCAGTAGTAGTACGGTGAGTGAAATATGAAGGAACTTGTTCACCTGGCAATATCATGGACGGGAAGAAAACTGAATATTGCTCAAGGAGAGCTTCTTGGTCCAACTTGAAGCAGTTGATGAAACTGAGCTCGGCTTTTGGGAAGTAATTATCTTGAAGAGAGGAGGAATCCTTGTCTGGGAAATTAGAGTGAGTGTTGTCTGTCCCCAATGGCAACTCACTTTGAGTATAATTCCAACTAACTTCAGTCAATTCCCCGCAGTCTGAAAAGTCAGCATATCTGAGTTTAGAAATGTTTAGGGATACACGTATTAAACTCTTGCATCCTCTCATACGGAGTGTGCGTGCTGGAATTTACACACAATAGAAATTGTGAAAATTCTTCGAAATTGAGCTTCTTTAGGGTTTCAAACACTTAGACTGATTTAGAATTAGATTACGAATTAGGTTTCTTAGTTTGTCATTCTTTCTCAAGATCAGAGCTGTAAACAGTGTTTTTATAAGAAATTTCGGATCCCTTACAACGAGAGGGGTACATGTTTATTTATAGCTAAAGGAGGCGGTATGAACAGTGCCGATCGAGGCGACTTGAACAGTGCCGGTCGGGGCGGTTTGAACAATAATGGGCCGTCAATGGGCCGCTTTCTTCTGGGCTTGACTATTTGGCCGTTTTGGCGAATACGACGTCGTTTAGGCTTATCGATTCTTCGAGGGGGGATCCGACCCCTACAGTTAGCCCCCCATTTCAACAGTTTTATAAATAAAAGTGTTGAAGTAAGGGTGTCCGAGTGAAGAACCGATTTCCGCTTAGACGGTTTACGTGTTGATGATGATGTCGAGCCCAGATGACCTGATTGCATCGAATCCAGCGAGTCGGTTCTTGAAGTCGCGAAGTGACGAGATGAGCTAATCCAAAACCTGCGAGTCGCTGGTGAAAGGAAGTCGCGAGCTGATCGAGTGCGATGAGATGACGATCTTGCGAAGTCGCGAGCTGATCGAGCTTGAAACGCGGGGCGACGAGATGGCGATACAAGTATGCGAACAAGCCTCAGTAAAAACCTCGTCTGGAAAACCCGATGGGAAAAAACCAGACTAAGGGAAAAAGAGTGCGAGTCACACACTTGCTTAGGTCGTCTTTGTCGCCGAATTCTAAACTTGGTTTCGCTGGTGTATCCATTGAATCTTCTGTAACGAAAACCATTGCTGCTGCGAGGCGAGTAGATACACGAATATGCGAGATGACTTCGAATGGTTGGTGGCGAAGATGGCGAAGCGAAGTCACATACCGATCTTCGCGAGATGATCGAGTGCGACGTTTAAGAATATCACAAATCCGCGAGTCGCTCGCTTTGCGCGAGGCGACAAGAGGGATATATAAAAAATCTGCAAATCGCTCGCTATGCGCGAGGCGACACGAGGGAGAAACTCGCGAGCTGATCCATTGAGATGGACTCGCGAGTTGATTTCCACGGAGAGAAAGTCGCGAGCTGATCCATTGAGATGGACTCGCGAGTTGATTTCCACGGAGAGAAAGTCGCGAGCTGATCCCTTGAGATGGAGTCGCGAGTTGATCCATTGAAATGGACTCGCGCATTGACTTCTACGGAGAGAAAGTCGCGAGCCGATCCATTGAGACGGACTCGCGAGTTGATTTCTACGGAGAGAAAGTCGCGAGCTGATCCATCGAGATGGACTCGCGAGTTGATTTCTATGGAGAGAAAGTCGCGAGCTGATCCCTTGAGATGGAGTCGCGAGTTGATCCATTGAAATGAACTCGCGAGTTGACTTCTACGGAGAGAAAGTCGCGAGCTGATCCATCGAGATGGACTCGCGAGTTGATTTCTATGGAGAGAAAGTCGCGAGCTGCGAGCTGCTGAAGTCGCAGATTTATTCGTAAGTGAAGTCGCGAGGTCGCACCATTCTTTGAAGATCAAAATCCTGAGAATATCGAAACTATGAAGCCACAAACAAATCAAGGAGGAGCTCGCGGAGTCGCGTCTTGAGCCAGATGAAAACCGATGAATTATGAACTTGGGTTAAAATTCCTTGAAATTGATCTCCTGAGCCCAGACTTTTGGGCCCATTTAGAAATGAGGCCCACCTCGAAAGTCGAACCGCCAAAAATATCTTTATAAGAGGCAACACTCCCTTGATACTTCTCATTATTCTCATTCCTCCGAAAAAACAGGTTCGCTCTCTTTCCCTTTTCTTTCGCTTTTCTTTCGAGTAATAGACAAGAAATTTGCCGTCCCATCACTTCGCCGCCGCCGTGTTTATCATTGCCGCCGCAGTGTTCTTCAGAGAAACTGAAAAAACTTAAGTTTTGATCCAAAGAACAATGTCGTCGACGAGTTCTTTTGCATCCGCGAAGTCTGCCGAGCTCCCCAAGAAGGGAAAATCGGCCTGGGAGTATTCTCCTAATAGCGAGTCGATTGTAGATGCGAGTTCGAGTTGCAGTGGGCTCCGTGGGCAAGAGGAGGCGAGTCCTTCGGGCCGCGAGGAGGCGAGCCCTATTAGTCGAGAAGATCGAGCTGGAGGCCATTCTCTTCTTGCCGAACTATTCTCTTATCCTACTCCCGTCTTAAGACGAAGTCGCGAGACGGTGGAGTCTGCTTCGTTTATGCGAGCCGATCGGACTGGCTTTGAAGAGGGAGTTGGGACTTCGCAACCATCGCAAATTTGCGAGGCCTCCACTACTGACGAGCGAAGACTAGTTGTGGAAATCCCGCAACTCCGCAACGAGTCCCTTAGTTCTGCCGAGCTGCCTCTCCAAGTGAAGATTGAGGAAGGTAATTGGTCATATAATTCTCTCGCAGAAAAAGAGAGACTGGAAGCCTGGGTTGGATGCGGATTCGCCAAAGTGGTCCAGAAGAAAAAGAAATCGAGGCGAAAGCAACGCCCGCCTCCAGGTTCCTCATGGTGCGATGAAGAATTTCTGGAAGACTATCGCTCAGAGTGTCGAACTCCCGACTCGGTCGAAATGATCGCGCCTTCTATCGAGCAGCGAGAAGACGATCCCCCTGCCGGCACGTTTACCGCCTATGCGTGTTGGTTTAAGGATTGTTACCTCACGTTCCCCATCCCTGCGCTTATTCTCCGGTTCGCGCGGGTTCACAAAATCGCGCTCGCGCAGATCAACTCGAGAGGAATTCGCCAATTAGTGGGAATTACGACGCGAGCGGCCGAATGTCGCGAGCCCATCGGAGTTCGCCATCTACACAACCTTTTTGAATGGCGCAAGCAATCCAACCCAGGTGGCATGAAGTACTACAATCTGGCGAGTCGTTCTCTTTATAAAATACTGGATGACTTCCCGAACAAAGATCATAGCTGGAGAAAATATTTTTTCTCCGTGCCGATATCGGCCGCGTCGGCCGAGGATGAACACTTAGTGGTGGCGAAGTGGGGGACACTTGGTAGATTTTCTCGAATGTTTATCGCGCGAACTGTCCCCTCATATTTTTACAGCTAGCAGACTGCTATTCACTCCTGTTGCCAACATCAACGATTTGGTCAATAAGTTGAAGGCTCGGAAGTGCCTTTGGAGTCGTCACTTCAATCTTCGAAGGGTTATTCTAGCTCGCGAGTTCATTTCATACGACAAAGAAGAAGAGATCGAAAAGAGCGAGTCCGACGATCTAGAAATAATGCCTCCTAAGCTCACTTTCCGCGATCTCGCCAAGAAAAAAGCCGAGAAGGCTAAGAGAAAGGCCGACCCGAAGGCCACTGCTTCCATTGTCGAGACGTCCGAGCGGAGCGTCGACAAAGAGAATACTCCTGTTGCTGAGGGCGACGAAGCGGCTGCCGTAGTCGCGAGTGGTGCGTTGGCTGTTATTACTACACAGCCAACTACAATTTCTGCCGAGCCCGCCGAGCCTGAGGACCAATTGCACCGGAAAAGAAAACGCTCTGCCTCTGAGAAAGGCAAAGGCAAAGTTGGCGAGAAGAAGAAATCTCGTCGCGAGTTGCCGACTCTGTCCCCAGGACAGTCTATTCCTGGAAGTTCTGATGGGCTCTATACTGATCCCTTAGCCGTAGCTGCCATGATGGCTAAGGTTACATATCCGGGTGATCGTATGCCGATCCCGGAAAGGCTGGTAAAGAGCGAGCTCTATAAGGAGTTCGCGTCTCGTCAGGCTAAGGTAATTTCACACTTTATTCTTTTTTTTTTTTATTTCGCTTTATTTCTCATACTGTCAACTCCTTCGCAGGCCATCGCCCATTTCAACAGGCTGATCATGTCGTATGATCAAGACTCGAGGTCTAAGGAGCTCTTTATAGGCGAGGCCAGGCAGAGAGAAAAGGTCGAGAAGGAACAAGTCGCGGCCCAAATGAGAAATCTCGCTGCCGAGCGAGATATGTATAAGAAGAGTTCTGACGACCTGGGCGTGCACCTTCACAGAGTCGGTAAGGAGAAGGAGAAGGTCGAGGAGAAAAACGCCGAGCTGGTGAAAGAGCTATCTGCTCTGAAGGCGAGTCGCGAGCAGGATCTTGAAGAAGCTGTCTCTTTTGCGAGACGATCTGCGGCCGCCGAAGTGCAAGGCCAGCTTAACCGGGCTTACGAGTTGTTTCATCAGATGATGAAGAAGCCGCTTAAGAAAATGGTCTATTTTGCACAAGCGGAGGCTAATCTCCAGCTCCTTGACGACATGGAGAATAATGAAGCAGAGGAGGCCTTCGATCCCAAGGCCGAGCGTGCCCTTTTAGCTGAAAACAAGGCATCGCTTGGAAAAGCCGACGAGATCTTCGACGCGATAGCACTCGAATTGAGGAAGACCTTAGGTAAGAACTATGTTGTCCCTATTACCGTAGCGGATATAGACGCGATAGCACTCGAATCGAGGTTGTGTCTAAGTCTGTTGGTATAAATGCAGCTTCAGGGTCGAACGATGGCTCTCTTGGTATGCGCTTGCGAAGCGCGAGTCGGACGAAGCCGATGAGACCGTTGATCCGATCCCTGTTGCACCAACTGAACCTCTTCGCGAACAGGCTCCTTTGGACAAGAACCCAAGGATGGCGAGGCTGCGAGTTCGGCTGCTATCGTTACTCTAGCCGAAGAACAAGTGGTCGAAGAGGGCGAGCTGGTTGCTGAGGACAAAGAGGCCGAAGATGGCGAGACTGTTGCCTAATCCGAACTTTGTAACAGTAGGATTTTTTTTTTTTTTTGCTTAAGGATTTTAAGACTCGATTTTTGTTTTGTGCCTGGATGGCTTTATCCAACTTGTGACAATACTTTTATGCCGAGTTTGTCGAGCAGATTTATATGAATGCCCTTAAGCAATTTCTTAACTGTTTTTTCGATTAGTAGTTTGTCGACGAAGCCTGTTAGAGCTTGTCTAAGGCGCATAGAAATGATGCGGTTTTAGGACGCTTAGGGGAAATGCGGTTTTAAGACGCAATGCGGTTTTAAGACGCGATGTGGTTTTAAGACGCGAGGCCTGTTATAGCTCGTCAGCTAGGCCTGTTTTAGTTTGTTACTTAAAGCAAATTCAGTATACAGTGTACTTGATTTATATTTGCCAAGTTAGACTAGTTTGTTAAGTAATAACTGGGTTTGCGAGTCAAACATCCTGGCTAACGGACACATTCTACTGAATGTGTCTATCCCGAGATGGACTCGCAAGATGGACACCCCGGTTAATGGACATACTCGCACTGAATATGTCTATCCCAGTAATGAACTCTAAATTTATATAGCGCGCTTTATCCGTTGAGGATGTATAAGTATACTTCATAATGATGATGAAGTTTTAATCAGGTCGCCATTATGGCCATGATGACGCCCAATTTTTATTGATCTCGCGTTTAGACAGTTAAGTCGTTTAGCGAGTTGCCGCGTTTAGACATTCAAGTCGTTTAGCGGGCTGAACGAGTCGTAATAAGACTTGGTTAAAACCTTAGCTTATTGCGACTCGATTGTCGCGTTTAGACCGGAGTCGTTTAGCGAGTTGCCGCGTTTAGACATTCAAGTCGTTTAGCGGGCTGAACGAGTCGTAATAAGACTTGGTTAAAACCTTAGCTTATTGCGACTCGATTGTCGCGTTTTGACCGGAGTTGTTTAGCGAGTTGCCGCGTTTAGACATTCAAGTCGTTTAGCGGGCTGAACGAGTCGTAATTAGACTTGGTTAAAACCTTAGCTTATTGCGACTCGATTGTCGCGTTTAGACCGGAGTCGTTTAGCGAGTTGAACGAATTGTAATAAGACTTGGTTAAAACCTTAAGTCGTTGTTACATACTGCGAGTGGGAGTATGAATATACGTACCCACTCCCCCCTTTTTTGAATAAGAGGGCAACTGAACTCGTCCGAAAACTGTCTTTTGGACACGCCTTATTCAAATCCGTGAAGTCTACACAGACTCGCCACTTGCCACTTTTCTTCTTCACGACGACTGGGTTCGCAAGCCATTCTGGATATCTGACCTCAGAAATTGAGCCGGCCTGCAAGAGTTTGTCTACTTCGTCATTTACCGCTTGAGCCCTATCAGGACCTAGTCGCCTTCGCTTTTGCTTTATAGGTTTGTAGGTCGAGTCCACGTTTAACTCGTGACTGATGATGCCGATATCGATCCCAGGCATGTCTTCTGCGGACCATGCGAATGAACAGACATTTTTCTTGAGAAATTCGACGAGGTCGAGCCTCACGGCTTTATCAAGTGTCGCGCCGATCTCGACACATTTTTCTGGCGACTCGTCGCTTATGCAGACCGACAAGACGGGTTCGCATGCTGGACCCGCCCCTTCCTTATCTACGGATTCCGCGATCTGTAGTTGCTATAACATGTCTGAGATTTCTTTAACGGTCTCCCTTTCTGTCTTATTCTTTTTTCGCGGCTCGCTCGGAATCGGCACTGTCGAGTGACTTCGTAGTTTATGCGCGGCCATGAAGCAAGATCGCGACGCTGCCTGACTCCCTCTGATCGTTCTGACCCCGCTTTTCGTAGGAAACTTAAGGCAGAGATGGTATGTTGAGGCGACTACACGCATCGAATTGAGCCAAGGGGTTCCCATTATCACGTTGTAAATTGTCGGGTTGTCCGATACCGCGAACTCCACTATTTTCATTATTCCTTCCGCGCACACAGGGAGTTTGATCGTTCTAAGAGTCATTGTCGTCTCGCCATTAAATCCGGTCAAAGGTTTAGGATAGGATTCGACTTGGGCGAGATCGATTTTCATACGCTTAAGAGCGTCTATGAAAATAATGTCGACTGTGCTACCTGTATCGATTAAAACACGACCCGTGTCCCAACCTGCGACGGAGAGTCGGATGACGAGTGGGTCGTCGTGCGGTTTGTCAATGTCATCAATCTCATTTTCGTCGAATCGGATGACTTCGTTTGGAAACTTGGATGGACTGGGTTTGTTTGCTCCTACCTCGGCTCGCCTCTGATAAGCTTTGATCGACGAGACGGTGTTTGAACAATAGCGCGAGCTGCCCATAATCATGTTGCAGATTTTCTGCTTCGAGCCACCCCGGCCTTCGTTATTGTTTTGCTTGCCGAGGTTGACCCGGTCGTCATCCCGTCTGTCTCGCTTGTTGTTCCTTCTATTGCCTCCGGACGGACTGTCTCCTTCTCTTGCGTCGTCGAACTGCTCGAGCTGAAAATCATTAACACTTATGTTTCCTCTGAGTTCGCCAGCGGCTAGCTTTGCTGCGAGTCGCATTCCGAGCACTCTGCAATTAGCTGTCGAATGTCCGTCCATCTTATGCAAGTCGCAATATGCGGATTCGTCATACTGCAGGTTCCTTGTCCAAGTGTTGCCACTACTGTGACCTGGAGTGCCGCTTTCGCGGACAGGAACGCTGTTTCCGCGGACTTGCCTTCTACCTCGGTCATAGCCGGGCGAATCCACCTGGTAGTTATGAGCACCTCTAAAACCTCTTTCGTGTCGCACGAAGCCATTTTGCTTTTTCTTTTTCGTGGGCGGGGCTTCTTGCGGTTTAGGACTTTTGATATTTCCATACTTCTGGTCCAAAACCCGTGTTTCCTCTTCGCTCCTTGCGAAGCCATTCGCGCGATGGAGCGCGTCCTGAATGAAAGAGGGCTCGTTGATTGTCATCTTCTTCCGGAAATCCTAGTTATACCACAGAGCTTTTCACAGGGCACTTAGGACGGATTGGTCGTCAATCCCTTTTACTTGAATAAACATCGCTTTGAAGCGTTCGATGAAGACTCCCAAGGGTTCGCCGCCCGCTTGCGTTATAGTATAAAGGTCCGCCTCCGACGACCTGCGTTTGATTAGGACGGAGTACTGCTTTAGGAAAGCTTCAGAGAGCTGGGCGAAGCTGTCGATAGAGTTCCTTTTCATTCCCGTAAACCAATAGAGGGCTGTCCCTTGGAGATGCTCCACGAAGAGGAGGCAGCAACCAACATCGATTTCGTCAAGCCGGAAATTCGCTCGCCCCATCGCGATTGAGAATGCTCTGATATGCTCTGTGGGGTCGCCCTTTCCCTCGTAGATAGAAATCTTGAGCTTCCCTGGGTTGGATAAACGCGCCTTTGTTATCCGCTTGGTAAAGGGAGTAGTGCGAGCTTCTTCAAGAACTCGGTCGAGCTCGGGCGCCTTGCTGGTTGCGCGATGGACCTGTGATCTCATATCCTTGAGATCGCGAGTGGTCTGCTGCAAGACAGTTTTGAGCTCGTCCATTTCCGTTCGCTGCGAAGCGACAGTTTTACGAGCGGTTGGGGCTTCGGCTTGTTCCACCCATCGCGTATTTTCTGCGATTTAGCCCTCGTCCCGACTCTGGATACGACTAGTCGGTCGACTGGGCCGAGCTGCTCCGAATTCACGTCCTTCTGAATTGTCTGCGATTGCAGCTATGCTACCGGGAGCACATGCGACGAGGACGGTTCCGTCTCTGAGAGGTGTTGGCGTATGATCTTCGCGAGTGCCACGAGCCGAAGGCGATGCCGCCTGGGAGAAGTTAAGGGCGAGCGGGGTGACGCGAAGCGCGTTACCTTGAGATAGCCCTCGAGTCTGACAAGTTGTCGACAAGGCCCTGATTTCAGCAGTCAGGTTGCTGTTGATCGTTTCCTGGTTTTGCGACTGCTCGAGCAACTGTTCGAGCATTGCTTTGAGTTGACCGAAATCTCCTGGTGTGGACGGGTCGGCCGAGTTTGTATTGGCGGTTGCCTGGTTCTCTGTCGGGACAGGTCTGCCTGCTTCCGCCCCCAATGCGGACTGGTTGATTAGCCCAGCCACAATGGGCTCGCTTGGACCTGAATCTTCGGTCGCTGGAGACTGCGGGTTCGTTATTGACATATTGCGAGTAGCGGGTTCGTCTAAGCGTTTGTTTCGTGTATGAAGCTAGTGTTGCGAGTAGATTAATACCCTCCTTCTAGCGCCAAATTGTGCGTGCTGGAATTTACACACAATAGAAATTGTGAAAATTCTTCGAAATTGAGCTTCTTTAGGGTTTCAAACACTTAGACTGATTTAGAATTAGATTACGAATTAGGTTTCTTAGTTTGTCCTTCTTTCTCAAGATCAGAGCTGTAAACAGTGTTTTTATAAGAAATTTCGGATCCCTTACAACGAGAGGGGTACATGTTTATTTATAGCTAAATGAAGCGGTATGAACAGTGCCGGTCGAGGCGACTTGAACAGTGCCGGTCGGGGCGGTTTGAACAATTATGGGCCGTCAATGGGCCGCTTTCTTCTGGGCTTGACTATTTAGCCGTTTTGGCGAATACGACGTCGTTTAGGCTTATCGATTCTTCGAAGGGGGATCCGACCCCTACACGGAGGTAGCTGAGACGATAGAACTTCTCGATCCACCAAGGAACCTCATCACTCCCTGTTTTGCTAAGATTGAGAAATAAAACGTTGGTTGAGATATCAGGAAAACTCTTCAACCGTGAGCATCCGCTGAGGTCAAGCGTATTAAGAGACGGGAGATTGATTCCTGTGGGAAGAGTCTCCAAATTTATGCATCTTAGAATGTGCAACTCCTTGAGTTGATTGAGATTCTGTAATGAACAAGGAAGCTCCACCAAACTTGGGATATCAGAGATGAACATGTGTGTCAAAGAGGGAGACAGCATGGTGAGGAGGGGTGCAAGCGGCTGAACCAAACAAACACAATATAGAAATGTTATTTTGATAAATTATATTGGTACATAGACACTTGAAAAATCATTATGTTTTAAGTACATACCTGCACTCTTTCCCACAATTTCTCATTACGCTCTCCAGCCATTGCAAGATAAACGAGATTCTCTAGACGCAAGTTAGAGGGAAATTTTTGAACCTCTGTAAAGCTTATATCGAGATATGAGATGTTGGTTGAGATATCAGGAAAAGTCCTCAACATTTTACATGAACTGAGATTGAGCCGATCAAGAGATTGAAGGTTAATTCCAGTGGGAAGAGTCTCAAGATTTTGGCAGCTTGACATATTCAACTCGATCAATTTATTGAGATACCGAATAGAGGAAGGAAGCTCCACCAAACTCAAGCAAAGCACAAGATTAAGTGTCTCGAGATTTGTGGCCATGGTAAGATCTGGAATTTCTCTTAGGTTGTAAGACCCGAACAGATCCAGATGCTTGAGCCCTAAAAGTGACTGAAGTAAGAGGAAGTTACACATCATTTAATTGCTATGTAAATAGTAAAATAAGCACTATGATCTAGACAAGAACTATAATGCTACTCAAAACTTACATGAACTCCTTCCCACAACATCTCGAGTTTGCTTTCCCGCATTTCGAGCTTAACGAGATTTTCCGGACGAAAATTAGAAGGCATACATCTCATTGGGTATCCATCCAACCTCATTAATCTTAGTGTAGGGGGCAAATAGTCGAATCCTTCCGGTATGTGCCATCTAACTCCTTTCCAACATTTATTAGTGTAAATTTTTAGAAAACGGAGATTGATCATCCCTTTAAATGCTTCTTTATGTATTTGCAACTCATTAATCTCATTTGTATTCAACGATATACCTAGAATCTTTTTCGTACCCTGAGATTAAAAAGGTGATATAATTTCACACATGCATGAATCTAACCCTTATAGAACGACTGAACGAGATATATGAAAAGAGAACGAAAATCCTTACAGCGTTATCTTTGAGTAAATCGCAGATATCCTTCGAATCCACAAGGAATTCTCGTCCTCCAGGCTCATCGGACTGTCCACGAACGATTTCCTTACCCATATCTTGTAGTAAATGGTGCATCTCAATAGTACCATCTCTTACATGTATCAGAGACTTATCAATGAGGTTTTTAAGCCCAAAATTAACATCCAAACCACTATCTGCTAGTAGCACCTTGATGTTGTCGACTTTTTCACCATTGAAAAGACATGCGATGTGACGAAACAACATTTCATCTTTTTTATTATTTAACCCTTCGTAGGTTACTCTCAGTGTATCCTTAACTTTTCCATTCAGCCTCTCACGAAGACTAGGGAGTATATCCATCCAGTCCTCTTTGTCTCTACCCCTTAGACACGAACCCAAAACGTTGAGTCCCAATGGAAGGTTACCAGCACGCAATGCAACTTCAGAAGCAAGCTCCACAAAACCATCATGTGGATAATTTTGCGAGAAAGCTGATCGGCAAAACATCTTTAGAGCGAGCTCTACAGATGGGAGACGGACCTCATAAATCTGATCAATCTTATGTGCCCTTAAGAAATGTCTATCTTCTGTAATCACAATGATTTTGCTTCCACATCCAAACCAGTGGGTTTGACCAACCAAGGCTTCTAACACCATTTGATCATCCAAATCATCAATAAAGATGAGAACTCTCTGATGCTTTAGCCTCTCTTCCATTGCACCTGGATGATCTATCTTTACGTCCTTTTTCCCCAAACCTTCCGAAAGAAAATGTCCTTGCAAGTGCAACTTTGTGTTGTAGTCATACGGATTAGCTTCCTTATAAATTTCTAGACTCTTAGATAAGAATGCACGGTCTATGAAAACGCTACCTTGAAAGTATCGAGAAAGCCGGTTAAACAGAATTCTTTCAATTGTAGTCTTGCCAATTCCTAAGGGACCCCATAAACCAACCATCATCACTTCCTTAGATTCCAACTGCAACAGTACACTCATATTTGCGACATGGTCTGCGATGCCGACAAAGTCCTCAGATGGAGTTAAAAGTAGTTTATTCAAAACATCATTTGCAATTTCTTCAATCAATTTTGCTTCGTTAGCCCTAGCAATGAGAGAATATCACACACATGACACACAATTTAATAAGAATAAAGATATATAAGCAAAAAATGGTCCATAAAATTGTACCAGGTTACGGAATGATATCCGAGGATATTAGCTACATCTGTCAAAGCTCTCTTCCATTGAGATTTCACTTCCTCTGTTGTGTTCTTGCAAGTCTTGTCAAAGATCATTCCAAAGTCACCGGTTTGCTTCCTCACATGTGAAGGATCCAAACCATAGAAAACTGGTATCACCATCTGACCAAACTCTTTCTTGCATTTTACAATCTCCAGCAATTCATTAAGACACCAGCTTGAAGAAGCGTAGTTTTTAGAGAACACGACCACCGCAATCCTGGATTCCTTAATCGCCCGCTTAAGCTCAGGATCTAGTGACCGGCTTCTCTCGATCTCACTGTCTTTGAAAGCAATGGTCAGTTTCTGATTAAGCTCCTTTAGAAAATGACTGAGGAAAGTTACGCGGACGTCTTCTCCGCTGAAGCTCGGAAAAACATCATATACCCAATTACGAGAAGAGGAAGAAGAAGAAGATGAAGTCATATTTTAAATTGAGGGAATTAGGTAGATGACACTGCTATACATATATTAGGAAAACGGTATTCAACACTGTTGCCATCATGCGGCATTTTTACTTTCTCGTTTATACCCCTATAGCTAGTTGTAGATTAGTGGGTGTGTAGCTGACACTACAGTGCCATGCTATGCGTAGGCTTATACAAGTGGATGTGTCAGGAGAGAAAAAGTTATTACGTGTTTGAAATCAATACAATTTTTTTTATTTTATTTTGCGTGTGGATTTAAGGGAAAGAGAAACTCTTGGGAAGAGAGAGAGAGTTATGTTTCAGTTTGTGGGAGAGAGAGAGTTATTTGGCTGGGTTTTTGGGTCGATAAATTCCAATTTTTTTCTACGAATCCGTTTTGGTCTTTGACTTTTTTTTTTGAACCGTATTTCTGGATTATAATTTGGGGGTTTTGTTTTGGAGATTCTGGGTTTTTTTGGCAAATTTTGGGTTTCTTGAGAAATTTTTTTGTGCACGGTCTTTATCGAGATCTCATCTTTATATCTCTGCCATTTCTTCAATCCCTCTCATGGCAATTCTCCGCCGTTGAATCTAATCACAAATTTGATTTCTTCCACTAATTGGATCCGGATTTTCGTACCCGCTCGCCCGATCCGTTGAATCAGCTTCGAGAAGAGGATCTTCATATCTCCCCAAGTATGTTTATGGGGCATCAAGTGGAATGGTCGTATATAGTATTCGTCGTCGGTGAAGAATTCGTAAGGATTTTGTAATTGAATTGACGGAGTGACAGAAATCGAAAATCATTTACCAAAAGAAAGAGAAGAGAAAAGAAGAGAAGCCAATTTTTTTGAAACATTTGCAGGTAACAGCTTTACCAAGGGTCATGTTCTTAAATAAACAAGAACAACTTTGGTTAGAGAGATAACTATTATGTTAGATGATAATGTGTATGTAGGCCTGGGATAATTAACCGAACTGCCGAACCGAAACCGAACCGAACCGATTCACTGTATAATAACCGATCGGCAGGTTTTTAAATTTAATTCGGTTTTCGGTTCGGTTAACCGAATTTTTTTTTTTTTTAATTTTTTTTAGAATTTTAACCGGATTTAACCGGATTTTAACCGGATTATACCCGGATTTTAACCGGATTTTGAAGAAAACCGAACCGAACCGAATTAACCGAATTTACCAAAAATTAACCGAATAAACCGAAAACCGAACCGAAAACCGAATTATTCGGTTGTTAAAAAAAAAAAAACCAAAAAAACCGAAAACCGAACCGAACCGAACCGTATAGAAGTTCGGTTATTTTCGGCAATTTTTCCGAAAACCGAAAAAACCAAAAACCGAAATCCCAGGCCTATGTATATGTATTGCAAGGGTGCAAGATATAATTGTAAATTAGATATATAAGTTAGAAAGTTTCGGGCTAAACATATTATTGGCCATCTAATAGGTCGCTGCCTTACTGTCTCCGATCTATATTTATACACCTCATGTCTTCTTATACTGCTCATATATATCATTGCATTTAACAAAACATGCTCCTCACGTAACCTTCTTTTTTATTCTTAGTGGATTTTGTCTAGTCTATCCATCATTATCTCTCCTCCAAAATTTCTTTAAAAGTTATAGGTGATGTGTAATATGAAAGTTTGAACTGTGTATGTTAATGTTATTATTACTTTAATTTGTTATAAGTTATTAACCTGATAAATATTGAATTAGGTGGATAACTACTGAATTACAGTGATAAATATAAGATTAAAGGTAAACATTTGAATAATTCTTCCAAATATATTGTTAGACGGCTAACATATCTAATCGCCGATATTTTTTTTTTTGTAACGTAATAACCGCTTATATCTATAGGTATAATATCTCGCCAAGTTAAAAATTAGCCGTCTAACATTTAACTTGAAGACAAATGTTTTAGTTATCTTACATATAAGAACTTAGTCGACTACATAACAAGACAACGGTTGTTTTCAGTGTGCCTTCAGGGATCACGTGTTTCCTTCAGAAGCTCTATCACCTTTGTGTATGGCCAAAGACCATTGAAACACAAATCTAAACTGGAGAGTAAACAATATAAATTACCGGTAAACATAATGTTATCCGCTACTGAATACGTTAGACGAATAATTATGAATTCGATAACAGTCATTAAAACTCTAACAATTCAAATTACCGATAAGCATAATGTTATCCGCTACTATATATATTAGGCGAATAATTATGGATTTGACGAATTTGCCGACTAATTTTTAATTAAAAAATACAACATAATTACCAATCACTTGACTCTACATACATCTCCTTCTTCCCTGATTTGAGTTAGGACTGCTTCTGTATTTATGACTAGAGAAACCGATGCATCTTTCCATTTGAGCCTAGTAATCGATGTTATTTTGTTGTTTATCTCAGTGTTGTCTTGTTTCTTTATTATCACCAACTCGACCTTCAACTTTTGTCGGAATGATGAATCTATAATATATTTTCCTATCTGCAAAAATAGAAAAAATGTGTGTGAGAGAGAGGTGGAGGGAGAGAAAAAAGAAAAGAGACGGAGGATACAACGAAGAAATAGAAAATGATGTAAATCACATGCATACACAGGGTCCCACCATGTGAAAAAACACACGGTCCCACCATATATAGATTACGTATCTGGTAGGTTTGGGGCTACGAGAATATTAGCCCTGGGTCTATAAAAATTTACAGGTTTCTCCACATTCGCCGCGCAGGGCAAGATGGTCATTTTCCACATATGGCCCACGCATGGCCCATACCGTTCTCTTAATTACTGAAATGTTTATACCAGATTCCTAATTTCATGCTATAGTAATGCTTGCCCATGCAGGGAGGGAGGGAGAGAGAGAGATCTTATAGCTTAGCAGATTGGTCAGTAGTAGCAATTTCACCATTATTTCTTGGACTTTTCGGATGCAACTTAACGGAAGTTTCCTATTTATCTTTAGATTGATATCTCAATACCTTTTTCAAGATAACAGAGACATTCAAGTAAAGTAGTAATCAAGAATTAACCACTGGCTGAAGATTGTAACAGAGTGAGACCAGAGTAAAAGGCTAAAAGCTGAAAAATTGCAGCCTCTATTCTACTAAAGAAGCCGGTTCCAACAAATGCTAAACATCTAGAGAAATAACTGTTAGAGTAATTCATGATTACTTGAAACATAAAGTGACAGTTTCAACTCTATGACCTGAGAGACGTTAATGATGCTACAAAACGCAACTTGTGATTCGAATGAAACAGAGCACAACATAAGTAAAACCACAGCAAAAGAGATCACATACGAACAGAAGAATGAGAGAAAGGTATCAAAATAATTACCTTGCTCAAAGCCAAATTGAGAAACATGACAGAGAAACAAAAAAGTCAGAAACTTGCAACTTAAGTAAAACCACAGCAAAAGGGATCACGAATAAGGTTTCATTTTTCTGAATTTCAAGACGAGACAACAAGCATTAAGAGTTTAAAATTTTACACCTTGTGGAGCTGGGAGAAGCCTGACTTCAAAGTTACTCGCCATAACCAAGTACAATATGTGCAATCCGAAACCGCTTTAAAACTTCTAAGCAGTAAAAGATAAGAAAGCCTGACCCTTTTTTCTCCGAACCAGGACGAATTAGGTTAGGGAATGAAAATAGAAAAGTCAAGAGCAGAGGGGTCTGGTTAAGAGCTGTACATTTACTGGTAACGCGCATGATTGGGACAAAAAAGCTTTCCTTGGGAGAAGAATAGAAAAAGGTGAATTCATTTTCGGTCGGTGACTTCCGCTGGCAAGTTTAAATCCAGTAAGATGGATTGGCTGTTTCAACAGGTTTGTAACATTTGGGACGTGGCTTTGTGTGAACAGTTATCCAATTAACTGTCTCGGACTCATCATGGCACTTCTTCATCCATAGCTCCCACATCAAGCAAGAGATGAACAACTGAAACAAAACTGAAAACCACAGAAGCATTCAACCTCACACAGCTCGTCATCCTCAACACGTATTGCATTTCCACAATGCGGGGTGCTTGGACACCACTTCACCATTTTGTTATCTTCGATGTACTACTCAAGAAGAAAACGGTCAAACTTCTCAGCTAAATCTGGTTGGGTTATACTAACCAGAGTCTTGACAATATCTTCATCGCAAATAGCATTGCATTGATAAGCATTGCATTAAGCGTTTTGCAACCACTGAGTCGAAGGGTATTTCGACTCTTTCCTTCACAAGACACCGTGCTTCGCTGTTTTCAATCACAAGAACTTTCCCCGGTGGACATTGATTCGGTGTTTCCTTTCCTCCCACTACTCTTTGCGGGAGAAACCGCAGAAGTTTCAAGGACGCGCCTCTTTTCCTCATCTCTGGACCATATCCAGCTGCAGACAATATCGAAATCACACCGATAATCGGAAGCACGACCTTTGCAGCAGGCCCAAGAAACGAATAACTCCGTGACTTTCGCCTTCGGATCCACTGTTTGGAATTTTCACCTCTCTCTCGTTTCTCGCATTTCCTGAGCTGAACCCATTTGCATCCAATTTCTGCTTCGACTGTAAATGAGGAAGGTACCCATTATTATCCAAACCGAGGACGATAGGAGGATGAACAGGATACGGAGGAAGAAGAAGATCGTTTTCGTAATCAACTCTTTCCCCTGCAAAAGTCGAAGCCTCGCGTAGTACTTCAAATTCTTTCCCTTTATACTCTTTAAGCTTCTCAAGCAACATTTTCCTACTGTAATCAATCTCAGAAAGAGCCACTTGCTTCTCATACTGTTGCCTTTGCCTTAAATTCTGTTCATTTCAACACAGTAAGACCATATTACCACAAATCCTTCACAAGACTCCAAATTTAACTCAAACCCAGAACTAAACACTATCAAATATTCACTACTACACTAAAAAGGAACAAACTTTGATTTCTATACACACAAGTGTTCTTAGGGTTTCGAACCTGTAAAGCAGAGAGCTGAGATTCAAGAGATTCGAGAGCATCGCGAATACGCAAAAGCCGTTCAGCTTCTTCTTCTTCTTCTTCCTCGACATCGTTAGAGCTGATTGAGTCGTAATCCTTGTCGTGATTCCCATTAATCGCATCTTTCTTTCCTTCTCCGGGAGAAATCTCGCCGTTTCCGCCGCCGCCGGCGTCTTCGCTGACGGTGGTGCTGGAGGAATCGATGCAATCGCTGATTTTGAGCCTAAGCTCGGTGGCTCTGGCTAAAATTAAGCCGATCCCTTCTTCGTCTTCCATGGGAAAAGCGATTGAAATGAAAAAAAAAAAGAGTGAAGGAGAATTTGGGGCTAGGAAAAATTAGGGTTAGGGTTTTTGTAAGTTAGTGAAGGGAAGAGACAAAGCGAAATATCGACTGGTCGTCGAGTGATTGTGGTTGGCTGAATTCAGATTTCAGATTTTTCAGATTGGTTTATGCTGCTTTCCCGGTTTTAATCAACGGCCACAAAATATTCAGCTATTTCATTTTTCTTTTAATGTCGAAATTTAGAGAGAGAAAAAAATTAAAACAACAAACGAAAAATTTGGTAGCTTTTTTTTTTTTTTTTTTACATCTAAACTTCGTTTTATTTATTTCATAATGTGATTACCATAGGATCAAAAGATCAGTCCATTACTACAAATTACATAAAAACAGAATTCAAATTAACAAACTAGTTGTAGCGATTCTTCAACTACTTGCACTTCCAACCATTGATCTCTTTCGTCACAAGCAATGGATACGGTAATTGAGGCAAAAGCTTACCACTGGAACTAGAGCTGAAGACAAGTACGCGACCGTAACGAAAAGCAGATATGCCGCACCCTCAAGAGGCCCCCGAAGTCCAATGTAATTGGGCGCTACCGATTCCACGTACTCCAACTCTCCATCCCACACTAAAAACCCCACCGAAACAGAGCCAAACTTAGAGCGAAAATGCAAAACAACGAGTTTGAAAACCTTCTAAAAACACAAATCGATGGCAAAGAGGATATATCAAATAAAGAAACATTTCCTTGATTTGAAGTCCACCAATACCAATCAAGGCCACATACTAACCCAACTCGATATCACACAAACCTATACTTCTCTAACCACCTAATTCGAAAATCAGATGAACCAAAGTATAAGCACTAGAACTTATTCAAAAGCTAAAGATAAAACATGAAAACTAAACACTAACAACGACCCTGAAGATCAACCCGAAACTGGCTTGAGACAGATTGGAGAAGAGCACCTCCGACGAACAGATCTCGACCAAGTCTCTCGAAATGCTGCTCCGGTTAGAGATCCGGCCCTCCGTCGATCTAAGAACCGACGCTTCCTCCACCGCGAGCTTGGACAAAGACCAGCACGAAGCCAACCTTCCCTGCCAAACCTTAACCTCAAACCAAACCTTGAGCATCAAAAGGGAACCGACACCGGTGCTACGGAGCCACCGGCGCCGGCCAAAACAAAAATCAACGAGGAGAACTTGAAGGGGAAGAAGAAGGAGAACTGTCGGCAGGAGAGAGAAAAAGGAGACGAAAAATTTGGTAGCTCTACTACCATTTTTTGGATTTTTATACAAAGATGACAAAAAGATTTTAATACAAAGGTGAAAAAATTGGTAGACGCCATGTAACAGTTTTCAACTTCATCATGAGAGTGGTATAGCCATAGTTTATTCTAGGGTTAATTAGGTGTATAATAGCTTTGGAGATCATAATTAAGTGTATAACATGAGCTAAATAGAATTTAGGTAACTAACACCCACTTAAATAAAATTGACTAAAATACTCTTAATGATCTAATTAGTTATAAATAGTTAGCTATTATGTTACTTAAAATAGTTGACTATATGTTAATTAAAATAATTCACTATGTAAAACATTGTCTAAGTAAACATGTGTTTGCTATTTTAATTATAATATAGTTCACTTTGTGATTAATTCACTATGCTTATAGTTGACTATTTATGCATGTATAGTCAGCTATTCGGTTCTTTTTAACATTTATCTGCAAATAGTCAACTATCATTTCAAAACATAGATGACTATGTAAAAACATTGTTTATGTAAAAGAGTGTTTGCTATAGTTGACTATGTAAAACATTGTCTAAGTAAACATGTGTTTGCTACTTTAATTATAATATACTTCACTTAATGATTAATTCATTATGCTTATAGTTGACTATTTATGCATGTATAGTCAGCTATTCGGTTTTTTTTAACATTTATCTACAAATAGTCAACTATCATTTCAAAACATAGATGACCATGTAGAACATTGTTTATGTAAAAGAGTGTTTGCTATTCTAATTATAATATAGTTCACATTGTGATTAATTCACTATGATTATAGTTAGTTACTTATGCATGCATAGCTATCCAATTTTTTTTTAATATTTATTTGCGAATAGCCAACTATCAGAGATCAAAATATAATTGACTATTTATGTTGTAACTGAAATAAGGCTAAAATGGTAATTTTAGATATGCTTTATGTTATTTATTTAATTATATTTTAAGTTATGTTAGATACCTAATTATTGATGCAATGTATATTATTGATGCTAATTTTCCTTTATTCTAATTATTGAACTTTATGATCATTTTAATTAGGATAGGCCTGGTAAGCATCATTTTGACTAAAGAAAACTTTTAGAAGAGTATGGATCAAATACATTCTCTATTAATTATTATCTTTTAAAATTAATAAATTTTAAACTCAATAATTATCAATTTATTGAAGTTTGTGCTTTTTCCCTTTTCACAATTGGCCTAAGCCCTAAAAGAGTACATCAATCTAATGTGGCCTAACAAGATAATAATTAGAAGATGATCTTAGTTCTCTCGGCTATCTCTTGGCTATATGATCAGTCAGCCAATTCATTTCCTTACCTTCCAATGAATCTGAAAGCTAGCTTGGAGATTCATTCTATGTACTATTTACATGTAGACTTAAACTTTGGGACCCATGCTTCCAATTTTTTTAACACTCTACATCGTCTAGAGTCTCATTGGCGGCAACTACAATGTAAGTTTTTTTTTTTTTTTTATAACTCAGGGAATCCCGGACCTATGCAGGGATCTAGACTAATCTTTGGGAGAGGTGCAACCTATGGATAGATCATTTCTCCGGATATTCAAATGGGCTGAAAACAAGACCTATATCCATGTGGCCAAATATGAATTGTTTAGCAATTCCACGCTTGAGAGGAATCGATCCCTGATCTAGACCAACATGACAATTTCTCCTCAAGTGGAAACTACTAGGCTACCACCATTTGGTTAACTACAATGTAAGTTCAATAACAAAAACCCTCATGTTTTTCATTTTCGATTTTCAGACAGCGAATTCTATAGAGGAAAGCCATAAAATTGTAGATTATAACCGCGATATTAGTCTTGACATCAAAACAAGTATTATGACAACAATCTCTAACTAATATGAATAATGCATCGACACAATGTCATTTGTAATTTTCTTGCGATGATTATGACAGATTTATATCATATTCAAATGTTACGAACCTCAATAATCATATATCTAATGTTATTACACACTGTTACTTGCAAATGGGCTCATACCAAGAAACAGTGATATAACATAAATCACTCTTTAAGCATTTTGCATAACGAAAAATATTATGAAGCTAGAAAACCCGAGCATGACCAATGCTAATTTAATTTGATACGCTTCCTGCTTCTCTCTGTCTCTTCACCATTGTCACTACATGCTTGAACATGAACATATGCAATAGGATTTTGATTACCGGTTTGGATATCTGAAAATGGAGTGCAGTCGTCAGACTCTGAGAGTACTCGTATTCCCCATCCTTTGATTTTAAACTTAGAGTCGTCACTCCTGATTTGAAACTGTACATCCACCTGATTGTAGTTGAGTTGAGGTAGATTGAAACAACAATTGAATATAACCAGATGACTAGTCAGTTCAATCGCCTTGGTCGAGAAGCTATGTATCCTGTCATCAGAGGAATCAACGTCGTTCCCAAGTCTGTCTATGAACCGACAACATACAATGATGTGGACTGGAAGAGTATAAAACGTGTAAAGATATTTGGCATCACCCGTGGCGCAAACCCTACATCTGAGGAATCGCTGAGAGGGAGAGGTGTGGAATTCCGGGATATTGATGAGAGAGGTTCCAGTAGTAGTACGGTGAGTGAAATATGAAGGAACTTGTTCACCTGAAAGTATCATGGACAGGAAGAAAACTGATTGTTGCTGAAGGAGAGCTTCTATGCCCAACTTGAAGCAGTTGATGAAAGTGAGTTTTGGGAAGTTATAATCTGGAAGAGATGAGGAATCCTTGTCAGGGAGATTAGAGTGAGTGTTGTCCGTCCCCAATGTCAACTCACTTGGAGTATCATTCCAACTAACTTCAGTCAATTCCCCGCAGTCTGAAAAGTCAGCATAACTGAGTTTAGAAATGTTTAGGGATACACGTATTAAACTCTCGCATCCCATCATATAGAGGGCACGGAGACGATAGAACCTCTCGATCCACCAAGGAACCTCTTCAATCCCTGTTTGGCAAAGATCGAGATATGAAACGTTATTTGAGATATCAGGAAAACTCTTCAACTGTGAACATCCGCTGAGGTTAAGCGAATCAATCGATTGATTCCGGTGGGAAGAGTCTCCAGATTTATGCAGTCTGTAATTTGCAACCTCTCTAGTTGATTAAAATTCTGTAATGAACAAGGAAGCTCCACCAAACTTGGGATATCATGGAGGCCTAATGTCTTCAAAGAGGGAGACAGCATGGTCAGGAGGGGTGCAAGCGGCTGAACCAAACAAACACAATTGAGAAATGTTAAACCAAAATAATTATTAACATTTCTTTCGAAAAGTAATCTTATTTTGATAATTATAAATTATAATGGTACTTAAACACTTGAAAAAACATTATGTTTGAAGTACATACCTGCACTCTTTCCCCCAATTTATCATTACTTTCTCCGTTCATTATAAGCTCAACGACATTCTCTAGACGCAAGTTAGAGGGAAAATTTTGATCGTCTGGGAGGCATATATAGAGACATGAGATGTTGGTTGATATAACAGGAAAACTCCTCAACATGTTACATGACTGGAGATTGAGCCGATCAAGAGATTGAAGGTTAATTCCAGTGGGAAGAGTCTCAAGATTTTGGCAGTATTTCATGTCCAACTTGATCAATTTATTGAGATACCGAATAGAGGAAGGAACCTCCACCAAACTCGAGCAATGCGCAAGATTAAGTGTCTCGAGATTTGAGATGTTGGTTGAGGTATCAGGAAAACTCCTCAACATGTTACATGCATAGAGATTAAGCCGATCAAGAGACTGAAGGTTAATTCCAGTGAGAAGAGTCTCAAGATTTTGGCACCACGACATGTGCAATTCTATCAATTTATTGAGACACTGAATAGAGGAAGGAAGCTCTACCAAACTAAAGCAAAACGCAAGATTAAGTGTCTCGAGATTTGTGGTCATCGTAAGCTCTGGAATTTCTCTTAGGTTTTCGGATCCCCACAAATCCAAATGCTTGAGCCCTGAAAGTGACTGAAGTAAAAATAAGTTACATATCAATTGAAAGGATTGCTATGTAGATTGTAAAATAAGCATTATGATCTCGACAAGAACTATAATTTGACTAAAACTTACATGAACTCCTTCCCACAGCTTCTCGAGTTTGCTGAACCGCATTTGGAGCTTAACGAGATTTTCAGGACGAAAATTAGAAGGCATACATCTCATTGGGTATCCATCCAACCTCAACAATTTTAGTTTAGGAGGCAAAAAGTTGAAGCCTTCTTGTAAGTGCCATCTAACTTCTTTCTTCTTATCCCATTTAGTGTAAATGTTCAGAAAACGGAGATTGATCATCCCTTTAAATGCTTCCTTATGTATTGGCAACTCATCAATCTCATCAGTATTTAATGATATACCAAGAACCTTTTTAGTACCCTGAGATTAAAAAAGTGAAATAATTTCACACATGCATGAACTTAACCCTTATAGAACGAGATATATGAAAAGAAAACGAAAATCCTTACAGCATTATCTTCAAGTAAATCGCAGATATCCTTCGGATCCACTAGGAATTCTCGTCCTCCAGGCTCATCAGACTGTCCACGAACGATTTCCTTACCCATTTCTTGTAGTAAACAATGCATCTTAATAGTACGGTATCTTACATGTATCAAAGACTTATCAACGAGGTTTTTAAGCCCGATATTAACATCCAAATCACTATCTGCTAGTAGCACCTTGATGTAATCAACTTTTTCACCATCAAAAAGACATGCGATGTGACGAAATAACATTTCATCTTTTTTGTTATTTAACCCATCGTAGCTTACTCTCAACGTACCCTTAACTTTTCCATTCAGCCTCTCACGAAGACTAGGGAGCATATCCATCCAGTCCTCTTTGTTTCTACCCCTTAGAAACGAACCCAAAACGTTGAGTCCCAAAGGAAGGTAACCAGCACGCCATGCAACTTCAGAAGCAAGCTCCGTAAATCCATCAGGTGGATAGTTCTGCCAGAAAGCTGATCGGGAAAACATCTCTAGAGCGAGCTTTGCAGATGGGAGACGGACCTCGTAAATCTGATCAATCCTATGTGCCCTTAAGAAATGTCTATCTTCTGCAATCACAATGATTCTGCTTCCACATCCAAACCAGTGGGTTTGACCAACCAAGGCTTCTAACACCATTTGATCATCTAAATCATCAATAAAGATGAGAACTTTCTGATGCTTTAGCCTCTCTTCCATTGCACCTAAATGATCTATCTTTACGTCCCTTTTCCCCAAAATTTCGGAAAGAAAATCTCCTTGCAAGTGCAACTTCGTGTTGTAGTCGTACGGATTGGCTTTCTTATAAATTTCCATACTCTTGGATAAGAAAGCACGGTCTATGAAAACGCTACCTTGAAAGTGTCGAGAAAGTCGGTTAAACAAAATTCTTGCAATTGTAGTCTTGCCAATTCCTAAGGGACCCCATAAACCAACCATCCTCACTTCCTTAGATTCCAACTTCAAGAGTACACTCATTTTTGCGATATGGTCTTCCATGCCGACAAAGACCTCGGAGTCCTTAGATAGAGTTAAAAGTAGTTTATCGAAAACATCATTGGCAATTTCTTCAATCATTTTGGCTTCGTTACCCCTAACAATGAGAGAGATAATATCACACATATGAAACAACATTTACTAAGAATGGTCCATAAGAGATAATATAAGCAAAAAAAAATGATCCATAAAATTGTACCAGGTTACGGAATGATATCCGAGGATATTAGCTACATCTGTCAAAGCTCTCTTCCATTGAGATTTCACATCCTCTGTTGTGTTCTTGCAAGTCTTGTCAAAGATCATTCCGAAGTCACCGGTTTGCTTCCTCACATGTGAAGGATCCAAACCATAGAAAACCGGTATCACCATCTGACCAAACTCTTTCTTGCATTTTACGATCTCCAGCAATTCGTTAAGACACCAGCTTGAAGAAGCGTAGTTTTTAGAGAACACGACCACCGCAATCCTGGACTCCTTAATGGCCCGCTTAAGCTCAGGATCTAGTGACCGGCTTCTCTTAATCTCACTATCTTTGAAAGCAATGATCAGTTTCCGATCAAGCTCCTTTAGAAAGTGGCTGAGGAAAGTTACACGAACGTCTTCTCCGCTGAAGCTCGGAAAAACATCATATACCCAATTACGAGAAGAGGAAGAAGAAGAAGATGGATTCATATTTGAGAGAGCGAACGAGAGAGAGAGAGGCAGAGATTCAATTTCACCATTATTTCTTAGACTTTTCTGATGCAACTTGACGGAAGTTTCCTATTTGTTGACTTAATCACACCCACACAAGGCCACAACCTTTTATCTTTAGATTAATATCCCAATACTTTTTTTAAGATACCAGAGACATTCAAGTAAACTGTAAAGTTTAAACAAGAATTAACCAATAGCTGAACATTGTAATAGAGTGAAACCAATGAAGAATGTTTGTTTGTCACCCCAAGTTTCTTTAATTTCAGGAACCATTCTTGCGTGTTTCTATACTTTTGATGGTTTCTGATCCAAGAACATTAAAAATGATTTATTAGCCTCCTAGAAATGTCTTAAAGAAAAAAGGACATGAGATATGGAAAGGAATGGGTATGGATATTTTTGGTGACTTATATATAATAGCAAACCCAAACAAATAAATATTTTTTTGGTTGGTTTTTTGGTTTATTTATAGTGGTTGGTTTCACGGTTTGTGTCTTTTCATTTGGGTTGCGACTTATCGTACGTTGGTGTCTTTTCATTTGGGTTGCGAATATTCATGAAGGGATATGTCTTTTCTATTTCGTAGGGTCGCACTTTTTCGGAAATAACAATTTTATGGTTATTTTGAAGGGTTGTGTCTTTTCATAGAGTCGCATCTTTTCGAAAATAACCGTTTTATGGTTATTTTGAAGGGTTGTATCTTTTCGCATATAATTAGTAGTTGTTATAAAGGGTTGTATCTTTTCATTTGGGTTGCAACTTTTCGTAAATATAACCGTTTAGTCATTCTTTTGAAAAGTTACATCTTTTGATTACAATTATCTCGTCAAGGGGTGCAAATATGTTTTTTGATTATTCATAGGATTGTGACTTTTCGTTAAAAAAAAAATCATTTAATAGTTATTTCCAAAAATTATATAGTTTTGTATTTTTTTTTTTTTAAATCGCATTATGGTTATTTAAAAGGGTTGGTTCCTTTCAAATATGTAAGGTCGCAACTCCTCGAACATAACCGCTTTATGGTTTATTTTGTAGAGTTGTGTTTTTTAGGGTGGTATTTCTTTAGTCATGACTTTTCGAAAAAAAATTCTTCTATATATTTCTTTCGTTTATTTATGGCTCTCAATTAAAAAATTTCTTTAAAACATAATAATCATACGAAAATTATATGATTATGTAAATAATAATAACAATCCTCAAAAAAAAAAATCAAAGAGTTGTGTCCTTTCAAATAAACGTATTTATAATTTTTTGGGTCTTCGGGTAATTAACAATTTTGATATTGAAAAACTTACATATTTAATTAATTGGCATGTGTCATCATCTAAATGATATTTTACACATGTCACGATCTCGTGAGTTACAATTTTGCTCAATCTCCTTTATATAATAAGATATGGTTTTATAATGTTTTTCAAAAATGTGTCTTTTGTAATTAACCGTTTTAATACTTTTTGAATGGTTGCAATCTTTCATGACAAAACCATTTCATCTTATATATATGTGTCTTACTAATTGTTCTATGCATTCTTAATCTTGGCTTCAATTTTTATAACTCACTTTAAAAACAATAATCATCAAAAACGTCATTTTTTAATTATTTAAAATTTTTGATCTATTTACCATTGTAGAAGTTTATATAATTCTTAATTTGTTTCAATAATTTTGGAATTCGTTAAATAGTGTAGATTTTATTGCTAAATTATCCAAAATTTCAATGTAGACAATGTATGATCGTGTACTTTTGAAATAATTTTTTAGTGTCATATTTTTTCCAAAAAACTGCTTTATGATTAGTTTGAAAAGTTGTATCCTTTGAAATTAGTAATGTTGTGTATGCTCAAATTATTTTCTAGAGTCGTATTTTTTTCCAAAAAAATTCATTATGATTATTTTGAAGGGTTATATCCTTTCAATTTTGTAAAGACGCACCTCTTCGAAAATATCTGTTTTATGTTTATTTTGTAGAGTTGTGTCTTTTCAGGTAGTATCTTTTGAGTCGTGGCTTTTCGGAAAAAAATTCTTCTATATACTTCTTTTGTTAATTTTTTTAATTTATATCTAGATCAATTTAAAATTTACTTCAAGCATGATAATTATCCAAAACGTCAAAGAAGATCATGAATTTTCAAAAAGATATTGTACAGTGGCATTTTTTCGGGAAACAACCGCTTTATGGTTATTATGAAATTTTTTGTCATTTAGAAATATAAGATTGTGTATTTTCAAAAAAAATTGTAGAATCACTTCTTTTCCGAAAAAACGGTTTTATAATTTTTTTTTAAAAAATTGTGTTCTTAGGAATTTGTAGGATGGTGTATTTTTGAAAATATTTCGTAGAAACGCATTATTTCCAAAAAACCGCATTATAGTTGTTATGAAGAATTGTGTCATTTCAAATTTGTAAGATCGTGTCTTTTCAAAAATAATCATTTTATGGTTATTTTTGGTTGAGTTATGTTTTTTCATGTTGTATCTTTTGAGTAACTTTTTTAAAATGATTTAATATATTTCTTTAATTCAATGTTTAGTTCTTTATGGTTATCAATTTGAAAAAAGTATGATAATGATAGAAAATGTCGTACGATTTTTTAAAACAAACTAAAAAAATGTAAGTTCATAAAATTCTTGATTTATGTGAATTTTGGGATTCTTATGACCATACAAATTCTAAGATTTGGTTTAAAAATTTTGAATTGTACAATTTTGAATTCTTTAGACAATGCACATTTTATGGCTGAAGCTTTTTTTGTTCTTTCGGTTTATATTTAGTTGTTATTGTGTATTTTCATTTTGGGTTGACGACTTTTTCTAAAAATATTCGATTAGTAGTTGTTTTCAAAAGTTTTTCTTTTCATTATGACGGTCTCGTCAAGATGTGAGAATAGAATAACCATTAAACATGATAATTATGTCATTATATTTATACGTGTATATAAAATTTAAATGTTAGTTAACTATAATTTAATAAAAAGAGTCTATTTTAATGAATTAATTAATTTTTCATATAGCATTAGGTCTACTAATTAAAAAGGTACAAGTCTTTTAAATGGAAACTCTTCACCAAAATAACTACTTAATAATCCAAAAGTTGCAACTTTTCAAATTGTAATATTTAAACATATATATAACATTAAATTGTAGTTAACTATGATTTGATATATAATAATCATTTGAGTGTTTGAATTAATATATCAAATATCATTCGACTAATTAAAAAGTTACAAGTCTTTTGAGAGGTAACTCTTCGTAAATTAACTACTTACTAAACTGAAAAGTTACAACTCTTCAAATTGTAACTTTTCATTATTTTATAGCAATTACATTCTATATATTATTTAATCAGTATATATATGTTATAATTTTCCAATTATGTTATTACATTTAACGTGTATATAACATTTATATGTTAGTTAACTATATAATTTAATAAAAAAATCAATCTATTTTAATGATTTAATTAATTTTCCAAATAGTTTTAGGTTTACTAATTACAAAGTATAATTTTTCAATTATGTTATTACATTTAACGTGTATATAACTTTTATATGTTAGTTAACTATATAATTTAATAAAAAAATTAATCTATTTTAATGATTTAATTAAGTTTTCAAATAGTTTTAGGTCTACTAATTACAAAGTTACAAGTCTTTTGAAAAGTAACTTTTCATCAAAGTAACTTTAATGATTGACAATATAGTCAGTTGTGTAATTTTTCACATCATTGGCAACATAATACACATATAAACAATATATTAATTCAAAATTTCAAACACTAAAAATAATTATTATATATCAAATCGTAAACTAATATTTAAATGTTATACATATATATATATATTGTTTATATGTGTATTATGTTGCCAATGATGTGCAAAATTACACAATTGACTATATTGTCCACTATACAAGATTGTATTTTCTAAACATCTAACCCTATAATTTCAAGTTAGTCAACAACTAAAATACAAAAAATATAATTTTGTATATTCATATCAATCAAACATTCCAACACAACAATTATCCATTCTTATAAGAAATATTACTAACGATTTTGAAATTCATTGTTCAACACAATAATTATCCTTTCTAATTAGAATTATCATTAATGATTTTGAAATTCATTGTTCAGATAAAACCATTGTACATTCAACTTCCAAATGCCAAATTACAGTTTAATCTAGATAATTTTATTTAAGTCGAGTTCCCCCGCGAAATCGCGGGGGTTCCGTGCCTAGTTATTTGTAATAAGGATTCACATAATTACTTCGAAGGCATATCACTACGTCAGGAGTTTAAAAAATTACACCTTGTGAGGCTTTGGGAGAAGCCTGAATTCAAAGGCAGCTTCAAAGTTACTCACCATAACCCAAGTTCAATATGTAAAATCCGAAACCGATTTAAAACTTGTAACCAGTAAAAGATAAGCAAGCCTGACCCTTTTTTCTCTGAACCGGGACGAATCAGGTTAGCGAAGGGAAATAGAGACGTCAAGCGCAAAGGGGTCTGGTTAAGAGCTGTACATGTACTGGTAACACCAAAAATATCTGTACATGGTGTTTCCTTTCCTCCCACTACTCTTTGCGGGAGAAACCGCAGAAGTTTCAATGACGCGCCTCTTTTCCTCATCTCAGGACCATATCCAGCTGCAGACAATATCGAAATCACACCGATAATCGGAAGTACGACCTTTGCAACAGTGCCCAAGAAACGAATAACTCCATGACTTTCACCTTCGGATCCACTGTTTGGACTTTTCACCTCTCTCTCGTTTCTCGCATTTCCTGAGCTGAACCCATTTGCATCCAATTTCTGCTTCGACTGTAAATGAGGAAGGTACCCATTATTATCCAAACCGAGGGCGATAGGAGGATGAACAGGATACGGAGGAAGAAGAAGATCGTTTTCGTAATCAACTCTTTCCCCTGCAAAAGTCGAAGCCTCGCGTAGTACTTCAAATTCTTTCCCTTTATACTCTTTAAGCTTCTCAAGCAACATTTTCCTACTGTAATCAATCTCAGAAAGAGCCACTTGCTTCTCATACTGTTGCCTTTGCCTTAAATTCTGTTCATTTCAACACAGTAAGACCATATTACCACAAATCCTTCACAAGACTCCAAATTTAACTCAAACCCAGAACTAAACACTATCAAATATTCACTACTACACTAAAAAGGAACAAACTTTGATTTCTATACACACAAGTGTTCTTAGGGTTTCGAACCTGTAAAGCAGAGAGCTGAGATTCAAGAGATTCGAGAGCATCGCGAATACGCAAAAGCCGTTCAGCTTCTTCTTCTTCTTCTTCCTCGACATCGTTAGAGCTGATTGAGTCGTAATCCTTGTCGTGATTCCCATTAATCGCATCTTTCTTTCCTTCTCCGGGAGAAAGCTCGCCGTTTCCGCCGCCGCCGGCGTCTTCGCTGACGGTGGTGCTGGGGGAATCGATGCAATCGCTGATTTTGAGCCTAAGCTCGGTGGCTCTGGCTAAAATTAAGCCGATCCCTTCTTCGTCTTCCATGGGAAAGCGATTGAAATGAAAAAAAGAGTGAAGGAGAATTTGGGGCTAGGAAAAATTAGGGTTAGGGTTTTTGTAAGATAGTGAGGGGAAGAGACAAAGGGAAATGTCGACTGGTCGTCGAGTGATTGTGGTTGGCTGAACTCAGATTTCAGATTTCAGATTGATTTCTGCTGCTTTCCCGGTTTTAATCAACGGCCACAAAAATTTCAGCTATTTCATTTTTTTTTCAATGTCGAAATTTAAAGAGAAAAATTTGGATTTTTATACAAAGATGACAAAAAGATTTTAATACAAAGATGAAAAATTTGGTAGACGCCATATCATTCTACATAAAAGATTCTATGTACTGTTTTTATTTTATTTTATTTTTGCTTACTCACTCTCATCGGTAACTAGAATAATACCCTCGCGATGCGAAGATTATTTGAGCTACTGTAAATAGTTATGTTTTAAAACTAAACTAGGTGACTTCCCGCACCATGTGCAGGATATAATGTATTTAAAAATTTACTGATTAAATTACATAGATTTATAGAAATGTGTGTGTTTATTTTATGATTCAATAGTTGAAGTTATGATTTTAATTTCAGTTTTTGTTAGGTAATACCTATTTTCTATTTATATAATTCATATTCAAATAGTAATATGAGTCATAAGTAGGTTTATTGGTTATTTTTGCATCGTTTATAAAAAAGATACAAACAAATATTTGTACCAATTGAAAATGTAAAATACTGGCATATAAATAAAAATGCATTTTTCCATACAATACAAAACACACACCACATTGCTTTATTTTGTTTTTTGTTTGATTATGACTTTATATACCTTTGTTTCAAGATTATTTTGGTTTAATCAAATAATTTACATAAACTCTATATATAAGTTAGATAACTACCAAAGGTAACCAATGTTTAAAATATTAACTTTTTAATTCAATCTGCAAGCCCCAAACTCGTTGTCTATAAAGTTTTGGTAGGTTCACTCTTATATTTCAATTTTTGAGATTAAGATTGGCAAACTTCTCGAGTTTTATCATCTTCCTAGCTATTAATCACATCAACAAATAACATCATTATAAAAACATGTGATGAAGAAATAAATGATTAGGTGATGACCTCTGGATTATACTGATGACCTCTGGATAATAGTGGCATACACTTTTGTTACCTAATCCGGATTGGTGATGACTTGTGTGTTGATTTTACAGAAATGTTAACTTATGATTAGGCGGCACCAACAAGTAACCGGAGCAAAAAATAATAAATTTTTTTAATAACATGTTCACTTTAGTTCAATTGCTTAACTTTGAATTTGAATTTTTTAAATTAATTAAGATACCATAAAATGATACATATAACGTAAGTTCAAATTGTTTTGTAAAGATACATTACGTAAGTTTTAATTGTTTAAATTAATTAATATATCATAAAATGATATAACGTAACCGTTTACCCGTATTGAAATATTTTAATTTCTCCCCGAGTCATCTTTAATTATGGAGGTTTTAAATAGTTTTTATAATATGTTTAATTTCTCTATATTTTCAATTATAGAGATTTAAATAGTTTTTCAAGTTAAATAAATGATTAAAATACATTTAAAACAATTTTATGCCATGTCATCTTTTCCACCAACCCATGTCATCATTCCAAGTCATAATTCTTTTAAGAATAGACCAATCAAATTAAAACACCTAATCATCTATAACTTAAACCACTTCCCTTTTAATAGTAAGGGGATATATACGCTTAATGTATGTAAATATGATTTCAATCATTAAACTATTTGATATAATAACTAACTCATGTTTACATATTTTAATAATCCTTTTTTGATGTTATATGTTGTAATTTTGTTTTTCAAAACATGTAAAAACATATCATTTATCGATTTTTCTTTATCTTTGCTTTCTCGTTGATCTAGTTCATTCATGTCACTACATAGAAACATGGTTGTTTCTATTTTTAGTTATATAGTTTGTTGTTTTTATTAGCCTAAATTTTGTTTTCCCATGTTTCTATTTTTAGTTATATAGTTTGTTGTTTTTATTTGCCTAAATTTTGTTTTCTGTAACTAAATATAAGTATTCGTATAGAGGTTCTATGCAATTTGTCAAATTACGTTATGCTTGTTTTATTTTCCATTTTAACTTCTTCCTTTTTGGATAATTAACAATATTGATATTGAAAAAGTTATATATTTAAATAATTGACATGTTTTAGAATCTAATCGATTACATAATACGTATCGCGATCTCGTGAGTTACAATTTTACGCACTCTCTTTTATATAATAAGATATGGTTCTACTTCATATCAAATTAAACTTAAAGAATATGAATTTAGTTATGGAAGATTTCGTAGGAAAATTTGTTATGTTAATTTAAATGTATAATAGAAAATTCCTTTAAAGAATTGCCATGTCACATATTTTTTAAGTCATGTCATATTTGTTTATTTGAGAGTGGTTGTGAGGATGACACATAATATATAGGGGATTTGTTAAACGTTTGGCTATATAATGATGGAAACATGGTCGTTTATATTTTTAGTTATATAGTTTGCTCTTTTCCTTTTCGTAATTTTTGTTTTATGTTAAATTTCTCTTTATATAACTATTCGTATAGAGGTTCTATGCAATTTGTCAAATTACGTTATACTTGTTTTATTTTCCATGTTAACTTCTTCCTTTTTGGGTAATTAACAATATTGATATTGAAAATCTTACATATTTAAATACTTGACATGTATTAGAATCTAATCGATTACATAACAGGTGTCGCGATCTCGTGAGTTACAATTTTGCGCACTCTCTTTTATATAATAAGATATTCAACAACATGAAAAAACATTTACTCTCTATAAATTAATGGATACAAAAAAAAACAAATAATTTTTTATGGTTATAAATTGAACCAGTGTAAAAATCAACTTAATTCAATAAGTTAATAAGATAATAACTTTTTAGAAATCTCAATGCAAATATATAGTTCTAATGATATCATGAATTAATAAGTAACTATATAAATTTTTTAACTCATAGCATTATCAATTTATTGAAGTTTAACTTTATATTTTTTCCCTTTTCACAATTGGCCTAAGCCCTAAGGGAGTACATCAATCTAATGTGGCCTAACAAGATAATAAGTAGAAAATGATCTAGTTCTCTTGGCTATATGATCAGCCAATTCATTTTTCTCTGTTTTTGTAAATCAGGATTTCAAGACCGCGAATTCTACTAAGGAAAGCCATAAACTTGTAGATTATAATCGCGATATTAGTCTTGACATCAAAACAAGTACTATGACAACAATCTCTAACTACTATGAATAATCGACTCCGTTTTGAAAACAAGTACTATGACAAAACAAGTACTATAACTACTATGAATAATCGACTCCGTTTTGAAAACCGAATAACTAAACTGGTACAAATATTAATAAGCTGACACAATGTCATTTGTAATTTTCTACGATGATTATGACACATTTATATCATATTCAAATGGTACGAACTTCAATAATCATATATCTAATGTTATTCAACACTGTTATTTGCAAATGGGCTCACCATACCAAGAAACAAAGAGATAAGATCAGTCACTCTTTAAGCACTTTAATACGCTTCCTACTTCTCTCTGTTTCTACACCGTTGTCACTACATGCTTGACCTTGTTCAGTCTCACTGTCTCCGTTGCTTTCATCTGCTTCACAAACACATGCAATAGTATTTGGATTACCTGTTTGGATATCTGAAAATGGAGTGCAGTCGTCAGACTCAGAGAGCACTTCTATTCCCCATCTTTTGATTTTGAACTTAGAGTCCTCACTCACGATTTCAAATTGTACATCCACCTGATCGTAGTTGAGTTGAGGTAGATTGAAACAACAATTGAATATAACCATATGACTAGTCAGTTTATTAGCCTTGAAGAGATGCTCCCAATCAGAGGAATCAAAGTGGTTCCCAAGTCTGTCTATGAACCGACTACGTACAAGGATGCGGGTTATGAAAAAATATTTGGCGTCACCCATGGCGCAAACTCTACATCTGAGGAATGGCTGAGAGGGATAGGTCTGGAATTGCGGGATATTGATGAGAGAGGTTCCAGTAGTAGTACGGTGAGTGAAATATGAAGGAACTTGTTCACCTGGCAATATCATGGACGGGAAGAAAACTAATTGTTGCTTAAGGAAGGCTTCTATTTCCAACTTGAAGCAGTTGATGAAAATGAGCTCGGATTTTCGGAAGCATTCATGTGGAAGAGAGGAGGAATCCTTGTCAGGGAGATTAGAGTGAGTGTTATCCGTCCCCAATGGCAACTCACTTGGAGTATCATTCCAACTAACTTCAGTCAATTCCCCGCAGTCTGAAAAGTCAGCATATCTGAGTTTAGAAATGTTTTGGGATACACGTATTAAACTCTTGCATCCAATCATGTCGAGGGAACTGAGACGATAGAACTTCTTGATCCACCAAGGAACCTCTTCAATCCCTGTGTTGCCAAGATTGAGATATGAAACGTTGGTTGAGATATCAGGAAAACTCTTCAACCGTGAGCATCTGCGGAGGATAAGGGTATCAAGAGACTGGAGATTGATTCCGGTGGGAAGAGTCTCCAGATTTATGCAGTCTGTAATTTTTAACTCCTCTAGTCGATTGAAATTCTGTAATGAACAAGGAAGTTCCACCAAACTTGGGATATCAGAGAGCCACAATCTCTTCAAAGAGGGAGCTGACAGCATGGTCAGGAGGGGTGCAAGCGGCTGAACCAAACAAACACAACTGAGAAATGTTAAACCAAAATAATTATTTACATTTTTTAAGAAAAATAATCTTATTTTGATAAATTATATTGGTACATAAACACTTGAAAAATCATTATGTTTTAAGTCCATACCTGCACTCTTTCCCACAATTTATCATTACTCACTCCTAAAATATGCAGATTCTCTAGACACAATTTAGGGGGAAAATTTTGAACCTCTGTGTTGCATATACCAAGAACTGAGATGTTGGTTGAGATATCAGGAAAACTCCTCAACATTTTACATGAATAGAGAAAGAGCCGATCAAGAGATTCAAGTTTAATTCCAGTGGGAAGAGTCTCAAGTTTTTTGCAGTTTGACATGTCCAACTCTTTCAATTTATTGAGATGCTGAATAGAGGACGGAAGCTCCACCAAACTTGAGCAAATCGCAAGATTTAGTGTCTCGAGATTTGTGGCCATCGTAAGATCTGGAACTATTCTTAGGTTTCTGGATCCCAACAAGTCCAAATGCTTGAGCCCTGAAAGTGACTGAAGTAAAAATAAGGTACACATTACTTGAAAGGATTGCTATGTAAATAGTATAATTTTACTAAAAACTTACATGAACTCCTTCCCAAAGCTCCTCCAGTTTGCTGTTACGCATTTTGAGCTTAACGAGATATTCAGGGCAAAAATTAGAAGGCATACATCTCATTGGGTATCCATTCAACCTCAACAATCTTAGTTTAGGAGGCAAACAGTTGAAGCCTTCTTGTAAATGCCATCTACCTTCTTTCTTCTTACATTTATTAGTGTAAATGTTTAGAAAACGGAGATTGATCATCTTTTTAAATGCTTCCTTATGTATTAGCAACTCATCAATCTCATATGTATTCAATGATATACCTAGAACTTTTTTAGTACCCTGAGATAAAAAAAAAAAACAGATATAATATCACACATGCATGAATTTAACCCTTATAGAACGACTGAACGAGATATATGAAAAGAGAACGAAAATCCTTACAGCGTTATCTTTGAGTAAATCGCAGATATCCATCGAATCCACAAGGAATTCTCGTCCTCCAGGCTCATCGGACTGTCCACGAACGATTTCCCTACCCATTTCTTGTAGTAAACGGTGCATCTCAATAGTACCATATCTTTCATGTATCAGAGACTTATCAACGAGGTTTTTAAGCCCGATATTAACATCCAAATCACTATCTGCTAGTAACAGCTTGATGACATCGACTTTTTCACCACTGAAAAGACATGCAATGTGACGAAATAACGTTTCATCTTTTTTGTTATCTAACCCATCATAGCTTACTCTCAATGTATCCTTAACTTTTCCATTCAGCCTCTCACGAAGACTAGGGAGCATATCTGTCCAGTCCTCTTTGTCTCTACCCCTTAGAAACAAACCCAAAACGTTAAGTCCCAATGGAAGGTTACCAGCGCGCAATGCAACTTCAGAAGCAAGCTCCATAAAACCATCAGGTGGATAGTTCTGCCTGAAAACTGATCGGCAAAAGATCTCTAGTGCGAGCTTTTCAGATGGGAGACGGACCTCGTAAATATCATCAATCCTATGTGCCCTTAAGAAATGTCTATCTTCTGTAATCACAATGATTCTGCTTCCACATCCAAACCAGTGGGTTTGACCAACCAAGGCTTCTAACACCATTTGATCATCCAAATCATCAATAAAGATGAGAACTTTATGATGCTGTAGCCTCTCTTCCATTGCACCTAAATGATCTATCTTTACGTCCTTTTTCCCCAAAATTTCGGAAAGAAAATCTCCTTGCAAGTGCAACTTCGTGTTGTAGTCGTAGTACGGATTGGCTTTCTTATAAATTTCCATACTCTTGGATAAGAATGCACGGTCTATGAAAACGCTGCCTTGATAGTGTCGAGAAAGTCGGTGAAACAGAATTCTTGCAATTGTAGTCTTGCCAATTCCTAAGGGACCCCATAAACCAACCATCATCACTTCCTTAGATTCCAACTTCAAGAGTACACTCATATTTGCAATATGATCTTCGATGCCGACAAAGACCTCGGAATCCTTAGATGGAGTTAAAAGTAGTTTATCCAAAACATCATTGGCAATTTCTTCAATCATTTTTGCTTCGTTACCCCTAACAATGAGAGAGATATATCACACACATGAAACAACATTTACAGTAAAGGCTCTATAAATTTATCATTATACTAGTGTTTTTCGATTTACCACAATTCGATAAGATAAATTTTTTTTATAAAAACTGTGTAAATATATGGCTCCATTGATTTAATAGACTAATAAGATTATCAAATATTTTATATGTAATAAGTATTAACATTTACTCTTCCGTTCTTTCTTAAATTTACAATAATTCTGGTTAGATTTCATTTTCTAATATTTTTAGTGCATAAAAAACTTGATTCTATAAAATGTATTCATTGTAACGAATTTTTAATATATTTTTAAGTAGACTTTTTATTTTTTTAAATAACAAAATAAGTTAAATCTATCTATATATTATTAATTATTAATTTATCAATAAATTAATAATAAATATTTTAATCCTAACATTATTGTTTTATAGAGTTTTACTGTATTAAGAATGAAGATACATAAGCAAAAATGATCCATTAAATTGTACCAGATTACGGAATGATATCCGAGGATATTAGCTACATCTGTCAAAGCTCTTTTCCATTGAGATTTCACTTCCTCTGTTGTGTTCTTGCAAGTCTTGTCAAAGATCATTCCAAAGTCACCGGTTTGCTTCCTCACATGTGAAGGATCCAAACCATAGAAAACCGGTATCACCATCTGACCAAACTCTTTCTTGCATTTTACGATCTCCAGCAACTCGTTAAGACACCAGCTTGAAGAAGCGTAGTTTTTAGAGAACACGACCACCGCAATCCTCGATTCCTTAATGGCCTGCCTAAGCTCAGGATCTAGCGACCGGCTTCTCTTGATCTCACTGTCTTTGAAAGCAATGATCAGTTTCCGATCAAGCTCCTTTAGAAAGTGGCTGAGGAAAGTTACACGGATGTCTTCTCCGCTGAAGCTCGGGAAAACATCATATACCCAATTACGAGAAGAGGAAGAAAAAGAAGATGAATTCATATTTTAAAGAAGATGAAGATTGAGAGAAAGAGAGAGAGAGAGAGAGATCTTATTTATAGCTAAGCCGATCGGTGAGTAATTTCACCATTATTTCTCAGACTTTTCTGATCCAACTTAAGGGAAGTTTCCTATTTGTCAACTTGAGGGAAGTTTTCAGATTAATATCTCAATACCTTTTCTAAGATAACATTTATTAGATTAATAATGATGCTTATATAGGTTTTGAGTTGACTTGGTATAGAATCAAAGAACTCTAGGCTCAGAATGTGGAGAGCATGTAAAGTATTAAACAAGAAAAGTTAATGGCGCTAGAAAATGCAACCCACGATTTGAATGAAACAAAGCACAGCATAAGTAAAACCACAGCAAAAGAGATCACATATGAACAGAAGAAGGAGAGAAAGGTATAAAAAATAGTTACTTTGGTCAAAGCCAAATTGATAAACATGACAGAGGAAAAATATGTCAGAATCAAAGTGAGAAACAACTTTCACAAACGCTACATCAAGGCGAGGCATATCATGAACCGAGGATCATAACGTTCGCAAGAAGTCTCCATTTGTGATGCAAGAATTAATGAGTTTTAGACAAAAGCCATTGATGAAACCAAATCTTTTAATTTGTGTTTCTCTGTTTTATACGCTTTGCGTACACTTTAACCATATAGCTAAAATAAGTTCATGATTTCATAAGCTGGATGCCGGTGTTGTTTCATCAATCTCCATATAAATTAAGTAGAGAAGATAAGCTGCGGATATTCTGAAACCCTATACATTGATTCTATCTCTTCCATTATTCTAACCGAATAATATAACTTTTTTTTTGAATATCGGGGAAATTCTAACCGTCTTTAAACTCTTAGAGTTTGCAAGGATATATGTCAAGAGTTCTTTCTCTTCTCTTGTCTCTCCATATTCATCCCATTCAAAAATCTCGAGATGAGGCAACAAGCATCCTGGAACAGAACTTGAAAGAGGGAGATCCTCGGATTCTTTAATATAATACTGACAAGCAACAAGAAATAGTAAACGCATTGTAACTTAGTCTTAGTCCATCAAACCAAGACATGCTCTAGGAAGAGAGGATTGTACTTACCGAGTTTATCATAAGAGCTTTAAGTTTTGGAGAATTGTGAAGCAAATGCATAATCGGTTGTACCCAATTTTCTAAGTAATATGGAGTTAGCTTACACTCTAAGAGCCGAGAGAAGATGGTAGCACTAGAAATAGCATCCTGAAATCAAAACATAAGTAGATTTTATAAATGTGACCACAAAATGAGATAGAGACTAATATCGATGTGAATTTACCGTTGCATTGATCCAAGTTAAACTGAGATACATGACAGAGGAAAGAGATGGCAGAAACTTGTCACTTGGATTTGAATCAATGCTTACTTTGGCCATGTCAAGGCAGTAAGGCATATTCTCGATCAGGCAAGTGTCTCTCAAAGAATCAATTATCTCAAGAATCTTCAATCCAGAGGAATGAATAACCTCAGAACCAACAAGATTAATGATATTATGATTCCAATACCTTAAAATCTGTAAAGACGGCACTTTCACACTGAACTTTCTCACATTGTCATTACTATTTCGGACCACAAACAATTTTTGGAGAAGAGGACAACTCGTGAAAAGCCTAACAACCGAATCTTCGTCCTTATACACTACACTGAAAAGCCTTAGCTTAATAAGTGATGGGAGGGAAGGTTGGGAAGGAACATCAACAAGAATCTTGTTTGTTAGCTCCAATGCTTTGAGCGTTTTGCAAGTGTATAGGCTCTTAGACAAGCTTGTAGGATCTTCTGACCAATGTAGACTCAAATCTAGCCATTGAATGCATCGGTTTACAATGTTATCGACCAATTTCTCGACATCCACATTAACCGGGTATGATAAAAGCATGTGAATACGCAATTTCTCTAGTGCAGGTGCTTTGCTTAGTTGTGTTAATTACTTGTAAAGAAACGACCAAACGTTGCTTCCATTGTGTGCATCTGTGTACTCTAGCCTAGACAACATCTTCCAGATAGAACGCCATCGTTTCGACAACATGGATGTGACCATTGCATCGTTTATCGGAACAAGCGAAATTATGACCGCGATATTAGTCTTGACATCAAAACAAGTATTATGACAAAAATCTCTAACTATACTATGAATAATGTATCGACTCTGTTTTGAAAACCGAATAACTAAACAGGTACAAATAGTAATAAGCTGACACAATGTCATTTGTAATTTTCTACGGAGATTATGACAGATTTATATCATATTCAAATGTTACGAACCTCAATAATCATATATCTAATGTTATTACACACTGTCCGTTATTTGCATATGGGCTCATACCAAGAAACAGAGAGATAACATCAGTCACTCTTTAAGCATTTTGCGCAATGAAAAAATATTAAGAAGATGGAAAACAAGAGCATGACCAATGCTAATTTTACTTTGATACGCTTCCTGCTTCTCTCTGTCTCTACACCATTGTCATACATGTTGACACATGCAATAGTATTTGGATTACCGGTTTGGATATATGAAAATGGAGTGCAGTCCTCAGATTCAGAGAGTACTTGTACTCCCCATCCTTTGATTTTGAACTTAGAGTTGTCACTCGCGATTTGAAATTGTACATCCACCTCATCGTAGTTGAGTTGAGGTAGATTGAAAAAGCAATTGAATATAACCAGATGACTAGTCAGCTCAATCGCCGTGAAGCGATGTATCCAATCAGAGAAATCAAAGTGGTTCCCAAGTCTGTCTATGAACCGACAACATACAACTATAGGAGTAGGAACTCTGTAAAGATACCCCGTGGCGCAAACCCTACATCTGAGGAATGGCTGAGAGGGAGAGGTGTGGAATGAAGGGATATTGATGAGAGAGGTTCTAGTAGTAGTACGGGGAGTGAAATATGATGGAACTTGTTCACCTGAAAATATCATGGACGGGAAGAAAACTGAGTGTTGCTCAAGTAGAGCTTCTATGTCCAACTTGAAGCAGTTGGTGAATTTGAGGTTGGCATTTCGGAAGTAATTATCTGGAAGAGAGGAGGAATCCTTGTCTGGGAGATTAGAGTGAGTGTTGACTGTCCCCAATGGCAACTCACTTGGAGTATCATTCCAACTAACTTCAGTCAATTCCCCGCAGTCTGAAAAGTTAGCATATCTGAGTTTAGAAATGTTTAGGGATACACGTATTAAACTCTTGCATCCTCTCATATGGAGGTAGCTGAGACGATAGAACTTCTCGATCCACCAAGGAACCTCATCAATCCCTGTTTTAATAAGATTGAGATATGAAACGTTGGTTGAGATATCAGTAAAACTCTTTAACCGTGAGCATCCGCTGAGGATAAGCTTATCAAGAGACTGGAGATTGATATCGGTGGGAAGAGTCTCCAAATTTGTGCATTCTGTAATGTGCAACTCCTCTAATTGATTGAGATATTGTAATGAACAAGGAAGCTCCACCAAACTTGGGATAGCAGAGAGGGTTAATCTCTTCACAAAGGGAGACAGCATGGTCAGGAGGGGTGTAAGCGGCTGAACCAAACAAAAACCATCGAGACATGTTAAGCCAAAATAATTATTTACATTTCTTTCGAAGAATAATCTTATATTGGTACATAAACACTTGAAAAATCATTATGTTTTAAGGACGTACCTGCACTCTTTCCCACAATTTATCGTTACTCACTCCATTCATTTTAAGCTCAACGAGATTCTCTAGACGCAAGTTAGAGGGAAATTTTTGAATCTTTGTGTAGCTTATATTGAGATCTGAGATGTTGGTTGAGATATCAGGAAAACTCCTCAACATATTACATGATTTGAGACTGAGCCGATGAAGAGACTGAAGGTTAATTCCAGTGGGAAGAGTCTCAAGATTTTGGCAGCTTGACATATTCAACTCGATCAATTTATTGAGATACCGAATAGAGGATGGAAGCTCCACCAAACTTGAGCAAAGCGCAAGATTAAGTGTCTCGAGATTTGTGGTCATGGTAAGATCTGGAATTTCTCTTAGGTTTTGGGATCCCCGCAAATCCAAATGCTTGAGCCCTGAAAGTGGCTGAAGTAAAAAAGAAGTTACACATCACTTGAAGGGATTATTATGTAAATTGTAACATTAGCATTATGATCTGCACAAGAACTATAATTTTACTAAGAACTTACATGTACTCCTTCCCAAAGCTTCTTGAGTTTGCTCTTCCGCATTTTAAGCTTAACGAGATTCTCAGGACAAAAATTAGAAGGCATACATCTCATTGGGTATCCATCCAACCTCAACAATCTTAGTTTAGGAGGCAAAAAGTTGAAGCATTCTTGTAAGTGCCATCTACCTTCTTTCTTCATAAAGTTGAGTTTATTAGTGTAAATGTTTAGAAAACGGAGATTGATCATCCCTTCAAATGCTTCGTTATGTATTCGCAACTCATCAATCTCATCTGTATTCAACGATATACCTAGAACCTTTTTCGTACCCTGAGATTAAAAAGATGATATAATTTCACACATGCATGAATTTAACCCTTATAGAACGACTGAACGAGATATATGAAAAGAGAACGAAAATCCTTACAGCGTTATCTTTGAATAAATCGCAGATCTCCTTCGAATCCACAAGGAATTCTCGTCCTCCAGGCTCATCGGACTGTCCACGAACGATTTCCTTACCCATATCTTGTATTAAACGGTGCATCTCAATAGTATCATCTATAACATGTATTAGAGACTTATCAATGAGGGTTTTTAGCCCGATATTAACATCCAAATCACTATCTGCTAGTAACAGCTTGATGTCATCGACTTTTTCACCATTGAAAAGGCATGCGATGTGACGAAATAACATTTTGTCTTTTTTGTTATTTAACCCATGTTATTTAACCCATCGTAGCTTACTCTCAATGTATCCTTAACTTTTCCATTCAGCCTATCACAAAGACTAGGGAGCATATCCATCCAGTCCTCTTTGTCTCTACCCCTAAGAAACGAACCCAAAACGTTGAGTCCCAATGGAAGGTTACCAGCACGCAATGCAACTTCAGAAGCAAGCTCCACAAAACCATCAGGTGGATAATTTTGCGAGAAAGCTGATCGGCAAAACATCTCTAGAGCGAGCTTGACAGATGGGAGACGGGCCTCGTAAATATTATCAATCCTATGTGCCCTTAAGAATTGTTTATCTTCTGTAATCACAATGATTCTGCTTCCACATCCAAACCAGTGGGTTTGACCAACCAAGGCTTCTAACACCATTTGATCTTCCAAATCATCAATAAAGATGAGAACTTTCTGGTGCTTTAGCCTCTCTTCCACTGCACCTAAATGATCTATCTTTACGTCCTTTTTCCCCATAATTTCGGAAAGAAAATGTCCTTGCAAGTGCAACTTCGTGCTTTCTTATAAATATCCAGACTCTTGGATAAGAATGCACGGTCTATGAAAACGCTACCTTGAAAGTGTCGAGAAAGTCGGTTAAACAGAATTCTTGCAATTGTAGTCTTGCCAATTCCTAAGGGACCCCATATACCAACCATCATCACTTCCTTAGATTCCAACTGCAACAGTACACTCATATTTGCGATATGGTCTTCGATGCCGACAAAGTCCTCAAAGTCCTTAGATGGAGTTAAAAATAGTTTATTCAATACATCATTTGCAATTTCTTCAATCATTTTTGCTTCGTTAGCCCTAACAATGAGAGAGAATATCACACACATGAAACACCATTTACTAAGAATATACAAGCAAAAAATGGCCCATAAAATTGTACCAGGTTACAGAATGATATCCGAGGATATTAGCTACATGTGTGAGAGCTCTCTTCCATTGAGATTTCACTTCCTCTGTTGTGTTCTTGCAAGTCTTGTCAAAGATCATTCCAAAGTCACCGGTTTGCTTCCTCACATGTGAAGGATCCAAACCATAGAAAACCGGTATCACCATCTGACCAAACTCTTTCTTGCATTTTACAATCTCCAGCAACTCATTAAGACACCAACTTGAAGAAGCGTAGTTTTTAGAGAACACGACCACCGCCATCCTCGAATCGTTAATGGCCCGCTTAAGCTCAGGATCTAGCGACCGGCTTCTCTTGATCTCACTGTCTTTGAAAGCAATGATCAGTTTCCGATCAAGCTCCTTTAGAAAGTGGCTGAGGAATGTTACACGGATGTCTTCTCCGCTGAAGCTCGGAAAAACATCATATTCCCAATTACGAGAAGAGGAAGAAGAAGAAGAAGATGGATTCATGTCTTAAATACGTATATAGATTGGTAGAGAGAAAGAGAGATAGAGATATATTATAAAGATTAAATACGTATAATATTATAGCTAAGCAGTTTGGTGAGTAGTAGCAATTTCACCATTATTTCTTAGACTTTTCTGATGCAACTCGACGGAAGTTTCCTATTTGTTGACTTAATCACACCCACACAAGTCCACAACCATATCTTTAGATTAATACTTTTTTCAAGATAACAGAGACATTCAAGTAAAGTATTAATCAAGAATTAACCACTGGCTGAAGATTGGAACAGAGTGAGACCAGAGTAACTGTAGAGTAATTGATGATTACTTGAGACATAAAGTGACAGTTTCAAAAAGAAAAAGAAAAAAAAGTGACAGTTTCAACTCTATGAGCCGAGAGACGTTAATGTGATTCGAATGAAACAGAGCACAACATAAGTAAAACCACAGCAAAAGAGATCACATACGAACAGAAGAATGAGAGAAAGGTATCAAAATACGGGTTAATTTGCTCACTAGCACAAAAAAAATTATAATTAGTAAACTAGCAAAAATTAATCTCTGTGGCACAATTATGACCATTAGATTTAGGTTAAATGGCTAGGATTTAAATTATAGTTTTTTTTCTTGTTATTTCACCTAATTTCCCTCAAAATAATTACCTTTGTCAAAGCCAAATTGAGAAACATGACAGAGAAACAAAAAAGTCAGAAACTTGTAACTTAAGTAAAACCAAGTACAATATATAAAATCCGAAACCGCTTTAAAACTTCTAAGCAGTAAAAGATAAGCAAGCCTGACCCTTTTTCTCCGAACCGGGACGAATCAGGTTAGGGAATGAAAATAGAAAAGTCAAGAGCAGAGGAATCTGGTTAAGAGCTGTACATTTACTGGTAACACGCATGATCTGGACAAAAAAGCTTTCCTTGGGAGGAGAATAGAAAAAGATGAATTCATTTTCGGTGGGTGACTTCCGCTGGCAAGTTTAAATCCAGTAAGGTGGATTGGCTGCTCCTGTAACTTCCATCTTTTCTGGCACGTTTCCTGGAAGAGCAACTTGTCTCTTCTGAATTTGCTGACCCCAAAGCTTGATCAAACCCTGAAGTCCATCCTGTAATAGCAAGTTGGTTGGTACTTGGTATTAGCAACACAATATCAAACAATTCGCTTTGTATTGTAAATGTGTCACAATGAAGTGATGTTTCTAGAGTTACCGCTTGTACCACAATCGGAAGGTTGGCATAATTCACCAACAGGTTCTTTGGAATTCCGTGAACTATAGAAGTCAGCTGCTCGTTCTATGCCTTTTGATCTATATGGAGAAATGTTGTGGATGACAAGTTGCAGAGAACCCAGCAAGTCATTTTCAATGCATTCGTACCTGCACAACCATTTTCGTCAGTTTCAATATACATTCTTAGCACTCTTTGAGGTTTTTAACAACTAGGGCTTACATTTTTTTGCAAAGAGTATCAACCGTAACCGACAAAGTGATGATTTGAATCCTCAACTCCATGACTTTTTCATCAGCAAACTGATCAAAGGGCTCCTCCAAGAACTTAGAAAGTTTTTCAACATTAGCCTCAAGCTGCTGCTGCTGATCCTCAAACAGGTTTTGTTTTATTTCCCTCTCCTCAGCCGTCATCTCATCTCTGAACAGCTCCTCTCCAAACATGTAAAATGCGAAAGGGTACGAATACGAAAGAACTCGTCTTGATCTAAATAACCGGTGGAGTCCATTGGTAACCCAGCTGAAATCTTTAAGCTGTAACTGCCTCTTTTCTGAAATTGTCACCTTTTCACGGATAGTGTCACTAAGTTTATCCTCTAGCTTGGCAGAATCAATATGTGCTTTGTACCGGTTATGGTAATGCATATACCGGTAAAGATCCCTTTTTGCTCTCTCCATCTGTTTCTCTTTGTCTTCTTGATACCGACCACAACTATGACCCGCAATACTAGACCAAGTGTGATCCCTTCCTGTAGCTCCACCACACAACCAACTGTACAAAGTAACATCCAAACAAGAGATTAATCACCACCTGACATATGTTCAGTACAAAGTAGAGAAAAAAAAAGGGAGAAACTTGGTTACTATTCTCACCAAAAAGATTGTTCACAGAGACAAGTCACAAGATTGCACCCACCATTCTTTTCAACAGGTTTGTAGCATTTGGGACATGGCTTTGTGTGAACAGTTATCCAATTAACTGTCTCGGACTCATCATGGCACTTCTTCTTCCATAGCTCCCACATTAAGCAAGAGCAAGGGGAGTGGGCTTGAGATGAACAACTGAAACAGAACTGAAAACCACAGGAGCATTCAACCTCACACAGCTCGTCATCCTCAACACGTATTGCATTCCCACAATGCGGAGTGCTTGGACACCACTTCACCATTTTGTTATCTTCAATGTACGACTCAAGAAGAAAACGGTCAAACTTCTCAGCTAAATCTGGTTGGGTTATACTAACCAGAGTCTTGACAACATCTTCATCACAAATAGCATTGCATTGATAAGCCATGCATCTAATTCTTTTGCTCTGACCTTCATTTATCTTTACAGTAAAATGCCCAGCCCAACCTATATCAAGAAAACCAAAGAGAAAACTCAATACAGAACTTCCTTTCAAGATCATAAAAATAAACAAAGCAAGGGACTCACAAGTATTGCAAAAGCAATGGCCACAGTCCATTCTTGTCATCTGATTACCCGGTACATCCTCTATGCAGACATCACAACTCATCATCGAAGAATGAGAAAAGGAAGAGCCACGACGTTGATTCTCAACAACTGTAAGACCAGCACCAGAAAACAAGCTCTCTTTCCCTTTCTCAACAAGCACAGCAAACAAATTCTCAACATCCCATCGGTAATGGATAAGAAGAGTCCGCGCATGGTGCTCCTTAAGCGATAACAAATCCATCACTCGCCGCAAATCCTCCCTCTGCATTATTGAAAAAAAAAACAGATTCACCCACTTCAAATTGAAACACAAAAGAAAACATTCACATCATATGATCAAGTAGAATCATTGCTCATTCACCTGTGCCGCCAGAAGCGATTCCTTCGTAATAACCTACAAAAATAAACTCAAGGCTTAGTGACAACTTCAAAAGCTTATTCTAATGGATGTAATGCCGCCACTCAAATCTTCTTCTCAGAGATTAAACAAATGAAGTTCCTTAGTATAGTTCCCACATCTTTAGAGAAAGAACCCTAATTTACCATACCATTTGCCTAATCAAATTCCAGGTTTCATAAATCATTAAACAGAAGGATTAAGCCGAGAAACTGCGAAATTCAGATGACTTTAGTGATCCAAATTCAACAAATTCCCAAATGTAAAGCCGAAAATTAGCAGACCCAGAAGAAATACAACAATCAGGGCGAAATTATACCTTTGCGGTATTTGCTTTGGAAGAATCAGGCTGCAAACAGGATTCTTCAGTATCAATCCCGTCGAGAGACTCCTGATCGTCGGAGTAATAGTAATCTTCATCCTCGGCGCCCAAATAATCATCCATAGATCACGAATTTTGTGGAATTGATCACAAATTTACTCTAAAATCGCCGACGATTGCGAAAATACCAACGGAGGAAGAGAGACGGTGACGGAGAAATGGAAATTGAAAATCGGAAGGAAGTTAAATAATAATTTCCGGCGAGATCATAAGAAGTTTAGGGTTAGTGTTTCGCCGGCGACTTAATCACCGGAAGGTGAAATAATTTTCAAACCTAAGAACACGCAAAAGTACACACTGACGCAAAGTCGTCATATAGCGTCCAAACGGCACCGTTTTGTTTCTCATTATTAAGGAAACTTTTTTTCCTTAAAAATTATTTGGGGTTGTAGAACAGACATATGAGTGAGTTTTAACCCAATTATAAAATTGATAGAAGAACAATATGATAATTATAAAATTTGAACATTGTAGAACAGACATATGAGTGAGTTTTAACCCACCATATCCACTGGACGACCTTCTCAAACCTTCGATTTCTAATCAAAACCGCCGCTTCAAGTGAATCGAACATAAGGAAAACAGAGAATTGGGTGTGAGAACGACGAAGTTATGTTTGCACAACTACCGATGGGAGTTTTTTAGATAAGAGGAGAGATGCCTAAAAAAGGGGACAGTTTGGAATCAAAATTCAAAAACCGTCGAGGATGCTGAAACGCACTCACACGTGCGGGGGCAAAATGGTCAAATGGACAAGTCAGATTAATTATGTTGTGGCAGATTTAACAACATTACGTGGGTTATGACCAAAGAGCAATTTGATCAAGGAAGGTCTTGTTTAGGTGTAAAATTATTTTTTATATTTTTTTCCTGATACTGAATTTTGGTTTTTTGGTTTAGGGCTAGTTACAAGTGATGGAACATGAGACATAGAGTTCGATACCTGCCCTCTATATGGAGCATGGAACCAGATATATCTCGATGCTTGTATGTTGTGCCGCGTGGTGAAGGAACCCATACTCAGAGAATTGTTGAATCATTTGGGGCCAAACATGTCCACATGGTCAGTTAGGAGGTATTTTCTTATCTCGAGGGACAAGCGTGTATATATCCCTTTCACAGCACCAGCACTTTGTGCGTGCTGGATTAATCACACAATCGAATTTGTGAAGATTCGTTTGAAATGGAGCTTCTTTAGGTTTTTCAAACACTTAGAGGGAGATAGAATTAGATTATGAATTAGGGTTCTTATTCATCAAGATCAGAGCTGTAAACAGTGTTTTTACCAGAAATTTCGGATCCCCAACAATGAGAGGGATACAAGTTTATTTATAGCTAAATGAGGCGGTATGAACAGTGACGGTCGAGGTGACATGAACAGTTCCGGTCGCTCTGAGCTGGGCCGGTCTAGAAGGATCGAACAACGCTGGAGTGAACAGTGATGGGCCTTTGACGGGCCTGCGTTTTCTGGGTTCGACCGCTGAACCGTTTTAACACGTGTTAAGCCGTTTGGTTTATCGATTCTTCTAGGAGAGATTTGACCCCTACAGTTAGCCCCCCCAGTTCAGCAGTTTAGTTAAAAAGTGCTGAAGTAAGGGTGTCTGAAAAATCGATTCCCGCTTAGGCCGTTTACCGTGTTAGTGGCGATGCTGTCGAACCCAAATACTCAATACTGCGAGTCGGTTGCTGTTATTGGCGAGTAGATTTCTAGTTTCGCGAATCTGCGAATTGGTTTTACTTGTGATCCGCGAATCGTGCGAGAGTGCGAGGTGTCAAGGTAGATTTGTTCCGATATCTGCGAGCTGACTGAAAGCCTTCAAAATCGCGAGTTGACTTGATTGAATGAATCTGCTCGAAAATGGGAGGTGACGAGATGAAGATGTACAGATGTGCGAACAAGCCTCGGTAAAACCCTTGTCTAGAAAACCCAGTGGGAAAAAACAGAAAAGGGGAAAAGAGCGCGAGTCGCACATTTACTCAAGTCATCGTTGTCGCCGAAGAGGAAGTCACGAGTTGACGAAGTTGCGAGTTGATGAAGTCGCGAGTTGATTTATGTGGAGAGAAAGTCGCGAGCTGATCCATTGAGATGGAGTTGCGAGTTGATTTTCACGGAGAGAAAGTCGCGACTGATCCATTGAGATGGAGTCGCGAGTTGACGAAGTCGCGAGCTGATCCATTGAGATGGAGTCGCGAGCTGATTTTCACGGAGAGAAAGTCGCGACTGATCCATTGAGATGGAGTCGCGAGTTGATTTTCACGGAGAGAAAGTCGCGACTGATCCATTGAGATGGAGTCGCGAGTTGACGAAGTCGCGAGTTGATGAAGTCGCGAGTTGATTTTCACAGAGAGAAAGTCGCGACTGATCCATTGAGATGGAGTCGCGAGTTGACGAAGTCGCGAGCTGATCCATTGAGATGGAGTCGCGAGCTGATTTTCACGGAGAGAAAGTCGCAACTGATCCATTGAGATGGAGTCGCGAGTTGACGAAGTCGCGAGTTGATTTTCACAGAGAGGAAGTCGCGACTGATCCATTGAGATGGAGTCGCGAGTTGCGAGATGCTGAAGTCGCAGGTTTATTCGTAAGTGAAGTCGCGAGGTCGCGCGATTCTTTGAAGGTCGAAATCCTGAGAATATTGAAACTATGAAGTCGCGAAACAAATCGAGGAGGAGCCCGCGGAGTCGCATTTAGGGTCAGATAAATTTGTGGAACCATTGATTTGGATCAATCTCGCGAAACTGATCTTCTGAGCCCAGAATCTTTGGGCCCATTAAGAAATTAGGCCCACCTCGAAAGTCGAACCGTCGAAAATGTCCTTATAAGAGCCAACGCTCCCTTGATACTTCTCATTATTCTCATTCCTCCGAAAAAAACAGGTTCGCTCTCTCTCTCTCCCTTCTCTGTTTTTTCTTTCGAGTAATAGATAGGAATTTTGCCGTCCCATCACTTCGCCGCCGCCGTGTTCTTCATCGCCGCCGCAGTGTTCTTCAGAAAAACTGAAAAAACTTAAAGTTTTGATCCAAAGAAAGATGTCGTCGACTAGTTCTTTTGCATCCGTGGAGTCTGCCGAACTCCCCGAGAAGGGAAAATTGGCCTGGGAGTATTCTCCTGATAGCGAGTCGATTGTAGATGCGAGTTCGAGTTGTAGTAGGCTCCGTGGTCAAGAGGAAGCGAGTCCTTCAGGCAGCGAGGAGGCGAGCCCCATTAGTCGAGAAGATCGAGCTGGAGGCCATTCTCCTGTTGCCGAACTGTTCTCTTATCCTACTCCCGTCTTAAGACAAAGTCGCGAGACAAGGGAGTCTACTTCATCCATGCGAGCTGGACGAACTGGCTTTGAAGAGGGAGTTGGGACTTTGCATCCTTCGCAAATTGGCGAGGCCTCGACCACTGATGGGCGAAGACTGGTTGTGGAAATCCCACAACTCCGCGACGAGTCCCTTAGTCCTGTCGAGCTGCCTCTCCAAGTAAAGATCGAAGAAGGTAACTGGTCGTACAACTCTTTAGTAGAAAAAGAGAGACTAGAAGCTTGGGCTGCGTGCGGGCTGGCCGAGGTTCCTCTTGGTGCGATGAGGACTTCCTGGAAGACTATCGCTTAGAGTGCCGAATTCCCGACTCGGTCGAACTGATCGCGCCTTCTATCGAGCAGCGAGAAGACGATCCCTCTGCCGGCACGTTTACCGCCTATGCGTGTTGGTTTAAGGAGTGTTTCCTCACGTTCCCCATTCCTGCGCTGATTCTCCGATTCGCGCGGGTTCACAAAATCGCGCTCGCGCAAATCAACTCAAGAGGGATTCGCCAATTGGTGGGACTTACGACGCGGGCAGCCGAATGTCGCGAGCCCATCGGAGTTCGCCATCTACACAACCTTCTTGAATGGCGCAAGCAATCCAACCCGGGTGGCATGAAGTATTACAATCTGGCGAGTCGTTCTCTTTATAAAATACTGGACGACTTCCCGAACAAAGATCATAGCTGGAGAAAATATTTTTTCTTCGTGCCGATATCGGCCGCGTCGGCCGAGGATGAACACTTAGTGGTGGCGAAGTGGGGGACACTTAGTAGATTTTCTCGAATGTTTACTGCGCGAACTGCCCCCTTGTTTTATACTAACTTTTCTGCTGATTTGTTTTTACAGCTAGCAGACTGCTATTCACTCCTGTTGCCAACATCGATGATTTGGTCAATAAGTTGAAGGCTCGGAAGTGCCTTTGGAATTGTCACTTCAATCTTCGAAGAGTTGTTCGAGCTCGCGAGTTCATTTCCTACGACGAAGAAGAAGAAATCGAACAGAGCGAGTCCGACGATCTAGAGATCATGCCTCCCAAGCTAACTTTCCGCGATCTCGCCAAGAGAAAAGCCGAGAAGGCTAAGAGAAAGGCCGACCCGAAGGCCACTGCCTCCATCGTCGAGACGTCCGAGCGGAGCGTCGATAAAGAGCCTACTCCTACTGCTGAGGGTGACGAAGTGGCTGCTGTAGCCGCGAGTGGTGCGTTGGTTGTTATTACTTCACAGCCAACTACCATTACTGACGAGCCCGCCGAGCCTGAGGCCCAACTGCATCGGAAGAGAAAACGATCTTCTGCCAAGGTAATTTCACAAGGAGTTCGCGTCTCGCCAGGCCAAGGTAATTTCACACTTTATTCTTTCTTTTTCACTTAGCTTTATTTTTCATACTGTCAACTCCTTCGCAGGCCATCGCCCATTTCAACAGGTTGATCATGTCGTATGATCAAGACTCGAGGTCTAAGGAGCTCTTTATAGGCGAGGCCAGGCAGAGAGAAGAGGTCGAGAAGGAAAAAGTCGCGGCCCAACTGAGAAATCTTGCTGCTGAGCGAGATATGTACAAGAAGAGCTCAGACGACCTGGGCGTGCACCTTCACAGAGTCGGTAAGGAGAGGGAGAAGGTCGAGGAGAACAACGCCGAGCTGGTGAAAGAGCTATCTGCTCTGAAGGCGAGTCGCGAGCGGGATCTTGAAGAAGCTGTTTCTTCTGCGAGGCGATCTGCGGCCGCCGAAGTGCAAGGCCAGCTTAACCGGGCTTACGAGCTGTTTCAACAGATGATGAAGAAGCCGATTAGGAAAATGGTCTATCTTGCACAAGCGGAGGCTAATCTCCAGCTCCTTGACGACATGGAGAATGCTGAAGCAGAGGAGGCCTTCGATCCCAAGGCCGAGCGTGCCCTTTTAGCTGAAAACAAGGCGTCGCTCAGAAAAGCCGACGAGATCTTCGACGCGATAGCACTCGAATTGAGAAGGACCTTGGGTAAGAATTATGTTGTCCCCATTAGAGTAGCGGATATAGTTGCGTCTCCGCGAATCGAAGTTGTTGCTAAGTCTGTTGGTATAAATGCAGCTTCTGGGTCGAACGATGGCTCTCTTGGTATGCGCTTGCGAAGCGCGAGTGAGGAGTTAGACGAGAGCGAGTCGGACGAAGCCGATGAGACCGTTGCTCCGATCCCAGTCGCACCAACTGAACCTCTTCGCGAACAGGCTCCTTCGGAACCAGAACCCAAGGACGGCGAGGCTGCGAGTTCGGCTGCTATCATTACTCCAGCCGTAGAACAAGTTGTCGAAGAGGGCGAGCTGGCTTCTGATGACAAAGAGGCCGAAGATGGCGAGACTGTCGCCTAGTCCGGACTTTGCAACAGTAGGATTAGTTTTTGTTTTTGCTTAAGGATTTTATGACTCGATTTTTGTTTTTGTGCCTGGATGGCTTTATCCAACTTGTAACAACTTTTTTATGCCGAGTTGGTCGAGCAGATTTATATGAATGCCCTTAAGCAATTTCTTAACTATATTTTCGATTATTAGTTTGTCGACGAGGCCTGTTAGAGCTTGTCTAAGGCCATAGAAATGATGCGGTTTTAAGACGCGATGCGGTTTTAAGACGCTTAGAGGCGATGCGGTTTTAAGACGCTTAGAGGCGATGAGGTTTTAAGACGCGATGCGGTTTTAAGACGCTTAGACGAACATCCTGGTTATATTCTACTGAATATATCTTATCCTGGCAAATATATATTTGCTAAGTTCGACCAGTCTGTTAAGGTAAAGACTGGGTTTGCGAGTCAAACATCCTGGCTAACGGACACATTCTACTGAATGTGTCTATCCCGAGATGGACTCGCGAGATGGACACCCCGGCTAACGGACAATACTCGCACTGAATACGTCTATCCCAGTAATGAACTCTAAATTTATATAGCGCGCTTTATCCGTTGAGGATGTATAAGTTTACTTCATAATGATGATGAAGTTTTAATCAGGTTGCCATTATGGCCATAATGACGCCTAATTTTTATTGATCTCGCGTTTAGACAGTTAAGTCGTTTAGCGAGTCGACTTTTCGCGTTTAGACCGAAGTCGTTTAGCGAGTCGACTTGTCGCGTTTAGACCGGAGTCGTTTAGCGAGTCGACTTGTCGCGTTTAGACCGAAGTCGTTTAGCGAGTCGACTTGTCGCGTTTAGACCGAAGTCGTTTAGCGAGTCGACTTGTCGCGTTTAGACCGAAGTCGTTTAGCGAGTCGACTTGTCGTGTTTAGACCGAAGTCGTTTAGCGAGTCGACTTTTCGCGTTTAGACCGAAGTCGTTTAGCGAGTCGACTTGTCGCGTTTAGACCGGAGTCGTTTAGCGAGTCGACTTGTCGCGTTTAGACCGAAGTCGTTTAGCGAGTCGACTTGTCGCGTTTAGACCGAAGTCGTTAAGCGAGTCGACTTGTCGCGTTTAGACCGAAGTTGTTTAGCGAGTCGACTTGTCGCGTTTAGACCGAAGTCGTTTAGCGAGTCGACTTGTCGCGTTTAGACCGAAGTCGTTTTAGCGAGTCGACTTGTCGCGTTTAGACCGAAGTCGTTTAGCGAGTCGACTTGTCGCGTTTAGACCGAAGTCGTTTAGCGAGTCGACTTGTCGCATTTAGACCGAAGTCGTTTAGCGAGTTGAGCGAATAAGACTTGGTTAAAACCTTAGCTTATTGCGAATCGATTATCGCGTTTAGACCGGAGTCGTTTGCGAGTTGAGCGAATAAGACTTGGTTAAAACCTTAGCTTATTGCGAATCGATTATCGCGTTTAGACCGGAGTCGTCTGCGAGTTGAGCGAATAAGACTTGGTTAAAACCTTAGCTTATTGCAAATCGATTATCGCGTTTAGACCGGAGTCGTTTGCGAGTTGAGCGAATAAGACTTGGTTAAAACCTTAAGTCGTTACATATTGCGAGTGGGAGTATGAATATACGGACCCACTCCCCCCCTTATTTTTTGAATAAGGGGGGAACTGAACTCGTCCGAAAACGAGCTGCCTACGTACCCAATGAAGGGATCAAGTCGCGTCGTAGTTCAAGTCTAATGACTTAGTATTTTTAGCAGTGATATTTCTTCAAATGTCGCGCATTCCAGGAACGCGGGACCATCTCGCCTTTCATGTTGGCGATTTCGTAGACGCCCGGGCGAACTACTTTTGTGATCTGATAAGGTCCTTCCCAAGGAGCGCCGAGCTTGCCGGCATTGGGCTCGGCAGTGTTTTGAAATACAGCGCGAAGGACGAGGTCTCCTTCGTAAAAACGCCGAACTCGCACTTTGGAGTTGTAATACTTAGATGCCGCAATTTGATATTCGGTCATCTTTATAAGTGCTTGGTCGCGCCTTTCGTTGATAAGGTCGAGTTCGTCGAACATGAGGAGATGATTGAGACCTTCCTGCTCTGGAAGCAATCGTCGGCAAACTCCTGGAATATAGACTTCAGGAGGAATCACACATTCTGTTCCGTAGACGAGGACAAAAGGCGTCTCGCCCGTAGCGCGTCGCGGTGTTGTTCGACAAGACCATAAAACGCCTTCAAGTTCATCTGCCCAACGACCCTTCTTAGCGTCGAGTCGAGTCTTTAGGCCATGGATAAGTGTTTTGTTTGACGATTCTGCCTGGCCGTTGCCTTGCGGGCAGCGAGGCGTTGACTTGCTGATTCTGATTTTCCACTTATCGCAGAAAAGTTCGAACCGTTTAGATATGAATTGCGAACCGTTATCTGTCACTGTCTCATAGGGTACGCCGTGACGACATATGATATTCTTCCAGACGAAGTTTTCGACCTGCTTATCCTTGATTGATCCGAATGCTTCCGCCTCGATCCACTTGGAAAAATAATCCGTTAGGACTAAGAGGTATCGTTTCTGCCGAGACGGATAAAGCGGTCCGACTATATCCATTCCCCATCGCATAAACGGGTAGGGCGAGGTGATCGAGCTTAAGAACTCCGTCGGTTGATGGATGAACGGACCATGTCGCTGACACTTCTCGCACTTTGCTGCGAACAGCTCGCAGTCTTTTATCATCGACGGCCAAAAATATCCGTGCCTCTTGATTCGGATGGCGAGTGAGCGACCTCCCGAATGGTTACCGCAGGATCCGCCATGAACCTCGTGCATTATCTCGCGAGCCTCCTGCCCCTCGACACAAGCGAGTAGTGGCCCGGACAGTCGCCATTTGAAGATATTTCCATCAAGTAAAACGTAACGAGAAGACTGTGACTTTAATTTGCGAGCCACCCATTTGTCGATTGGGATCTCGCCGTCTGCAAGATAAACGCGAATGTTGGCCATCCACTTGGTGTCGCATCCATAGACTGTGGTCTCGTCGTCAACGGGAATGTCGACGACTTCATGCCCAGGTGGAGGCTCCTCGCTACATGGGTAAGCATCCTCTGGGGATTCCTCAAGTTGTTCGGGGAGAAAGCCACGGTCAAAAGCTGCGTTATTCGGGTCGAGCTCGTTGTCTGTTACCATCACATCCGTCGTTTTGTCTGTGCCGACTGTACCGGATTGATTGGGATCCATCGGATCCGGTTCGACGTTATCTTTGGTGTGGTCGAGGTCCATCGGGTCTGCGGCGGAGCGAGCGGGCGAGCCATTGCTGAGAGCTGCTTTTCGCTTCGCTGCCAGGGATCTTGTTAGGACGTTGACTGCTCTTGCGATTGCGATACTCGGCTCTTCAATGAATTCGACCTTGACAATTCTTTGAAGATCTTTATCTAGCTTCGCGGTCGAGCCGAGTGATGCGAGGGGATCCGCTTGGGAGTTTTCCGACCTTGGAATTCTTATCAAGGTAAACAGATCGAATTCAGCTGTTAAAGTTTTGACGAGAGCGAGGTATGCTTCCATGCGCTCGTCCTTTGTCGCGTATTCGCCGTTGAACTGATTTACGACGAGCTAAGAGTCGCAAAAAGCTTCTATCCTTGTTATTTTCAACGCTTTAGACAATCGAAGACCTGCGAGAAGGGCCTCGTATTCGGCCTCGTTGTTCGATGCCTTGAAACCAAGGCAGAATGATTGCTCTAGAGATTTTCCGTCTGACGATAGTCGAATGCCTACTCCCGATCCGTGTTTAGATGACGAGCCGTCGACGTTCAGCTGCCAGACTTGGGATGCAGAACTGTCTGCAAATGTGTCTTCGATTTCGGGCGAGGCTTCCGCCTCCGGCAGTTCGATTAAAAAGTCGGCCAATACATGTGCCTTGATCGTTGTCCTACTGCGATACTCGATATCAAACTCGCTTAGCTCGATCGCCCATTTGGCGAGTCGCCCGGACTGAGTCGGACTGTGGAGAACAGCGCGTAGTGGAAAAGTACTTAGTACCACGATCGAATGTGATTGAAAATACGGTCGAAGCTTTCGAGCCGACGTAATAACTGCGAGTGCGAGTTTCTCCGTCAAAGGATATCTTGTTTCTGCATCGATTAGCGACTTACTAATATAGAAAACAGGCTTTTGCTCGGTGCCGTCTTCGCGAATCAGAACCCCTCTAACTGCCGAGGTCGAGACCGCGATGTAAAGATAGAGCGGTTCGCCAGCTATTGGCTTTGTCAGAACGGGTGGAGTCGCGAGATACTGCTTCAACTTCTGGAAGGCTTCTTCACATTTTTCAGTCCACTCGAAATCTTGTCGAGCTGCCCCCTTCTTATCCTTGAGCGTTTCATAAATTGGTAAACACTTATCAGTAGAGCGCGAGATAAATCGGTTCAAGGCCGCGACTCTGCCGTTTAGTCGCTGGACTTCTCTTCTCGTTTTTGGCGAAGGCATCTGGATTAGTGCGTCGATTTGCTTTGGATTTGCCTCGATCCCGCGACGAGTAACCATGTAGCCGAGGAACTCGCCGGACGTTACACCGAAACGACACTTAGCCGGATTTAGCTTCATGTTATACTTGTTTAATAACGCAAAGCACTCTGCGAGGTGGCCGATGTGGTCCTTTTCCTCGAGTGATTTGACGAGCATGTCGTCAATGTAAACCTCCATCGTTTTGCCGAGTAAGTCCGCAAACATTTTATTTACCAATCGCTGATAAGTAGCTCCAGCATTCTTAAGTCCAAAGGGCATGACTTTGTAGCAATAGATTCCGCGGTCTGTGATAAAAGATGTTTTGTCGCGATCGCCTGGGTGCATGAAGATCTGATTATAGCCAGAGAAGGCGTCCATAAAGGACAACAACTTGTTTCCAGATGTCGGCTCGACGAGGCGGTCGATGTGAGGAAGAGGGAAACTGTCTTTAGGGCATGCCTTATTCAAATCCGTGAAGTCTACACAGACTCGCCACTTACCACTTTTCTTCTTCACGACGACTGGGTTCGCAAGCCATTCCAGATATCTGACCTCAGAGATCGAGCCGGCCTGCAAGAGTTTGTCTACTTCGTCATTTACCGCTTGAGCCCTTTCAGGACCTAGTCGCCTTCGCTTTTGCTTTATTGGTTTGTAGGTCGAGTCCACGTTTAACTCGTGACTGATGATGTCAATATCGATCCCGGGCATGTCTCCCGTGGACCATGCGAATGTACCGACGTTTTTCTTGAGGAATTCGATGAGGTCGAGCCTGACGGCTTTGTCAAGTGTCGCGCCTATCTCTACGTATTTCTCTGGGAATTTATCGTTTATACAAACAGATATGACAGGCTCGCAGGTCGGGCTCGCACCTCTATCTTCAGCGGATTCCGCGATCTGTAGCTGTTATAAGAGGTTTGAGATTTCCTTGACGGGCTCCCTGTCTGTCTTAATCTTTTTCCGCGGCTCGCTTGGGATCGGCACTGTCGCCTGAGCTCTTAGTTTGTGCGCGGTCATGAAACAAGATCTTGACGCCGACTGACTTCCTCTGATTGTTCTGACTCCGCCCTTTGTTGGAAACTTAAGACAGAGATGATACGTTGAGGCGACGGCGCGCATCGAGTTTAGCCAAGGGGTTCCCATTATCACATTGTAAATTGCCGGGTTGTTCGAGACTGCGAACTCAACTATTTTAGCCACACCTTCCGCGCTTACAGGAAGCTTGACCGTACCGAGTGTCATAGTCGTCTCGCCATTGAATCCGGTTAATGGCTTAGGATAGGATTCGACTTGTGCGAGGTCAATTTCCATGCGCTTCAGAGCGTCTACGAAAATGATGTCGACTGTGCTCCCTGTGTCGATTAAAACGCGACCCGTGTCTCATCCTGCGACAGAGAGTCGGATGACAAGCGGGTCGTCATGAGGTTTGTCAATGTCATCGACCTCATTCTCTTCGAACTGGATGACGTCGTTCGGGAACTTCGACGGTTCGGGTTTGTTTGCCCCTACCTCCGCTCTTTTCTGATAGGCTTTGATCGACGAGACGGTGTTAGAGCAGTAGCGCGAGCCGCCCATGATCATGTTGCAGATTTTCTGTTTTGAGGCGCTCCGGTCATCATTACCGTTTCGTCGGTCGAGGTGGGCCTCGTCGTTTCGTCGGTCTCGCTTATTATTCCTGTTGTCTCCCGACGGGCCGTCCCCTTCTCTTGCATCGTCGAATTGCTCGAGCTGAAAATCGTTAACATTGATGTTTCCTTTGAGCTCGCCGGCGGCGAACTTTGCTGCGAGTCGCATGCCGAGGACTCTGCAGTTAGACGTCGAGTGTCCCTCCATCTTATGCAAGTCGCAATAAGCAGACTCGTCATACTGCGATATTCTCGGCCAAGTGTTGCCGCTAGCGCGACCAGGGGCGCCTCTTCCGCGGCCTCGCCCTCTTCCTCGACCGTAGCCGGGCGAGTCCACCTGGTAGTTATGGGCCCCCTTGAAACCTCCTTCATGTTGTACGAAATTTCCCGGCTTCCTCTTTGTCGCGACTGGGACTTCCAGCGGACTAGGATTCCTGGCCTTTCCATGCTCCTGGCTCAGGATTTTGGTTTCATCTTCGCTTCTTGCGAAGTCGTTAGCGCGATGAAGCGCATCTTGAATTGACGAGGGCTCGTTAATCGTCATCTCTTTTCGGAAATCCGAGCTGTACCACAAAGCTTTTCGCAGGGCACTCAGGGTGGATCTGTCGTCAATCCCTTTTACCTGAATAAGCATCGCTTTGAAGCGTTCAATGAAAACTCCCAAGGGCTTGCCGGCCGCTTGCGTTATAGTATAAAGGTCCACCTCCGATGACCTGCGTTTGATTAGGACGGAATACTGCTTTAGGAAGGCCTCGGAGAGTTGGGCGAAGCTGTCAACAGAGTTCCTTTTCATCCCCGTGAACCAATAGAGGGCCGCCCCTTGGAGATGCTCCACGAAGAGGAGGCAGCAACCAACGTCGATTTCATCGAGCCTGAAATTAGCTCGCCCCATTGCGATTGAGAATGCTCTGATATGCTCCGTGGGGTCGCCCTTTCCCTCATAGATAGGAATCTTGAGCTTCCCTGGGTCAGATAAACGCGCCTTTGTTATTCGCTCGGTAAAAGGAGTGGTGCGAGCTTCTTCAAGAACGCGGTCGAGTTCCGGCGCCTTGCTGGTTGCGCGATGGACCTGTGACCTCATATCCTTGAGATCGCGAGTGTTTTGTTGCAAGACGGCTCTGAGCTCGTCCATTTCCGTTCCCTGCGAATCGACAGCTCTACGGGCGGTTATGGCTTCGGCTTGTTCCATCCATCGCGTATTTTCTGCGATTTCGCCCTCGTCCCGACTCTGGATACGACTAATCGGTCTACTGGGCCGAGCTGCTCCGAATTCACGTCCTTCTGAATTGTCTGCGATTGCAGGTATGCCGCCGGGAGCGCCTGCGACGAAAACGGTTCCGTCTCTGAGAGGTGTAGGCGTATGATCTTCGCGAGTGCCACGAGCCGATGGCGATGCCGCCTGGGAGAAGTTAAGAGCGAGCGGGGCGACGCGAAGTGCGTTACCTTGGGGTAGCCCTCGAGACTGACGAGTTGTCGACAAGGCCCTGATTTCAGCAGTCAGGTTGCTGTTGATCGTCTCCTGGTTTTGCGACTGCTTGAGCAACTGTTCGAGCATTGATTTGAGTTGTCCGAAATCTCCTGATGTGGACGGGTCGGCCGTGTTTGTATTGGCGGTTGCCTGGTTCTCTGTCGGGACAGGTCTGCTTGCTTCCGCCCCCAATGCGGACTGGTTGATCAGCCCAGCCACAATGGGCTCGCTTGGACCTGTATCTTCGGCCGCTGGAGACTGCGGGTTCGTTATTGACATGTTGCGAGTAGCGGGTTCGTCTAAGCGTTTGTTTCGTGTATGAAGCTAGTGTTGCGATCCCCTCCTTCTAGCGCCAAATTGTGCGTGCTGGATTAATCACACAATCGAATTTGTGAAGATTCGTTTGAAATGGAGCTTCTTTAGGTTTTTCAAACACTTAGAGGGAGATAGAATTAGATTATGAATTAGGGTTCTTATTCATCAAGATCAGAGCTGTAAACAGTGTTTTTACCAGAATTTTGGATCCCCAACAATGAGAGGGATACAAGTTTATTTATAGCTAAATGAGGCGGTATGAACAGTGACGGTCGAGGTGACATGAACAGTTCCGGTCGCTCTGAGCTGGGCCGGTCTAGAAGGATCGAACAACGCTGGAGTGAACAGTGATGGGCCTTTGACGGGCCTGCGTTTTCTGGGTTCGACCGCTGAACCGTTTTAACACGTGTTAAGCCGTTTGGTTTATCGATTCTTCTAGGAGAGATTTGACCCCTACACACTTCAAGCGGAGTGGAAGCGGTGTTTTCATCCCTCGCACAATACAAGTACCCCAAGGAAGCAGATCAGTCGGAACATGTGTTTTCATCCCTCCGTTGCACATGCACTTGATATATTAGGATTTTAGCCTAAGTTACTTATTGTTTTATGTTGCTTTTCGAGTCTTTTTGGTTCTTTTTGGTATCTTTGCAGGTTCTAGGATGCTTTGGAGCATGATTTGGAGCTGCTGGAGCTCTTTGAGGGAAAGGAGAAGAATTGGAGCAAAAAGAAGACTTTTCACCCGACCGAGCACCTGCTCGGTCTGTGCGAGCACCTGCTCGCCCCTTTTACCCAGACCCGAATCCGAGAAGCATTTATTCCTTGAAGCAACCGGCCTTGATAGGGCCCTACTCGCCAGATTCTCCCCTTGATAGCTTAGAAGTATCTCCTAAAGTTACTCCCCTTAGATGATGCTGACTTACCATTTTTAAGAAGATTTGATCCTCCCCTTAATAAGAGATCAAGACTTGGTGCAAATTAAGGAAGATGTTGACTGGATTGGAGGAGATCACGCTGGGAAATTAAAGGAGGATTTGGCCGAGCAAAAATAAGGAGACTTTGATTTGATTTTCAATTCATTTTCTATTACTTTCTCTTCTACACTTGAAAAACCTCTCTGTTCTTATTTTATTATTTCTTTCTCTTCTTCCTTTGGCTACGTACTGCTCTCTTTCAGAAAGCTTGATATTGTTGACTTTGGAATTTTTGATTATTCTATTGAAACGTTTGTTTGGTTCCATCGTTGCTTAATTGTCAAGTCTCTGCCTTGGAGAAAATCATTACATTCCGAATCATTCCACAACAATTCCTTACTAGAGAAGAATTCTAAACCCCCTTTCATTTTCCATTTTCCATTATGAATTCTTATCTATTGATTGTTGCATTTGATTTGACCATGTTCGAGTAGTTTCATAACTAAGTTGGGGTGATTTCAATGGTGATTTAGGATCTTAGATGGTTGAGCCAAATAGGGTAATCTTATGTCTTCATCTCTAGGAAGTCTTAACGCTTAGGCTAAATTGATCACTTAGTCTATGATCTCTAGGTTTAATCTATTCACCGAAAATGATATAGGTTGCTAGAATTACCATTGATGAGCATTCGGTGGTAACCAAAACGCCATTGATCGTTGCCATCGAGTGTGAACATATCGAACCATTGCATTAAGGCTTGTTTACTTCATTACTAAATCCACTCGGAAGTTTAGGTATTTAGGTTGTAGACAAAGATATTGATACGCCGCCGAAAGCGGGGCAATATTACATTCATGTTTGAGTTCTGGACCGTGTTCAATTAAACCCTGAATAGATGCTCAACCTAAGTATCCGAAATCACCGGAGAATCATCTCGGCTTAGTGCTTTTATCATCTGTTTTTAATCCAATTTTTATTCCAAGCACCTGCTCTATTGCATTGAGCGCCTGCTCGTTACCATTTCCAACTATTTAATTTATCTTAGCTTTATTTTAGAACCTATAAATTCATAGTGTAACCTTGGTCTCTGTGGATTCGATACCTCTTATACTACTGCTCTTGTCTGTACACTTGCAGTTTATTTTGGGTTAAAACTCGAGACATCAGCACTCGGAGTGAGTGTCTTCTTATAAGCCACGAAATTATCCGTGGCAAAAACCCACGAATACCCACGAAATATTTCGTGGGTATCATTACCCACGAATACCCACTTACATTTTCGTGGGTAGTTACCCACGGATTGCAACGAAAGTTTTCGTGGGTATAAACCCACGATTTGCCACGAAAGTTTTCGTGGGAAGCCATTTACCCACGAAATCCCACTAAAACTTTCGTGGGTACGTAGTATGTTTTTTTGCAAAAAACATTTTTTATTTTGAAATTTGTTATTAAAATTATTAATTAAATTAAATACTAAACTAATAATTCGAATAGAAATAAAATATTTTACATAAAATTAAATTGTTCTAAATTAAAAGTTTTCAAATAAAATAAACGGTTACGAACCACCAGAGTCTTCGGGCTGAGTCGTCCCGCTTGAACCGCTGCGTCCATCTAGCTTCTTCAAAATGACATCTATCTTACTCGCCATGCTAGTCATCTCACCCCTCATTTGATCGAGCTCAGTTCGGAGATCCGGTTGTGTTCCCGACGGATCCTGGACGGAATGGTGATAGAACTGCGTCCTCGCACTACCGACGCCGTAGGCATGCCCGTATTTTGGTTTCACCCTCTGCATTTTTAAACAATAAGAGAATTAAAGTCTAAATATACAATAAATAAAAAATTATAATATGAAAAAATTTACCTGAAAATATAATTGGTTAATGAATTCCCGAGGAGAACCACTTGTGGAAAAAGCTGTGCCGGTCGAATCTTGGTGCTGAGAAGCCTCCTCTTCAACCTCCCTCACGAGTCCCTCAATCACCGGATCAACGTAAGTGTCATCCGCGCGTGTATGCGTCTCCTTCACCAAATCCAGAATGGATGGTTCCTCGAACCCCTGCCCCTTCTGCTTCTGCATTATCAAAAAAATTTATTTACACAATGTAGTGATCATTAACATTACTAACGATATTTAATAGATTTGTAAATTAATATATGGATCAAACTTACCAATTCATAGTCGATCTTTGAGAAGGATCGGGGCCCGGCACTGTGTTTGTGCATTCCTTTGCCGTTGATCGGCGTTTTACGGCTTTCAGCAGCAGTCTTACTCTTGCTAATGGCTTTCTCAGTCTGCCATTGTTCCAAAAGAATTGCCCAGTCATCCTCGCTGATATAGACGGGTTGCACTCCCTGCCGATGTTTCCTACTAATCTCTTCGCCGATTCCTAACTTCGTCTTTTCCTTCCATTCATAAAAGACGATGTCCTCGAACTCGGGATCCCAATAATAGTTTTGCTACAACTCGCAACAACCATTGTTAATATACAATGTTAGTAATGGAAAATTACTAAATGTTTAAATATCCGAATTTTCTAACTTACCACAAATGTTCCCCACCAACTCTGAATTTTTTTTGGAGCGAATTTTTTTACATCGGCCCAGTTCTTCCAAGGACCCCAAAAATTACCCTGCCAGGTCCGTTTAATAAAACTGGTGACCGAATCATCGATCCCAATCCTTTAAAAAATATTAAAAAAGTTAGAAATCAATTAGTAAACAAATAGACCTTAAACTTGTTAAATATTTAAGATGTTTACCATAGTCCTCCGTTTTCCTTAAACGGATGGAGGACAGGCTGTGATCTCCTAGTAGGCGCTTCGTATACCGCCTGTAAACGGTAACGATACTCTGCAGAAGCACCTATGGCAGATTTTGGGAGATGGAAACGGGGTCTGCTTCGAACTGAGCCGGTCCCGGTAGACGAAGACATAACTACATGCAAAAAATAATACATCTAATATTTCTTACACTAATAATATTTTCTGATTTTTTGTTAAAAAAAATTAGAGCCATTAATATGTTTTATATTTTAAATTTTCAAGTCTTTATTTTGTCATATATTTTTGTAGAGCCATTAACATTTAATTTTATAACTTATTTTCTCATATATGTTTTTCAAGAATTTAGGATTTGAAGCCATTAATATGTTTTCAAAATTTGTTAACAAGTGACACTTTTATATATAAGTTTTGTACAAGTTGTATTAGATATGTTTTTCCAATTATATAATATTGGTATTAGTTATCTAATTTTTTTCCGATTTTATATATTTTTTTCACTAATTTATAATACTTAAATACCTAAACATATTTAAAATTTTCTTTTAATTATTAATAAACACTAACTACTCAACAATTTTTTCTACAAACCTTTTAATTTAAGTTTTTCAAACAAAAAATTATTTGGAAAATTAAAAAAACCCTAAAGTATACACTAACCCTAAATTTTTAACAATCTAAGTAAATCAATCCAAATTTCCTTCTCATAAACTACACAAAGCTATTACAATAAAGAGGCAATCAAATTTTGATGATTTACCCGAAACCTAATTGAAGAAAAACAAAGGATTAAAGAGAGGAAAGGAATTTACCTAAGGAGATGTGAAATCGGTGGTGGTCGGTGTCGCAATCGGCGTGTACTCGTCGGTGGTGGGTCGCCGGAGCTTCGCCGTGGACTCGTCGGCGGTGGTCTGTGTCGAAATCGCCGGAGGTTGTGGAAATTTGAGTGGTTTTGTGGAATGGAGGAAACAGACATGTTTCGATGAAAATGATGAAGTTACCCACGAAAACCCACGATTTTTTTCGTGGATATTTAAAAAAGACCCACGTATACCCACGATTATTTTCGTGGGTATTTCAAAAAAGCCACGTAAACCCACGATTATATTCGTGGGTATTTCAAAAAAGCCACGTTTACCCACGTTTATTTTCGTGGGTAAATTCTTTAATTTTTAAAAATATTTTCCACAACAACTGATTCGAATACGGGTTTGAATTTTTATTAAAGAAAGTTTAAGTAACCATCAAAAAATGGTGTTGACGAATCTTATAGATCATCAACATTTAATAGTATTTAAACAGAATTATTTAAATATTTCCTTTTGCAAAGTAAAAAGATAATTTGATTATGCAACTCCAACAAAACATTACATTTAATGAAACATAAAATTTGAAACAACTTTTAAACTGGTAGATAAAAGACTTGGAAATATTAAACATACAATGGTTATGGTACACGTACATATTAGGCACTAAATTTTGAAAACATTTGTCTCTTTTCCACTCCAAAGTTACCAAAAACTTTTCTTTCCTTTCTGTTTCTTTGGTGGAGAATTTAAAAATCCGTCACAACATTCCCTTTTGATTGCATCAACATCTAGATTTAAGTTTGGGCTTTCTGGTCTTTGGGCAAACTCAAAATCATAGTATTGATCCTTGCTTTCATACGAGGAGCTTCCACCGTAGGTATCTGAAAATCCGTCACAACATTCCCTTTTGATTGCATCAACATCTAGGTTTAAGTTTGGGCTTTCTGGCCTTTGTGCAAACTCAAAATCACTTGCAGGACTTCCACCGTAAGTATCTGACTTTTCAATCAACAGAGATGGTTGTACGTCTTCGATTTGCCTATACAAAACATCATCGACAACCCGCTTCTGGTCATGACCTTCTGGATGCTTATCATCGACAATCAAATGAGTTTCAGTTTCTCCCGAGTATTTTGGATTGTGGTGGATGTTTTCCAAGAACTGGCTGTCCGGTACTATCGTTGATGTAGAACCATCAGTTGCATAGATTGGTGATTGCGTACCATATTCCCACGAGTAAGTAGGTATCTCTTGAGTGAATTCGTCGCAAAGAGTTTCAGTTTCCCAAGATAATTTTGGAAGAGGGTAAAAATTTGACACGTTTTTTGATTGAGAGTCTTCATCACTTGAGCTAGAAGACATTATTTTGTTATTGATGGGTGTAAAAGATACACTCCATCATATTTATTTATAGTAGATGTACTGTCTTGTCAAATCACGTTGGTCTGTAACGATTGTATCCACATGTTTCAATTACATGAATATGTGGTCCATCAAAGTTTCAAGTTATAACATAGAAACAAATAATTTTAGAATCACACATTAATAGAAACTAAGATTATCTCCTCTTCCTCCGATTGATCTACATTTCTTTTCGACATGGCTGATTTTGTATGTTTTGTGTTTCGATATACAAATCTAATGAAACAAGTCTCTATTTATAGATTATACAAATTTATTATAACAACTTTACCATAATAAATCTTGGCCGTTGAATGATAAATCTATAATATCAACCATTCAAATGAGTTGTCAATTCAGTTTTGGTATCCGATTCACTTGTGTCCATATAAATTTTTGGTCTACATTTAAAATAGTTGTCAATTTTTGTATCAGTTTTGAGTTGTCAATTCGGAGTGAATTGTCAATTCAGAGTGAATTCGGTGTTGGTATCGGTTTTGAGTTGTCATTTCGGAGGGACTGACTGAGTTGATCTTGGCCGTTGATCTTTGCAACAAGTTTTGATGAATACTTTTGCAGAGTTCATCTTGGCCGTTGAAATGGGTGTGTGAGATATTTAATATTTTGATTCCTCACAAATCAGTTTGGTATCAAACGATCTCGGCCACTAGTTTGATGATTACTTTTGCAGAGTTGATCTTGGCCGTTGAAAATGGTGTGTGGGACATTAAATATTTTGATTCTTCAAAGACAATTAGAGTGTCTTGTCAAATCAGTTTGGTATCAAAACGATCTTGGCCACTAGTTTTGCTGATTACTTTTGCAGAGTTGATCTTGGCCGTTGAAAAAGGTGTGTGAGACATTAAATATTTTGATTCCTCACAGACAATTACAGTGTCTTGTCAAATCAGTTTGGTATGAAACGATCTTGGCCACTAGTTTTGCTGATTACTTTTGCAGAGTTGATCTTGGCCGTTGAAAAGGGTGTGTGAGACATTAAATATTTTGATTCCTCACAGACAATTACAGTGTCTTGTCAAATCAGTTTCGCATCAAAACGATCTTGGCCACTAGTTTTGCTGATTACTTTTGCAGAGTTGATCTTGGCCGTTGAAAAAGGTGTGTGAGACATTAAATATTTTGATTCCTCACAGACAATTACAGTGTCTTGTCAAATCAGTTTGGTATGAAACGATCTTGGCCACTAGTTTTGCTGATTACTTTTGCAGAGTTGATTTTGGCCGTTGAAAAGGGTGTGTGAGACATTAAATATTTTGATTCCTCACAGACAATTACAGTGTCTTGTCAAATCAGTTTCGTATCAAACGATCTTGACCACAATTTTGCTGAATACTTTTGCAGAGTTGATCTTGCCCGTTGAAAATGGTGTGTGAGACATTAAATATTTTGATTCCTCACAGACAATTACAGTGTCTTGTCAAATCAGTTTGGTATCAAACGATCTTGGCCACAATTTTGCTGAATACTTTTGCAGAGTTGATCTTGGCCGTTGAAAATGGTGTGTGAGACATTAAATATTTTGATTCTTCAAAGACAATTACAGTGTCTTGTCAAATCAGTTTCGTATCTACCTTTACCTCCATAATGCACAACTTATACCATCCATAATATTATAAATACTTGCCTTATGTGTTCCAAATTTCTTACACCAAACCCATCCAATTCTAAATCTTTTAAGAATCAATACGTATATTTGTTATGTCTTCCTCAAACCATCCAAGAAGATGGATGGATCTCCGAATTGATCCATCAACAAATACTATTACCGAAGAATTTACTAATGGGATTAATGTGTTTATCACATTTGCTTGTCAACAACCATCATATCAGGCAACTGGATTACTCCTTTGTCCATGCGCACGGTGCAAGAATGAAAAGCCACCAACAAAACCTAGGGTGGTGGTGCGTCATCTTTACACAGTTGGATTCAAAGGCAATTACTATGTTTGGAGTAATCATGGAGAATCTTTCATGATTACGGGAGAATCATCTACTGCAACACAATTTCATGGAAGTGCCAACCAAGAGCGTTATCATCATCCTCATGTTGCTGTACAAGAAACATTTCATGAAAGATTCGTAGATGTTGCTGATATTTCAGAGATGCAAGATCAACAATATAGTGAAGAAGTCGAAGTTCCGGCGTTCGTGGACAAGTCGTATGAGGCCTTCATGGAAGCTAATCAACCTTTATACGAAGGGTGCAATGCAGAGAATACCAAATTATATTTGGCATCATGTATTTTACGTTGGAAGACGGAGCACAATATAGCAGTGGGTGCTGTAGACGACATCGCTAGTACTATCAAAAGGATTCTACCAGGCCCGAATACTGCTCCGGAGTCGTACTACGAAACCAAAAAGATTACGAAGACTTTTGGCTTACCCGTTCATAAAATTGATGTATGCGAGAACAATTGTATGCTATTTTGGCGAGGAGAAGATGCCACACTCGAGCAATGTCGCTTCTGTCAAACAGACCGATATCATCCGTGGAATGGGCAAGATAAAAAGATTCCAAAACAACGAATGTTTTATCTTCCCATTACTGATCCTTTGAAAAGACTATACAAATGTCAATCAACTGCGGGACATATGCGTTGGCATGCCGAGCATATGAATGTTGAAGGCGAAATGAATCATCCATCAGACGGGGCCGCTTGGAAACATTTCCAGAGCGTTTATCCAAGGTTTGCTTCTGAACCTAGAAACATCTACCTTGGATTGTCAACAGATGGTTTTAATCCACTAGGCATGAGTGGCGAGGCACACTCAATCTGGCCGGTGATAGTCACACCATACAATCTACCTCCTAGTATGTGTATGAACCGAGAATTTTTATTCCTCTCGATTTTGGTTCCTGGTCCAACACACCCGAAGAAAAGTCTGGACGTGTACCTTCAACCTTTAATCGACGAACTACAACAACTGTGGACACAAGGCGCTGATGTATATGATATATCAACAAACACTTCTTTTAAGATGAAAACGGCGCTTATGTGGACGATTAGTGACTTCCCAGCTTATGGGATGTTATCAGGGTGGATGACTCCCGGACGCCTCGCATGTCCATACTGTATGGATTCAACCAATTCATTCTGGTTAACGAATGGATGAAAACATTGTTGGTTTGACTGTCACCGAAAGTTTTTGAAGAGCGACCACCCATACAGGCGGAATGTAGTTGTCTTCACTAAGTCTACAGCTGTCCATGCTGAAGCACCGGTATGGCGTAGTGGAAGAACAATATTGGACTCCATCAACAGTATAGAAGGTCTGCAAATGAGCGTCGAGTGTGGTGGCAACGGACACAATGATCCATCTAAAACGGTACATGGTTATGGTCAATATCATAATTGGTACAAAAAATCTATTTTTTGGTCTTTGCCTTATTGGGAGAATCTATTGCTTAGACACAACCTAGATTTTATGCATATAGAGAAAAACAATTTTGATAATATTATCAAAACTATCTTGAACGTGCCGGAGAAAACAAAAGATAACATAAAATCTAGGCTAGATATGGCGATAATATGCAACCGTAGAGCGTTGGAGCTTATATCACCAACTATTGCTCCAGTTCCAATATTTCGAATGTCAAAGGAAGCAAAAAAGAAATTTCTAAGTTGGTTGAAGAAAGAAATTCGTTTTCCAGACGGGTATGCTTCCAACTTTGGTAGATGTGTCAATGAAATTAATTCGACTCTTTCTGGTCTCAAAAGCCATGATTGTCATGTCATTATGGAAAGGCTTCTACCTTTTGCTTTGATGGAACTACTCCCCAAGTCTGTACACGTAGCGATTTCAGGTATTCATTTATTAATTTTTTTTATACACAAATATGACTAACTAATTTTTGTTATGACTTACTAATTTTGGTTGTTACTTTCATTACACAGAAATCGCTTTGTTTTTCAGAGACATTGGTGCCCCATCATTAAAAGGACAAGATGTTCTAACCTTGAAGGAAAATATAGCCGTCAAATTATGCAACTTGGAGAAGATATTTCCTCCGTCGTTTTTTGATGTCATGGAGCATCTACCGGTACACCTTCCGGACGAGGCAATGTTAGGTGGACCGGTACAATATAGGTGGATGTATCCATTTGAGCGGTACATGTACCACTTAAAAAAAAGGTTAGGAACAAGGCACAAATCGGAGGGTCTATAGTCGAGCATTGTGTACAAGAAGAAATATCAGCGCTAGCTACCCATTGGCTTGGAAAACCGATCACTCGAGGTAATGAAGGATGGCATGATGAAAACATTTACTTCTACGCATTCGACAATGTCCCAACAATTTTCAAACAGAAAGGAAGGTTCATTGGTAAACATTCAAAGGGATGGATAACAGACGAAGAGTACAACGTTTTGCAAACGTTTCTCATGAACAACTGTCCCGAGTTAGCATCATATGAAAGGTATGAGTAACTGTCGCGAAACATAATATTCAATAGTTAAATATTTTTTAATTACATAATTTGTACACATAGGATGTTTGAAGATTTCATCCGAACTACATATCCGGCATTGTCTACTACTTACCTACAGTCATTCAAAGACAATAACTTCGCACGCTGGTGCAAAGATTATGTAAGTATTTGTGTATTCTTACCGTTTTTAATATAATGTTCAACTTATGTATTTATTTTACTACAGGTTAATAATCAAAGGATGGTAGCAACTGTGCCACAATGGCTCATTGATTTTGTACAAGGTCCGCGTCGTGCTTACACATCCTGGCCATCGTATGCAACAAGAGGGTTCTTATTCCGCACATTGAGTAGGAGTGCAAACAAAAAGACACAAAATTCCGGTGTTTGCGTTAGGGGAACTACTGATACGGAATATTATGGCGTTGTGGACGACATCAGATTGGTTGAGTACGATGGCGGTGTCGGGTTGAAGGTGGTTATCTTCAAATGCTTTTGGTACGACACCACTAGTGGAAGTGGAATGCGTAGAAGTCGTTCCGGACTGGTGGACGTTGCTGCGAACAAGCAGTATCGACAATATGATCCGTTTATTACTCCTAAACAGTGTGATCAAATTTGTTACATACTGTAGGAATTCGCTCAGGATTTTACAGGTTTAATCTCTATTAATCAACCTAACAGAATTCCGATTGACCTAGGATCTAGGGTTTGTAAACTTTGAATCTATGTGATCAGATCTCGAATATACCTGGAGTTTATGCAGCGGAATTAAATCAGGGATTCGAGATCTATAGCGCCCCAAGCGTTGCGCCTCTACTGTTAGTCCACACGCACACAAACAGGAATCCGCAGGGTCGCTAAAGCCTGGAATCGGATCTCTCAGGGAATTTATGTTTCAGAGGCGGCTCTGGACTAAAAGCTGTTTCTCCAGGTCGTGCCTCATATCATATATATAGGCCCTGGAGAAAACCTAATTAATCCCTGAACCGATTCAGAATTAATTAAGTCGTTAAACCGAAATCCCTATTTCGGTCAAAGCCTGGTGTCGATCGATACCACCATGTGGTGTCGATCGACGCCTCTTCTAAAACATGATTCTTATGTGTATCTAATACACATCATTTGATCATTACATTAATGATCATTCCCACATTAAGTAAATCCAGTTTGCTTAGGTGTGTGACCCTGTAGGATCATATAATACTAGTAATGAGTTCATAACTCATAGATCATCAGCGGCTTCTAGCAAAACGTAATGACCACCTAGTATCATATGAATGTCTGATCTCGACAATACAACTATCACTAGAGTGAATACAAGTGTGATTTCAGGACATTCCCAACACATACCATACCCAATGGTGAGTAGGAGGCATGGGACGGAATGGTTAGCATGTGTAAAAGTGGTACCCAGAGGTGTTCGAAATGTTACAGATGCTTTACAACAAGCCTTTCAAGAGGATGGTAGTAATACTATTGTTGCACCATCAGGGCTACTAAGGGTCGAGGCACTCAATGTTGAAGACATGAACAATTATGATGATTTACCCGACCAACATACAAACGACATGTACACATCTGATCATGAGCTAACTGATAACGAATGTTCTGAAGTTGATTCCTCATCTGAAGATGAATGAAAATTGTGCATCAATGTGATCCTTAATTTGTAGTATTTTATGTAATATTATTTTCGTATGTGTTAAATTTTTAACGTCTTATAAAAGTAGTGGATTATTATCCGTCGAGTGGTTTGTAATAAAATATGATGTGGATTGTTGTATAATATTATGTGGAATATAATTTGTATTTTTCTAACCAGTTTTAACAGCTAGCCCTATTTACACCACCCGTGATTGTTTACCTGAGTAGAGTACTTTCACGCCATTCATTTTATTTTCGAAATGTCAATTCACCGTCTAGTGGCCGACAGTGTCATTACACCACACGTGATTGTTAACATGAAAAATTGATTTAACATTACATATCAGTGTGCAATAAAGAAATCAATTCCGTGAATGACATTGTCTGGTACTGAATCATAAATAATTCAGTGGCAGACAATGCCATTCACGGACTTGATTTCTTTATTGCACACATATATGTAATGTCAAATTATTTTTTCATACTTTCTTATATCCACATATACATCGACACGTTAACCCTAAAAAAGCACTCTGTTTTGCCTATATAAGTCCGAGTACTTCAACACAAAATCATAACACAAAAAAAACCAATTTCCAAATGGCAAACAGAGATCTATGGAATTACTACATGGAAAACCGAGCCTCCGTTCAAAACCCTCGAGAAACAATTCGTGTTCCTTCAAGCCCTCCATACGATAACTTATATGTTATTGATGCTCAACCGACAGTTTCACTCCAACCAACACAACGATCTGAAATCCAAACGCCGGTAATTTCGGGACCTGCCCAACTCATACAGCGAGGAATGTTTCGCAAGAGGGCTCACGATAGGAAGGTGTTGAGAGGTGAAAGTTCTCAAACACGCCCAACACAAGATTTCATTCGTGAGGTCATGAATGAGCCACAACAGGGGGACCAGGATTTTAATAGTCCTTGTTGGACTTCTACTATCGATTACATAATCCGCGAAGGTATAGACATATAATGTACTCATTTACCATTACAATAATGATTGTACATGACAAATACTAACTCTGTAATTCATAAATATAGGTACTTATAACAATAGGACCACACCATTCTGGACCCAGGTTGTAGAAATACAATGCCCGCATTCACAGTTTGTGAAAGTGAAAAAGGTTTACGTTGTCGACCAATATTATTTAATTTTACATATACAATGTATCTAACAAGTTAATTTTATCTTATTCTCAGCTTGTCGCTATGTTATCCAGTGCGACCCCCAACGGCCAGGGAGACCTTCTAGTAACCTTAAAGGATCCGTCTGGAATCATTGAGGGAACCATGCACCGTAACATCTTCAACAATGACGAGAACAGAGTCAACACTGGCGTAGGTGCGGTTGTCATTCTACATAATGTGACCGTAGGCCGTTTTAACCGGAACTCTAAGTACCTCAACATCACTGAGCGGAACATTGTTAAGGTAGATTTTCCAAAAGTTTGTAAATATTACTGATAATTATAAACTAAAATCTTTTTTCATACAGATAATTGGGGCTAATTCGATGATTGTTGAATACGAACCAACCGTACCATTTACTATCAATGAGGAAGCTGAAGGAACTACTGGCTACAAAAATGAAATAAACACCAGACTCTTTATGTTGCTTTAATGTTTACTATTTTCCTACCATCTATTGTACGCGTTTATAATAATGTTGTTGTGTAATGTAATATTTTAATATGTTTAATGAAATAAACCAATATTATATAACAAATATTTTGTTTTTTGTTGAGCTTCCATTCGAATTAACAAAAATCTAATTAATAAGTTTTTAAACCATTATAAGGTTAATATATTTGTCAATGTTAAAAACAAATCGGGAACCGTATAGTTCTAACATTTTGTAAGCACCACCCACGGAAAAATTCGTGGTATTTCGTGGGTATTACAAAACCCACAAATTTTTTCGTGGGTATTAGTGGGTATTGGATTTGCCACGAAAACAATCGTGGGTAACCGTGGCAAAATTACCCACGAAAACCCACTACCATTTCGTGGGTACAAATTTACCCACTAATACCCACGAAAACTCACGAATACCCACGAAAAACCCACGAATATTTTCGTGGGTAAGCATATACTGTTCATAGTGGGTATTCGTGGGTTTTCGTGGCTTTTTTGCTTTACCCACGAATTTTTTCGTGGGTTTTTCGTGGGTATTTGCCTTTTTTTTATGGTTTGAAATGGTATTACCTAAATATATTTCATGAGTAGGTTGATGATGGAGAGAAGGTTTCCATTCCCTTTATTAGTACATTGGTGATAGTTTTTCATTGTTGGATTTTGTGATATTTTCTTGCAACATGTCAAGATGGCTTTTACTTTAGGCTTGTTGAATGTTGTTGTGCTAAAACAATCCATATCTAGGTAGCTTTAACTTTTCCAAAATAAATGTTATATGTGATCTTTATGTAGTATATTTTTTGTGATTATTTGTAATAAGGATATGTGAGACGACTAAGACCACCACTCTCTCACCAAGTTTCTCAAAATATATTTTAAAAAATAATAATATGATATTAATTAAGTATCTAAAAGTAGTAACACTAGAGCATGCCCAATGAGGATATCTAATAGGGTTTTTTTTGATATATTTTTGAATGGGTATTTCAAATTTTGAGAACCCCAAATATATTATATCATTATTTTTATAATATACTAGTATTATTAGACCATGATTAACGGAGTCTCTAGTGGGGTATGTTGTTGGGTCTTTAGATTTAAAAATTAATATTGATATGAAAATGGGCCAAATTTTATGAGAGACGTATCTTGTTCAAGTGACGGAAGAGACGTCTCCTAATACCCAAGGCAGTACGTGGCAGGTTGTAATTGGGTGTAAAAAAAAAGAAAAACAAAATACAAAAAAATTGATCATGCTTTTAGGTTCCGATGCAAAATATATTAATAAAAAATTTTGATAAGAGATCCTAAAATATATCTCCATCCATAAAGATTTTTCAAAAAAATATAACTTAGTAATTTTAATATTATTTAATTCTTTATTTAAATTTTAATTCACAAAAGATATATTCAACCAATCACAACACTCCATTTAGCAAGACACAAAATCTTAAAGATCGTGTTTAAGATATTTTCTTCATTCTCTCTCTTCACAAGATTTTAAAATTCTTTGCTAAGACACATGGATGGAGATGATCTTAGAGCATGTTCTTTTTCTCATTTAAGACACTCAATTGTTCTAAAAATTAATATTATTTAATTAAAAAAAAAGTTAAGACACTCACTCAAATGACACCGTTGAACATGCCCTTAATATTTTAAAGTTTTGTGAGAACCCCATTAAGCGGCTTCGAATAGGATGTTGCATTTATTAGTGGTAATTTAAAGAATTTTTCTGAATTGCGGATGAAGTTTTTTACTTTTTCTTATCAAACAAGTTATTAAAGAGGCACAAGATGATTGATTAGACACGTCCAGACAAATTTCTTTTTGGTCACACACACATTTCTCAAGCTCGAGGAAGGCTTATTTCAGAACTCTTTTCGCCTCGAGTTTCCATTGAACCAAAGTGAAATAGGAACAAGTTTCTTCTCATTCTCATTGTTCATCAACAACTTCTTTGCCTTTGCTCGCAACATTCTTCTTCTTTTTTGCACTGTAGCTCCCGAAGAGTGACTCCATCTCCTCGAGAGGAATACCACGTGTCTCCGGTAGGAAAGTAAAGAAGAAGACCCAAGCCGAAAACGCAACTCCGGCGAAGAGAAGAAACGCACCACCAATGGTTAGACCCTTAGAAAGAGATAAGAATGTCATTCCGATTATACCACTCATCAGTCTATTCAACATCACTCCCAAACTTGCTCCTTGAGCTCTTAGTCTCACGGGGAATATCTCCGAGCAATAGACCCATGTCACCGGACCCGCACCTATTGAGAATGTTGCTACAAACGTCATCACCGTCGTAACACTAAGCCTGATAGCCCATTGAAGCGTCTGTCCCGGGTTCCTGTCGATAACCGTGAGACTAGTCCCGAGCGCGGTCAAGGAAACAAACATTCCACCCATACTCGTGAGCAACAAGGCACGACGTCCGAACCTGTCGACCACGCAAGTTCCTACCAAAATAAAGAGTGTTTTGACAACTCCGACCGCTACTGTAGCCAAGAGCTGATCATTCTTGGATTTGAGTCCAGCTTTTTTGAAGATGGTCGGAGAGTAAAGCACGACCGCGTCAATACCAGAAGCTTGTTGGAAGAAATGGACACCAAGACAAGCTATAAGGATGTGTCGTACGGATGGGGTTGGTCGGACGATAAGGTCCTTCCACACACCTTTTCCTGCGCTTTTCTTGTTTGGAATGACTATAACATCGTCTGTTATGTCCTCGGGGATTCCGGCCGCACGTTTGATGTCTTCGAGCCTCGAGATGGCTTCTTCTTTGGTGTTTGAGGTTTTGTCAAGGACTTTAAAAGCATCCCCAAGACGACCCTGGAGGACGAGCCACCGTGGAGACTCCGGCATTGCCAACACTCCGAGCGCTAGGAACACCGAGGGAACCGCTCCGATCCCTAACATGAACCTCCATCCGAGATGCTCGGGAAGCTTGGCGAAGAAGTAATTTGATACGTAACCCAATAGTATACCAATGTTGATAAAAATCTGCATACAAAAAGCCCACATTAACATCAACTTCCGTTTAAAAGTTGGTTATATAAGTAGTTAGAAAGTTTGGAATCTATAGGCACCTCAGGGAAAGAGCTGAGGAATCCGCGAGACGAGGCAGGGGCGACTTCAGCGGTGTAAACAGGTGCAATCATCATAGCATAACCGACGCCAATACCAGCTATGAAACGACCAACCATAATGAAAGGATAATTTGTGGCAAAACCCATGAGAAGGGCGCCACAAAAGAAGAAGGCTCCTGCCAACACAATGGTGTAACGTCTTCCGATCCAATCAGAAGTTCTACCGGCCGCGCCTGAACCGACTAAAGAGTAGATGTTTAGAATTCCCATAAGAATCTCAAGTTGTACATCCGACAGTTTCAAGTCTTCTTTTATAAAAATTGCAGCTCCACTCATTACTCCAATGTCTACAAAATCATCCCCAAAAATGTTAAAAATGTTATTTGAACCGTAAAATCGAACCAAAATATGAAATGGAATGTTAGTGAGTAATTAGAATCTTGAAAGAAGACGAACCGTAACCAAGGATGATAGAAGTCATGGAGGCTAAGATTGCACAAGCAAAAGCAAATCGGCTTCTATTCCCTCTCGGCGGCTCCGCAACCGCAACACCTTGTTCTCCTCCTGAAGAACTCATTTTATCCCTATGATTGTAATAAGTTGATCGATAAGGAGAATTTAGAGAGTGTTAATGGCAGATGAACTCTGTTTCTTGTGAGTTACGAAATCTTTTGGAGGATTAGGGTGTATTTAATATAGACGGGGGTGATTTTCATTTCACAACTGAAGCCAACTAATAACTGTGAACAAACTAAAAACAAGATATTCAGTTAATTGTTGACCTGTTACAGAATTTAAAGTAAAGTTTCTTGGATTGGAATTGGATTAGAAGATAATAAGAGACGCAGGTTTTTTCTCTCAACTACAAGTTTTTTCCTAAACTTGGCATAAGACCAGATCATTTCAAGATTTGTCTTCTTATTTTTGTAATTTTCTTTTCTAATGTTAGAAACAAAGGTAAATAATTATCCATCCATGTCGGATCGTAAAATGAAAATCTAAATATAAACATTGCAAGCAAACAAGAATTGGGTGTTGATAAACACACAAAAAAATATTATTGTGGGCAGTCTCGAGACTCGAATTGCAGCTTCAATTCTTGGGGTTCCAAGTATATAATGGTTGATAAACTTAACCAAAATTTGTTTTAGAGGATCCAAAAATTCTATGATATAACGTTTTTACAATTTAACAATTCTTTGGGAACACAAAGAATAAATTTAGGAAGTATTTTGCTACATAACCGAGACAATTTCTTTATATGGAGTCTCAAGGTACTTTGAGCGTTATGACTTATGACGAATTCCGGGTGATCATGGATTGTCACATTAACTTGAATTTCCCTTTAGTAACAAGACAACTTAAAATCAAGATTTTTAGGCGGATTTAGAAAATCGAATCGACTACTTTATCAAAAACAAAGTAGCCACTAGAACCAAGATCATATTCTGGAAGGACCAAATTCACAATAGCAGCATCAAGTGTGGGCATAAAAAATTCAGAACAAAGCAGTGCATTGTTTGAGCAATAAACTATATGCAAGCTAATTCACAATTTGTATTTCACTTTCTTTTTCCTCGTTGTATTGAGACAATTCTCCATGAGAAATGCTCCAACTATTATTAATGGAATGAATTGCATATGCTAAAAACAAAATAATAATAATAACCAAGAAACAATACGTTCTATGATTAAAAAACAAAATTATTATCTACAAAGTGTTTGTTTATTCATGGGTTTTTCTTCATTTTTCTTTCCACTTCATGATTTCTAAGAGTACTACTGTTAACAAATTTTAATATGATAAAAAAAAAAATCGTATTGATCATTGTAAAAATAATCATTACAAGAAAATACAAAAGCACATGCAACTTATGCATTTATTATTGTGATCCTGAAAACCCCTAAAGAGGACATACGATGAACACCAAAAGCAAACCCAGGACTAATCAGCCTGGTTGGAGGATTCCGATAAGAGTCACTGACTAGATGATCCATTGAGCTGCTTGAACAGACCAAAGTAAGTTAGGTAGAGTACATGATCTTTAGAACCGGTTCGATGTACACCAGTCTTGTAACAAAAGTACCTTAGTTGTTCTAAAGTACAACTACCCAACATTTGCCCTAAATAAAGAAACAGCCAGTTTATTTCTTCCTTCTTTTCGCTAATCATCGGCTTCATTGGGCTCTCGCATGAGTCGCAAAGAGTATATTTCGGATTCATCCATATTTCCGGGGCTCTTTCACGCAGCTCCTCGTTGTTCCTCGAAATGTATCGATTCAATTCCTCAAACTTCTCCTTGAGATTATATTCCAAGGTCTGAATCCTATCGCAAGGCTTGCAATGGACTTGTCCAGAGATCACGTTTATCTTATTGGAAAACAAGTAGTTGAAGGAATGAACTACGGCTGACTTTGAGGTGGCCCATGGATAGGGTGATTTGTTGTCATTTTCGACCGCAACAGATCTTGACGAATTACGACGTGCTTGATGTCCAACGGGTGGACGACCTAACCTAGGTCCCGGTCGGGGATTCTCCAAGGCCCCAACTCCATCTTGGATCGGTTGAGGATGCTCAAGGACTTGTCCTGACGGTGGATAAAGCGATGGAGTAGCTCCATGCGGAGGAGGAAGTGGAGGAGCCGACATGGTGGAGACATTCCAAGGGGTTGTGACGTTGGTGTAGTATCCGGGAGGCGTCATGTGATGACCAAAAGGAAGAGGAGGAGGTGGTGGTTGGTTATTTGGTGGTGGATCACTTTCTGATCTTAAGAGTTGCATGAAACTGGGTTCCTCGACAGGGTTCTCGGCGAGGTCCTCGATGGGATCTTCTTCTTGAGAACTAAATCCCAAGGAGAGATCAAGGTTGATCCGTTTTTGAGGTTTGTTTTCGTCACTCATGTTGATTGTGAGTTAGAAGAAGAGAGATGTTATGCAGTGATAAGGAAAAAATAGATGAAATGGTACGTAAACATATATATATATATATATATATATATCCGTACGTGTTGACAAAAATAAAAGTGAATAATATATTATATATATATCTGTACCTGTTACAAAAATAAAAGTAAATATTGTATATAAATATTCGTACTTTAACCGTACGTTATAACCGTACGTTTACAGAGTTTTGCGTATCTGGACAGAATGTGTTCACTATAAGCCACAAGAAGTACGGATTGAATCATTTTCCACATTATCTACATTGAATATTAAATTTTAAACAAGAAGAAAACCATAGACTAAAGATTTGAATATATTTCGACTACTAAACTAAAATATTTGAGTATATATTATTTGGTTAGGATAGATATAAGTATCCGTTGAAATTATCTATAACGACTTCAAGTATTTTTAAAAAATAAATAAATGAGACTTATTTTTCATTTTTGAATTCTAACTAACTTAATCGGTTTGTGTTCCCAATAAAATAAATAAATTCGGTTCTGTGTAATTTGGAGTTGAGTAAAGATCTCTATATATGTACATAAAACATAAAGCAACATTATCTAATATCTACCATATAGAGATCTTATACTTTTTTCTTTTTTTTTTGAAACTTAGAGATCTTATACTTGTCGATTAAAAAACATGCACAAACCACAATGGTCTTTTAATTACATCTCTTCTTACGCTAGAACTCGTCATCAAACATCTTGTTTCTTTGTGTAAACAGCTACACATGCATGATTGTCTAAGTTGGAGTTACATCCTCGTATCTTAAATTTGTTTTCACATTAAAGACACATCTTTGATCTTGACAATTTTGTTAATAACACACAGGCTTTACGTCTTTAATGGTCCACTTTCTTTGTTAGAAGTTCGTACAGCCAAATGAGTGTGTGATTTTCAGAGAATTCTCTCTCAGACACTTACTACGAGAACAGTTATTAACCGGTGTACCAAAAGATAATCTTTCCAATAACCGATGGGTTTAGTCCGGTTTTAGACTGGTATTCAAACTTACCTTTTCACCTTCCTCTGTCAACCACTTTTCATTTCCCCAATTAGAAGCTGGTCAAAAATTTCTCAGCTCCGTCCGGCCTTCTCCGGCTGTTGGAGCCGCCGGACCAGCTCTGGCGACGACAATAAGTGTGTATTCTTACGGATCCTCTGAAGTATGGAGATCGGGGAAGCATCAAGAACAATTTCGGCGATAGCAAGCTCGAGAATCTACTAGATTTCTAGTCTTATACTGCTTTATGCAGCTTTAGTCAGTTTCTACATCAACTTTCTTACTCTGTAATAGAGCCATTTCCAAACAATTATCTGTAGCAAACTTACTCTCCGATAGAGTTCCTCTTCTACAAGGTATTATCGGGTTTTTGTGGTTTTGACGCATCTTCTCTCATTTTCTCTCATCTTCTTACTCGAAGAGAAGTCTGCGTAATTTGAAGATGATGATGAAGAAGGTAGTCGACATGAGCTTCTTCTCTCGCTGGTGTGTTTCCGATTAAGCTGAAATCCCCTTCTCCTGATTAGAATCTATCAACCGTTCTTATTCCGAAGAAACCTTCTCTTAATCTCTATCGATGATGCGTTTTGATCACCTTGTGATGGCTGTCTCCTCGCCACCTTCCTCCGCAATGACAACTCATTCAAATTTGCTCAAGCTCGTTTACTTTCGGAGAGTGACTTTTCCGGCGCCGCTGAAGCATTCGGTACCGTTGGAACCACCGGATCCGCCGGAGCCGCCGGATCCACCAGACCCTCCGTCTCCGCCGCAATCCTTGGTTCCACCTCCGTTGACAATAAGACTCAATCCCTTGACGAGTCAATGTGTCTCCTTATCCATCCCATGCGATCTCCTCGGCGGTCAAGATTTCCTCGATAAGGGACTCGATCTTTCACCTCTGTCACCGGATTCTGTCTCTGCTCCGTTGACGGTGAAAGTGTCCCTGCCGCCGCCTCCTCCTTTCTTCCCCGTTGGTAACATCTTTACCCTAGAAAATCTGATCTCTCATTTCAAATTTATGGGCCAGGCCCATCATCTCTATTATAGTCCAACAAAAGTCTCAAAGCCCATCATTTCTACCATGGCCCATCATTTATGTTATGGTCTAATATCTTTATTCAAAAGCCCAATTTCAGATTACTCTAAGCCCATAATAGAGAATCATTGTTGGTCATCTACCGTGAATGTTATGTTGCCAAAAATGCTTAGATTGTTCTTAAACCAAGAGAGTTTTTCGTTGTTTAATCCGGTGATTAGAAGATTCAACTTACCTCAAGATGAGGTTCCTATGCTCTCTATCCGCCTATTACCTCCGTGTGAGGACGTCACTAGGAAAGTACTATCAACTTTGGTTGTAGAAGCTTTCACTATTAGAGCCGCTTTAATTGCCGCTACCATCAAAGGTTACCGGTCACTCATGTGTTTCCCGAAACCTTTCTCTTTTATCACATTGCTCATTTCGACCTATGTGATAAACGAGTTGAAATCTCTACTTAGCGACTTTTGTTGTCTTGGTATAGGTTTTAAATTTATATTTATTGCTTTTATTCCGCGTTCGGCAATTGTTTCCGTCAACGTTTTAGCTAAGTTCGGTCTTGTATCGTTGAACTACTTCTCCATTTTTGGAGTGTAAGTTTTTTATATAAAAATCGGTTTGGTCAAAAAAGCCAAACGAGCATATTTTTGACCCTCTTGGTCGTCTTGCATTTGGTACGTAATTTTCCCACCATTCATCGATTTATCTTGAAAGTTGCATTAAGCATATCAAGCTTCACAAAATGAATTCCACCAGATGCATACATTCTTAGATGGGGTGGTTAATGATCTAGGTGATCTTCAGGAAACTTAAATTTACCGCCTCTCACAGTGTTGAGGAACCATTCACTGATTTAGTCCGACGAACCTGAATGTGATTATTCCCATCAAAAGGTTGTTTCTTTGTAACAAATTGAAACAACATCATATCAGTGCTCCATATACGTCAAACAAGTCGATGTTGTTAAGAGAATAGATGGGATTTATTTAGAAATTGCGATGGCCCAAATGTCAAGCAAGTCATATGTACGTACGGAACATCTTTTAAAACTATTTAAGAGGTAGTGAAACTGTCCAGAGATAACGCCTATTGAAAAAATGCAATGCAAGTGAGACAAGATATAGAGCCTGACAAGTGTAGCCGCAGCGGTTGCGGTTGCGAGAGTTTGCGGAAGCGGGCGGTTGCGGTTTCAAGCATTTTTCTGCGATTTGAACGACTGGTGCAGCGGTTTAAAATTGGTGCGTTTGCGGGATACTTACGACTGGTTGACAGCGGGTGCAGTAGAGGTTAAATAATAAATTAACAATATAAATACATTAAATAATTATAAAAAATATCAAAAATCATATTATTATAATAAAATATAAAAATTATTAACTCAATAAATTTAAATACTAAAAAATCATGTATATGATTCTTACGTTTATTATTATTATTATTATGATGGATGAAAGTTATAAATTTAATAGAAAATATTGTTTCTTTTGTAGATTAATGTTATATTTTAAAATTTTAGTTTGTTAGATTTATATAAATTTGTGATCGTAATTTATTATGAGAATTTTGGTGTGAAGATTTTATAAATATAAAATTGTAATAGGTTACTAATTAAAAAGTAAAATTATTTATATATTTCATAATTATAATATTCAAATCTTGATTTTTTAAAATTTATTATATATTTTCTGATTTTTCAGTTGATTTTTTTTTTTTTTTAATAAAAAATAAATCCAACCGAAACCGCCCGCAATCGCAAACGCTCGAGGAAAGCAGCTTTTGGTTTTGAGCGGTACGGAGCGGTACAGAGCGATAGAAAATGTTTTTCACGATTGATGTCAAACTCTAGGAACCGCTACTGCCCGCAAACGCTGCGTTTGCGGGTGATAGCAGGTGTACCAATCAAGCTCATAGTGTAGAAATACAGAAAAAATCGTTAACGGTTCTCTACTTCCCGGGACCAAATCTGTAATATCCATTTCACTAGAATAAGAAAGGAAATATAGGAGTTAAAAAGTGTTTTGTCCGACCTCCCTTTTTTGCTTAGGCCTCTCTAGTTGGTTTGGAGGGTTTGCCTCTCCCATTTTAAAAAAATTTATTCCCCTCTTTAAGGTGGAACTTTCAAAACCGGCTTAATTGCTACGGTAGTAATAGAAACTCTAATATCCCTCTTTCCTTGTTGTGCTCCAAATATCTTTCTGATTACCGTAAATCTTCCTTTTCTAGTCCAGAGTGTCAATCAAGAAAATCACGTCCATGATTTCTCAAAAACTGGTTTCTGAATATAGCGTCATTAAATGCGGTTATTCCATCTCCTCCATCGACCTTTTGCCTAAACTTGCCCCTTCTCACCGAAAAACATACCTCCGCTTCCTTTCATTAGCAATCCTTATGGCTAATAATCTTCACCTAGCTATCAAAGATATGTCGATCGAAGACGATGAACCGCTCACGCTTCCTGATAGCCCGAGATTCAGAGTCTACGATGAAAATCACCTAAGCATCCTGGGTAGATTACTCAACCCAGAAAGGCAACCAATGGCAAAAATGATTGATGACATGCCCCGAGTTTGGCGTCTGCAAGGAAGAGTTCGAGGGATTGCCCTATCACGGACAAGTTTTAGTTCATATTCCAAAGGGAAGAAGACCTTCTCAACATCTTGAAGGACCGACCATGGTCTTACAACCACTGGACCATGGTGATGGAAAGATGGTTACCGGATCTCCCGGAGGATTTCCTCTCATCCTTCGCAGTATGGGTCCGAATTTGGAACATCCCGGCGAACCACTACTCTCTTGAGACGATGGATAAAATCGCCTCAGTGATTGGAAAGGTGGAATTAATTGCCTATAATCCAAACGCCTCACAACATACGGATTATGTCAGAGTTTTGGTAAACTTGAAAGTCGATAACCCGGCGAGAAAGACAAAGAAGTTGGATTTACCAAGAGGTGGATCTGTCGTCATAGAGTATGAGTATGAAAAGCTTCGAAAGAGATGTTTTTCCTGTCTCAGGCTGACCCATGAACAACCAAAATGCCCGTGGTTACAAGCGGTAAAACAGAGTCCAAAGGTGATGGACAAGCCCCAGGAGATTTCCAGTTTGACCACTCTGGTTATGATTCCTCCGATCGCTCTCCCAGGTCCTCCCGGTTTTCCTCCAATCACGTCATCATTTACTAAAGAAATGAGAAAGGTGGCCCTTCAATATGTCTCCCATTCGGATCCAACAGAAAGACAGGCCCGAATCCAGCGAGTTCAACAATCTATAGAAGAACAGTCGGCATAATCGATGCCGAAGATCACCACTAATGTGAACAAAGACAAAGGTCATGTCTTTGATTTCGAAGAAGTCGACTCATCTCAGCAAAAGTCCAGATACAGAGATGGTAAACCTACGCTTTCGGCACCAAACCCGAAAGCGGGACTCGTTTATGATGGGGATGTTACTTCTACCCTTAGTCTCTCGTCTTCAAATCTTGCTCGGAGCCCTACGGATTTTTGTATTGGTATCTCTTCAAGAGAACCAATAACCGGAAGCTCAAAATCAAAGAAACGAGGTCGTCCCCCTGCTTGGAAAAGGAAGATTCGTCAATCATCTGCAGCTACGGTTACACCGGCTCAGTTAGTCAACCACCCCAACGAAATATCACTCAACAGCAAACGCAAACCGTCAGACAATATAATGGCATCAACATTAAAATCTCCAAGAACCTCGAAATCTACGGTGGCTTCCGATTTGAAGCCGCTGCCATCCCAATGAGCGTATTAAGCTGGAACTGTCAAGGTGCAGGAAGCACTGAGACAGTTCAGAGGATTCGGGAAATACGTAGAAAGTATTTTCCCGATTTTTTGTTTTTGATGGAGACTCAACAAAAGTTTGCTTATATTTCAAGGTTATCAAAGAGTTTGGGTTATGACAAAGTTGTGACGGTGGATCCGATTGGATTTAGTGGTGGTTTGGCTGTAATGTGGAAAAATAATTTTGATGTTGAAATCATTTCCAAGAATAGAAGAATAATTGATATGAGAATACAAATGGGCTCTTTACAATTTTATCTGTCTTGTGTATACGGTGACCCAGTTCAAGCCAAAAGACAAGAGGTGTGGACTTAACTTGAAGCTATTGGTTTAAACAGGAATGAACCTTGGATGCTCACCGGGGATTTTAACGAACTAATGTCAAACGAGGAGAAACTTGGTGGTGCAATACGCCGTGATGCAACGTTTTGGTTGTTCCGTACAATGGCTCAAAACTGTAAGATAAGAGAGCCCAGAATTCGTGGTCACTCTTTCTCTTGGGGAGGATAGAGAGAGGGAGTCTGGGTTCAATGCCGTCTAGATCGGAGTTTCGGTAATGACCAATGGATTCACCTTTTCCCTAGAACAAATGTGGAATATATGAATTTATGGGCTTCGGATCATAGACCCATTAGAACATGTTTTTCGCTAGAAGCAGAAGAACCAGGAAGAGGCCGTTTCTATTTCGATAAAAGAATGACAAAGAAAGAAGGATTTGAGGCGGTGGTGAGGCGAGGATGGGGAGTTTCATAGGCGGATAATCTCTCGGCGATGGAAAGAATCCATAAATGCCGCAGCAAAATTTCAAGATGGAAGAAAACTTCAGATATCAACTCCCGTGACAAGATTATCCGGCTTCAAGCTCGCCTGGAACAGGAGGTAGTAAAGCTGTATCCGAATTTTGGTTTAATGCAAAATTTGAAGAAGGAATTGGCAGAAGCCTATAAGAAGAAGAACTCTATTGGCGCCAAAAGAGTCGACAACAATGGCTTAAAGCGGGTGAGTTGAACACGAAGTATTTCCATAATTGTGTGAAGGGGGAAAAGATTCAAAATAAGATTCTTATGCTACTGGATAATGAGAACCAGGAGCAATTTTCGGAAGGATCAAAAGTAAACATCGCAATTGAATATTTTCGGGAATTATTCACCAGTACGAATCCTTATGAATTGGAAACCTTGTTTCAAGGTATGGAGGGTCGGATAACGCCGGAAATAAACGCAATTTTGACGGCTCAGGTGACATCGAAAGAAATCAAGAGAGCCGCTTTTGCTGTTAAAGGGAGTAGTGCCCCGGGAGAAGATGGTATAACGGGAATTTTCTATAAAAAGTATTGGGATATCGTGGGTCCGGCTCTTACGATAGATATCAAAAGGTTTTTTGAAACCTCAATCTTGCCGGAAGGATGGAACCATACTCAATTATGCCTTCTCCCAAAAATTGTGAACCCTTTACACATGAAAGACATAAGACCGATCAGCTTGTGCCCAGTACAATACAAGATCATCGCGAATATTCTCTGCAGTCGTCTCAAACCATTCCTTCCAGCAATTATTTCAAACACTCAAGGAGCCTTTGTTTCGGGTAGATTAATCACAGACAACATCATTATTGCCCACGAAATGGTTCACAGCCTCATGACAAACTCGGAGGTATCCACTGATTTTATGGCGGTTAAAACCGACATGTCCAAGGCATATGACCGCGTCGAATGGAACTTCTTAGAAGTTTTGATGGAAAAATTTGGTTTTGACCGAAGATGGATAAGTTGGATTATGTCATGTGTTAGTACAGTCTCATACTTCGTTCTCCTGAATGGGAGGTCTCATGGTTTCATCAAACTAGAACGCGGTATTCGTCAAGGGGACCCACTGTCACCTTTCTTATTTATTTTGTGTGCCGAAGCGTTGGTAACCTGTCTCAATCAAGCAGAGCGTGTAGGAAACATTTCAGGCATCCGTCTGCGAGTACAAGTCCAGCTGTTCATCACCTTCTGTTTGCCGATGATAGCCTCCTTATGTGTCGAGCTACAGCAATGGAGGCATCGGCTTTATCCAAATGCTTACACCTCTACGACATGGCTTCAGGGCAAGAGATCAATTACAATAAGTCATCGATAATCTTTGGTAATAACGTAGATATTCACGTAAAGGCACAAGTAATGTCAGTTTTGGGAATTAACAAGATAGGTGGGGAAGGGTTTTACCTCGGCCTCCCGGAATATTTTAGCAGCTCAAAAAGGAATCTTCTGAGTTTTATCAAGGAGAAATTGCAAGGGCGGCTCAATGCTTTTAAAATCTATAGGTCTTGCGCTCCCGGTGTATGCGATGTCATGTTTTAAGCTTCCAAAAAAGGTGTGCAAAAAATTGACTAGTGCGATGATGGAGTTTTGGTGGAGTAGTGGTGAATCGAAGAAAAAAATTCCATGGGTGGTGTGGCAGAAGTTATGTAAACCAAAAGAGTATGGAGGGCTTGGATTTCATGACATCACAAGTTTCAACCAATCATTTCTAGGTAAACAAGCCTTTAGACTCTGGCAAGATCCTTCATCCTTGCTGGCACAAATCTTGAAACATAGATATTTCATGAACTCATCCTTTGTGGAAAGTTCTGTTAGAATGCATCTGTCGTATGCATGGAGAAGCATCCTCCATGGTCGTGACCTACTAAAGCAGGGTCTGATCCATTGTATTGGTAACGGGGAAGCTACTCGGGTATGGCTTGATAACTGGATCCTTGATTCTGTCCCCAGACCGCCTCTTTACAACCAAGCAGCCATTGTAGACCTGACTTTAAAGGTGAGCGATCTAGTAGACTTGCAATATGGCACATGGAACGAACCTATGATCCATCAATTGTTTGCGGAAGCTGATGTTCCAATTATCCTTCAAACAAAGTTCAATCTCGTGAATGAGGATTCGGTGGTTTGGTGCTTTTCCAAAGATGGTTCTTACTCTTCTAAGAGTGGATATAGTTTCTTGCAAATGTTACAAAGAACTCAAGCTCCTCTACATCAAGAAACGCCTCTGATAGAAAAAGCTCTATGGAAAAGTATTTGGAAAGTCAGAACTTCCCCAAAGCTGAAACACTTCATGTGGAAAGCTCTGTTTGACGCCATTCCGGTCAAAGAAAGATTAAAATCGCGTGGCATACAAGTAGACGTGAACTACATCATGTGCTCACGTTTGGACGCGGAAACGATATGCCATGTTCTTTTCACTTGTCCTATGGCTCAAGAAACATGGAAGTTATCAAATATTCCTCTCCCAATGTTAGGTTTCTCCTCAAACTCAGTATTTCTAAATATACACCACCTTTTGGCTCAGTCTCGTAAACAAGGACTCCCTCCTGAGACACATTTATGTTTCCCATGGGTTATGTGGTTCCTATGGAAAGCATGTAACGCTCTTCTTTTTGAAAACACTCGTTATGATCCGGCGGCTATTTGGTCCAAAGCTCAAGAAGAATCAAAGCTATGGCTTAGCCTCAATGTTTCATCCTCCTCCCGGCATAATGAAAACTCCCAAGGCTCCTCAACCACTATTTCCCCTCCTCCGGGTCTAATCAAATGTAATATCGGCGCAAAATGGTGTGAGAAGAAATTTAATGGTGGAGTGGCATGGATATCAAGGGACTATAAAGGTAAAGCTCTTTTTCATAGCCGCAGATCCTATGCTTATATGTCGTCATCTCTAGAAACGGAACTTTGGAGTATCTTATGGGCGATTGAATCAATGTTTGATCTCAAGTTAAAGAGTGTGATTTTCGAATCACATTTCTCTCAAGCACGTGTAGCCCTTACGAATCTCCACTTATCTCCGATGTATCGTGGCTTGATTGATCGTATCTTCCATCTGCTCCATTCCTTTGACTTCTGGAGTCTAGTGGAGTCTCCGACACCTTGTAATAGGATTGCGCAAACTGTGGCAGAGAGTGTGATCACGGATGATCGTCATCAATCGTACATTGCTCGAGAAGGCCCCAGTTGGCTTAATCACATCATTCGAGTGGAGACAGTATAGCCTTATAGGCTTGACGGTTTGTAGGTGAGTTGCTCAAGGCAGGATACGGTCATCTATGCTCTGCCCACAAACCTCTGTTTTGGAGTTATTGCCTCTGTTTTTAGTAGTTTTTCCCAAGATTATTGGTTATCATGAAGGTTTTATCTTCCTCTGTTTGGAATTTAATTCCTTTGTACCAAACTTTACTTCCAATGAATCTAATCCAGCGTTAAAAAAAAAAAAAAAAAGGAAATATAATAAATTTTGTAAAGGCGTAAATCAAGCACATGCTAAAAGACTCGCCTAAGACAAAGGCTAATTCACTTAACTCAAAAGGGATATTTTAATGATAAATATAATAATTAAGAAACAAATTTGTAATATGAAAATTTATGTATCTTTTGTATCCATAAAAACCTTTATCTTATTTTGTATAGATGATATTTTTTTATTGCAACAAACCATATATGCAACACTAACTCACGTAATATATTGAAAAAAAATGATAATTTGAAGTATAGATCTCTCTTCTTTTTATTTTTTCATAACAAAAATAAACAGAGTGTTCATCATCAAATTAAGCTTAACATATTAAAGGTGTGGTTGGTTGAGCTGTAGAAATGCTCATTGGGCTTTCAAATTTTTAGTAGATGATCCCATACAAAAATTATAATCTTTAGAGGGGTTTTTACATTTTTTTTTTTCCTAAAGTAATTATTCTACTGCATTAAAAACTTTAGGATTTTCTCATACACCATTTTCATTTTACAGCTACAACATAAAAACTGATAGAATAAAATCTACCAACAATTAATCTATAGTTGAACCAATCATATATTTAATTATTTGTTTATAATTCAACAAAAAAGGAAAAAAATATTGTAAAATTTGATTTTTATTTACTCTTTATATGATACAAAAGCTGAATTTATAAATATCAAATATATTTTCCCAATTACACAAATATGAAGTTGTTTATTTATTTTAATCCTTAACTTAAGAGTTAAGATCGTTAAATACCGCATATATGACGTGGCGGAGATCCGGCAATTTGTAGCGGAGCCGGAGCCTCCTCTGAATCAATTTCTGATATGGTGTTAAGAAGGGGGTTGTAATCTCGATGGTGCTCATTTAATCACCATGTAGTCCCAGTTGTACCAGTTGTTTCCAAAAAACCTTCCAGTTGTACCAGTAGTACCGCGCGGGGAGGATTCGAACCCCGGTCGCGTGTCACACGCGGGTGCGCGAACCATTAGACTAGCGTGTTTTTCTCGTTATATTTAGCGTGTTAATTATATTTAACCACATATGTGCCAGATCAAAAAAAAAAAATTTATTTTTTCAACAGCATTTGAGATTACAATTCTCCTTCCCAACACCATATGTCATTTTGACTCCTCTCTTCTTCTTCTAAAATTCCCAACTTCTCTATAAACCCCTTTCGCCTTTTGCTCCTTGAGTTGAAAACAGAGAAGATCTGAGCATACACACCTTTGAATCGAGATCAGAGAAGATCAGTCATGGCTCAACCGCTCGTGAAGAAAGACGACGATCACGACGATGAACGTATGCCTCCTCATTTCCCTTTTCTTCTCTTTTCCGTTTCACCGTATTCTCTGTTTTGCAAGTCTCCGATCAAATGCTAGTTTTCTAGATCTGTGCGCTTTACGTAGATCGACTTGTTTCGATTCTGATGGAGTCTAGTTTTCGATTCTGATGGAGTTTTTGCGAATCGACGAATCATAAGTGCAGAATTATTCGATTTTGTCAATTTGGTATCGGTACCATTTCTGGGTTGCTTATTTCGGTTTTTGGTAATGTTTGTGGCTTAGTGGAGTATTCACCATTCATGGGAATTGAGAAAGGAGCAGTGCTTCAGGAAGTTAGAGTTTTCAGTGACTCTCAGCTTCATCCTAGAAGATGCTCTCAGGTATGTGTATTGCGTATATTCTTTTTCTTCACTGCTTTGTTTCTCTAGCATCTTACCAGATGAAATTTGGTAGGTCATTACGAAACTTCTTTATTTGCTTAACCAAGGAGAGTCATTCACCAAGGTCAGTTTTTTATTATGGGTTTGTTGATTCCAATTTTAAAGCACATTTATCCTGAATACATTTTGCTTCATGTGCAGGCTGAAGCAACAGAAGTTTTCTTCTCCGTTACAAAGCTTTTCCAATCGAATGACCCTGGTTTGAGGAGAATGGTTTACTTGATTATGAAGGAATTACCTCCATCAGCGGACGAGGTTTGCAGTCCCTATTCGGCTTAGAGGTGGAATCCTACACTTTACTCTAGGTATAGTTTCTGATAAGTTTTTTTTGTCTTTCTCTATAGGTTATTATGGTAACAAGCTCTCTGATGAAGGACGTGACTGGCAACACAGATATCTATCATGCAAATGCTATCCGTGTCGTATGCCGAATACTGGACGGAAACCTTCTTTCACAATATGAGCGGTACTTGAAACAAGCTGTTGTGGATAAGAATCCTGTTGTTTCAAGTGCAGTTTTAGTCAGTGGACTTCACATGCTAAAGGTATCATATATACACATTAAAAATATTTGGCTTTTCCTTAGTGTGCTAGGCTACACTCATACACTTGCATCATTGTTTCCAGACAAACCCTGAAATTGTTAACAAATGGATCAGCGAGATTCAAAATGCTGTCCAGTCCAAAGCACCCCTTGTTCAGTTTCATGCCCTGGCCTTACTCCATCAGGTACGCTTTATATTATCAGAAAGTAATTTATTTTGTCCTTTTTGATTGTTGAGATTTTGTTAAATATCCATTGAGAAGTAGCATTTTTCTGTGAAAGGTTTTGGAGCATACTACTACATGAATTGATTAGAAATATAAACAACAAGCTTCTTTAGTTGCTTTGTTGTGACATACTTATATATTTTATATGGTCAATATGTATGCTTGCTTCATTTTTCTGCCTTTCTTTAATGGGAACATACCACATATATAGAGTCGAAACCCAGAGCTGCTTTATTTAGCTGCTAAGTCGTGCATATGTAGATCACTATTAGGTCCGAGTGAATACATATCATGTGATTCTGCTGTACGGTCTAGTGAAGATATTTGCATAGCTGCTGTTACATTGACGTAGATATTTTTCCAGCTACAATATCTGTCCTTAATTTGAAGGTAATGAGAACTGATGTTAAAAATATTGATTATCATATCCAGTTACGCCAAAATGACCGCTTGGCTGTCAACAAGTTGGTTGGTACCTTGACCAAGGGAGCTGTCCGCTCTCCTTTGGCCCAGTGCCTCTTAATACGTTACACCAGTCAGGTTTGTCTTCTATATTTAATGATAATATGATATGTGGGTGAAAGTCCCTGTGTGATCCAACTTTATTTTTTTATTATTCAGATAATCCAAGACATGTCCAACCACGGGCAGTCTGGGGAACGTCCATTCTATGATTTTTTGGAGAGTTCTCTGCGCCATAAGGCAGAAATGGTGATCCTTGAGGCTGCTAGGGCTATAACTGAGCTTGATGGTGTGACAAGCCGAGAATTGACTCCAGCAATTACTGTGCTTCAGCTCTTCTTGAGTTCCCCTAAACCAGTACTGAGATTTGCTGCTGTCCGGACTCTGAACAAGGTATTTTATCTTGGATGAAACATTAACATTATAAGCCTGCTCATGAGTTTTCCTAGATAGCTTCATTATTGTCCTTAATTGAAGTTAACAAGATTCTACATATTACACTGTATATTTAATGGAGGTTTAACTTATACAGGTTGCACTGACTCATCCCATGGCTGTTACCATCTGCAACATTGACATGGAGAGTTTAATTTCTGATCAGAATAGAAGTATTGCTACACTTGCCATCACCACACTTCTGAAAACAGGGAATGAATCTAGTGTGGAACGCTTGATGAAGCAGATAACTATTTTCATGTCAAATATTGCCGATGAGTTCAAAATTGTGGTCGTGGAAGCCATAAGATCATTGTGTTTGAAATTTCCACTGAAGTATAGATCACTGTAAGTGAAGTTTTAGGTTGTGTTATTTGTAGTTTTGGTCAGTAGCATTGCTATTCTTTATAACGACTTCAAGATGTCAAGATTGTTTTTGCATCACGTGACATATGGTAAATCTGCCTTACCCTTTCTTTTGTAGAATGAGCTTCTTAAGCAACATTCTTAGGGAAGAAGGTGGATTCGAATATAAAAGGGCGATTGTAGACTCTATTGTAACCATTATCAGAGATATTCCAGATGCAAAGGAAAATGGATTGTTCCATCTTTGTGAGTTCATCGAAGATTGTGAATTCACGTACCTTTCAACACAGGTACTATTATTATCGCCATCTTTAACCTTGGATTGTAACTGCAGTTGTTTACAAATGATTTGTTAACTAATTATCTTTGTTCTTCCATAGATCCTTCATTTCCTAGGAATTGAAGGGCCAAACTCCTCCGATCCTAGCAGGTTTATCCGGTATATATACAACCGTGTGCATTTGGAGAATGCAACTGTTCGAGCTGCTGCTGTTTGCACACTTGCAAAGTTTGGGTTCATGGTTGAAGCGTTGAAGGTATAGCTATCTTATTAAGCATCCTTAATTATCTATTATCCTCGGTTGATGACAAATATATGTATTAATAAATATTCTGCAGCCCCGGGTTATTGTCTTGCTCAAGCGCTGCATCTATGACAGTGATGACGAGGTTTGTGCCTAGTCCTATTGAAAAGCTGCTTTCTAGTCATTGGTTGCAGTTGTAAATATGTTAACTGATGCCTTTGAAATGAGTTTCAACCTCTATTTTCAATCTTCAGGTCCGTGATAGAGCGACACTCTTTTTGAGTTTGCTTGGTAATGAAGGCCTTGTTGACACTGACAAAGATAGCAAAGTGTTTCTATTTGGTTCCCTGGAGGCTCCTCTTGTCAACATGGAGACAAGTCTGAAAAACTATGTGAGTTTACCATTTCTTTGTTTTCTTCCCTTCATCTACTCTTTAGGACGTCAGTTATCTTATATCTTTGATTCTGCAGGAACCCTCTGAAGCAGCTTTTGATGTTGACTCTGTGCCTAAGGAAGTCAAATCTCAACCTCTTGCAGAGAAGAAAGCCAAGGGTAGAAAACCCACCGGTCTCAGTGCTCCACCACCTGCACCTACCTCTGGTTTTGATGCATATGAAAGAATTCTGTCATCTATTCCAGAGTTTGCTAGCTTTGGCAAGCTTTTCAAGGTTTGTATACAAGTTTTCTGCACATGGCTTCTCTTTTCAGTTTACACTTATTCACTTGTCCTGATTGGTTAAACGTCCTCCATTCTCTCAGTCTTCTTCCCCCGTGGAGCTAACGGAACCAGAAACAGAATACGCGGTCAATGTTGTAAAGCATATCTTCGATAATCACGTTGTGTTTCAGTATAACTGCACAAACACAGTACCAAAGCAGTTGTTGGAGAGGGTAATAGTGAGCATGATATATCAGCTGGAAGCCACTGAGAGACTTTTCTCCTTGACAATTCTTATCCTCCTCCCTTGTTTTGCAGGTCAATGTCATTGTAGATGCTTCAGAAGCAGAGGAGTTCAGTGAATTATCTTCGAAGCCAATAAACTCGCTCCCATACGATTCCCCAGGTCAAGCCTTTGTGGCGTTTGAGAAACCAGAAGGAGTCCCTGCCGTCGGAAAGTTCTCAAACACATTGACTTTCATTGTTAAGGAGGTACACACACATGCTTTATATGCTTTCTCTTTCATCCACTTTTTAGTTGGCTGACTTAATTAATCACATGATCGGTTCTTCACATGGGTTATGAACAGGTTGATGTAAACACAGGTGAACCAATTGATGACGGTGAGGAAGATGAGTACCAGCTTGAGGACCTTGAGGTTGTCGCTGCTGACTACATGCAGAACGTCGGTGTCTCCAATTTCAGGAATGTGTGGGAAAACATGGACTCAGAAACTGAGCTAGTAGATGAGTATGGGCTTGGTCAAAGAGACAGCTTAGCAGAAGCTGTAAAAGCTGTAAATGATATTCTCGGCATGCAGTCTTGTGAGGTAAGGCACCACGCTTCTCCCTACTTTAACAAGTAACACAACTGAGATCTGATCAACGATGCTCTCGCATTATTGTTCTTAATGCAATTGGTTTCAGGGTACGGAAACAGTTGCGAGCAACGCAAGGTCACACACAAGTTTACTATCAGGTTTGTACATAGGGAATGTGAAAGTGTTGGTGAAGGCACAGTTTGGAATGGACAGCACAAAGGAAATTGTAATGAAACTAGCGGTTAGAGCAGAGGATCGATCTGTCAGCGATGCGATTCACGCAGTTGTTGCTTGCGGCTAACCTTATAGTGTTCTTACTATAGAGAAAGACATAAAATGTTTTCCCTCAGTTTCATTCACTTGGTGGTTCTTATTGTCATTTTTCTGGAACATTTTTTGGGGGTTTGGCTACATTTTACCATTAGTATAAATATTCTTTTGAGCATTTGAGGATCAATCTTTACTTCATCGTTTCTTCTTCCGTGGATTACATAGAAGTTTGTCTTAATTAGACGTAACAATAAATTCATATTCAATTCTCAAAAATATTTCATACAATTAGTAAGACTAATAAATGAAGGAACTACTACAAATTCACATGAAGGAAAAATGGAAGAAAAAGGACAGAGATGGTAAAGAGACGCAAAGATAGAGAAGAGGAGCATTCTGATCCATTCTTCTCTATTGCTTTGTCTGAACTCACATACTTATTCATCATTCCTCTTGTGCTTCCATCTCCAGTCCCTCCTCCTCCCGGGTAGACGCAATTGTTATAACCTAATCATAGAATTAGCCAAAATAAGGAGAAGAAATGTTAATGTGTAATTTAAGACATTTTTTTTGTAGTCATCAAAAACATTTTCAATCCAATCGAGTTTTGGTAACACCTCGCACTAGTGTACTCTTAATGTATGTATATAAGAGGAAAATTGTGGACAAACTTCATATCTAAGTTCTACGTAAACAGAAGTATAAGTTTATTAGTTTGTCTAACACAATGTATCAAGGAAAAATAAAAAAAACATCCCTAGCTAGGTATATAATTACAAACTTAACAGTATCTAACCTAAACCTAAATTGCTAAACTTAATTACAAACTTAATATCTAAAAAAACTTGTGTTGATTTGCCATTATCTATTAATTTTTGGGTTTATGGCTTTTTGATTCGTTCTTGTTATGGATCACATGTCACATAGACTCAAGAAGCTACTGAACATCAAGAATGTATCTAGTGTAAGATTAGTATTTTCTTAAACCACAAAAATAATTATATTTACAAATTTATGATCACCACCTCATGATCTTATAACAACTAGGATATGAAAGATGAGGAGGAAGATAACTTACTAGGGTTATCGGAAGTGATTCTTGCGGTTTGAGAGAAATCGCAATCCGAAGGATTTTCAGGAGATTTTTGGAAATATAGATTCATGGCATATGCTTTATGAGAGGCAACATTGTTAGGCTCAAAACACACTCCTCCTGGCATTATTGGACCACAGTCAATTCCCTGTCCACAAACCCAATCTAGACTTGCTTGCAATTGCTCTTCAGTCGCATCCTCCTTTGGTACACACCATCCCATATATGTTGTTTTGCCCAATGTTGGAGATTGTGGAATCTACTACCATCACAAAAACAAAAATTTCATTAGAAATGACCAATCAAATTCCTCGTAGACCAAATAAATATTGGTGATAATATCTAATTACTTGAGTTTTAGCGAGGCCAATATCGTAGGCCATGGAGAGATCGGGCTTGAAAAGACCAAAAGATCGCTCAAAGGAAGGGCCAGGCTTGAGATTTTCGTCAAAGAGTGCAAAAATGTAAGTGTCAATGGATTTGGAAGGCATGAGGGGAGTGCCAACCATGGACCTTAAGTGAGCAATGAGGTTCCCATTGTAAGCCTTTGCGTTCTCAACACTCGGACCAACCTCGTTGCTATCACCTCTTGATGGCCAACCTGTTTCGGCCACCATCACTTCTACTTTCTCGAATCCCATCGATTTTAAAGCTGAGTGCACCGCGTCGACCTAGCCAAACACTACAAGAAAACACTGCCAATTCCGACGGAAAATTCGAACCGTCGGAATTCCGTCGGCAATTTCCGACGGAATCCCGACGGAATGCTGACAAATCAAGTTTCGTCGGAATTCCGTCGGCAATTTCCGACGGAATCCCGACGGAATGCTGACAAATCAAGTTTCGTCGGAATTCCGTCGGCAATTTCCGACGGAATTCCGACGAAGTGTAGATGTCGGTATATTCCGACGGAATTCCGACGGAATTCCGATGTCGGCAAAGTTTGAATGGTTCATATATCTTCTGCGGTGGCCGATGTGATTGATGGGGTGTTATGTCGGAAGGTTTGACGGATTTCCGACGGATTTCCAGTTCTATATAAGTTTCCACATTTCTTCTGACGTTTATTATAACAACATCTGAAAAAAAAAAACAAAAGAAATGAGTTCTTCATATTTTCGGTCATGGATGGACGCGCCAATGAGGGAGGAGGGGTCGAACTTATTAACGACTGAATACGCTCAAGGTATTTGCGAGTTCATGCATTTACCTAGAAATCAAGAGGCGGCCAACAAAGGTCAGGATATCAAATGTCCTTGTTCTAATTGCGGTAATAGAATTAGTGGTTCGGTTAGTAAAGTTTGGAATCACTTATATATATATGGATTTAGGCCGGGATATAAGGTTTGGTTTTTACATGGAGAAACCAATTATGAATATGGTAGTAGTAGTAGTAATGCACCTTATTTTCCAACGGTTTGCGTAGGAGAACGTACACCGGAAGTAGATGTTGGGGTAAGTACGGTTGCGATGGTTAACGATGCGTTTAGAGAGAATTTGCAGTCGGGTGGGTATCATGAGGGTGATAGGGTTGAAGAACCTAATTTAGAATCCCGAAAGTTTTTCGATATGTTAGACGCATCAAAGCAACCTCTATACAGCGGTTGTAGGGATGGTCATTCACCGCTATCTTCTGCTAGTAGGATGATGAACTTGAAGACTGATTATAATTTGTCCGAAGAATGTGTTGATGCATTCGCCGAGTTCGTGAAAGATATTTTGCCAGAAGATAATTTGTCCCCCGGATCATACTACGAGATCCAAAAACTGGTTGCCGGTCTTGGTTTGCCCTACCAGGTTATAGATGTGTGCATCGACAACTGTATGATATACTGGAGAGAAGACGAGAACCGAAATAAATGTAAATTTTGCGGCAAACCACGGTTCCAGGACACAAGTGGCAGGGCGAAGATTCCATTCAAACGGATGTGGTATTTACCCTTAACGGAGAGGTTGAAGAGGCTGTACGAATCAGACCGCACAGCTAAGGCTATGAGATGGCATGCAGAGCATAGTCAAGATGGAGATATCACGCATCCTTCTGACGCGGAAGCGTGGAAACATTTCCAATCCGTATATCAAGATTTTGCATATGAACGACGGAATGTATACCTCGGCTTATCCACGGATGGTTTCAACCCATTTGGAAAGCATGGAAGAAAATATTCATTGTGGCCGGTCATCGTAACACCTTACAATTTGCCTCCTTATATGTGCATGCGGCAAGAGTTCCTGTTTCTCTCAATTCTAGTTCCCGGGCCAGATCATCCAAGACGGTCACTCGATATATTCCTCCAACCATTGATCTACGAATTACAGATGTTGTGGGACCATGGTGTCGAGGTATTTGATGTTTCAGTCCATCAGAATTTCAAGATACGTGCGGTTCTTATGTGGACCATAAGCGATTTTCCAGCATACGGTATGTTATCTGGATGGACAACGCATGGAAGATTGGCGTGTCCTTATTGCCAAAACTATACTTCAGCTTTCCAATTGCAGCACAGCAGGAAGACTTCATGGTTTGATTGCCATAGGTGTTTTTTGCCAGCAAATCATCCATACCGTCGGTCTAAAAGACATTTCAAGACGAATGTACAAGTGTTTCATGGTCCACCTCCTGAGATAGATGGTCGCAGCATATTGGATCAGTTACGAGATTTTGGTGCAGAGCGAACTCCTGAATGTGGGGGTAATGGCCATTACCCCGTCGACGGTTGTGGGGTGAATCACAATTGGCACAAGAAGAGTATTTTTTGGGATTTGCCTTACTGGAAAGACCATCTACTGCGCCATAATGTAGATGTCATGCATGTTGAAAAGAATTTCTTTGACAACATCATGAACACCATCTTAAACGTCCCAGGAAAGACCAAAGACAACTGGAAGTCTAGATCCGACTTGCCATTGATTTGTTCGAGGCCATCTCTTCATGAATCGAATGGTAGATTGCCGATGCCTGCATACCGGTTAGACGCTGGGCAGAAAGAAGTATTTTTTGAATGGTTCACAAATTTTGTACAATTTCCAGACGGCTATGCATCTAATCTACGTAACTGCGTGGATTCGACTGAAGGGAAGTTTACAGGAATGAAGAGCCATGATTGTCATGTCGTGATGCAGCGTCTTCTTCCATTTGTATTTGCATATCTTCTTCCAGAACCAATCCACCAAGCAATTGGAGGTATATTTCGAACTCCCATTACTTTCTTACTACCATAATATTACTATATATATATGTACTACTTAACGTGTTTCATTTTTGTTTATAGGAGTTGGTGCATTCTTCCGAGATTTATGTTCAAGAACGCTTACCGTCCATGGGATACGTAACTTGGAGGCCAACATCCCGGCTCTCCTTTGTAATCTTGAGAAGATTTTTCCACCTTCCTTTTTTGACGTTATGGAACATCTTCCTGTCCACCTCCCACGAGAAGCAGCCTTAGGAGGCCCTGTTCAATACCGATGGATGTATCCGTTCGAGCGTTATATGTTCCACCTGAAGAAAAAGGTAAAAAATTTGAGCAGGGTTGAGGGATCTATTGTTCAACAAAGCCTAAACGAAGAAATCTCACACTTTGCCGAAACTTACTTTCCATCGGAAGCTCGTACTAAGGCGAGACGTCCTGGCAGACATGATGATGGAGGTCAGAAAGCTGACTATGCCGTGGTTGTACCTGAGTTGTTTGCCCAAGTTGGTCGACCAATTGGAAAAGGAAAGAAACGCATACTATCACAACAAGAGGTCACACATTTGCATACGTATATCCTAAGAAACTGTGACGACATTTTGAAGTATGAAAGGTATATCAGTTATTATGCTAAATTTATGGAATTATATATATAACTTCATCAACTAACGACTGCTATGTTATAGGATCTATATGTCCCTCGCGCGTGAATACCATTCTGATAAGTCAGATGTTGAACTTGCTGTCTTAAAAGATGAAGAATTTCCGGGGTGGTTGCCATGTTATGTAAGTTTAAGATAATTACTTACTCTTACTTTTACAAGTTTTCACGTTCATATGTTGCTTATATCTTACATATATCATTTTTTAGGTGTCTGACAGTATAGCACGAGGTGATGAAATCCCAACATGGTTAGTGGAGTTTGTTCATGGGTTAAGAAGCACCGCGACTTCATATCGCGGGTTTTGCACTAGGGGATATTCGTTCAGGATCCGTGAAGAAGGACGTAAAAGGTCAACTTCGGACTATGGTATATCGGCGCAAGCCGGTGATACCATGTACTATGGGATTTTAAAAGAAATCTTGGAAATCTACTATCCAGGAATGTTGAACTTGCGGTGCATTGTGTTTATGTGCGATTGGTATGACCCATCCAATGGTCGAGGGGTTCGAGTTGACCCTATTGGTGTTATTTCGATAAATTCTAACCGGAAACTACCGTATTACGATCCATTTATCCTTGCGTCTCAAGCAGACCAGGTATCAATACAGTAATATATTTACCTACTTACTCGTTGTTAAGGTTCTTGTTCATGTATATTACCAATAACTGATTTTAATTATTACTAGGTTTGCTACATTCCATATCCTCGAGTTGCCTACCGTAGAGATCCGTGGATCACAGTAACAGCAATAAACCCTAGAGGAAAAATCTATGGAGTTCCAGAACATGATGCTCTACAACCATCGAGAAGTGTAGAAATGTCACCGGTTGAGGAAATGGATAACATCGACCTTGTCGTTGATGTCGCTCATGAGGGGGATGATCTAGTGCATTCGGACGAAGAGGAAACACGTGGAGAATTTGACGACGATTCAGACTCCATCCCTAGTGAAGGTTTCTCCGAAGATTCAGAATAATAATTTGTGAATAAATATTTGCTTATTACTTCATGTTGTTCTCCAGAATTGTGTGTTCCATATAATATATTTCATTTGGTTACCAAAACCAATTGCAACTGCAATAAAACATTACATTTAATGAAACATAAAATTTAAAACAGATAAAATAAACAGGTACATTATAGAGTTTGAAATTTTAACACACAACCGTTATGGTAAAACATTACATTTAATGAAACATAAAATTTGAAACAGGTAAAATAAACAGGTACCACTCCGAACTTACCATTTGTTAGAACCATTTAGTGATGTGCTTTCCCTTTTTTTTCTTTTCTGCATAATCTACAAATCCGTCACATAATTCCCTTTTGATTGCATCAACATCTATATTTAAGTTTGGCTTCTCTGGGCTTTGGGCGCAGTGAAAATCATAGTAATGATCATTTTCTGCAGATTCTATAAATCCGTCGCACAATTCTCTTTTGATTGCATCAACATCTAAATTTATGTTTGGCTTTTCTGGGCTTTGGGCGAATTCATAACCATAGTCGTGATCCTTACATACGTTTGAACCACTTCCACCGTAAGTATATGAATTTTCCATCAATTTACATGGTTGATCGACTTCGATACCTCGCTTATGGTCAGAACATTGTGGCTGCCTATCGTACATATGGTGGATGTTTGGCGAGCATTGGGTGTCAGGCACTATTGTTGATGTGGAATCTTCTTTATGGATTGGTGAGCACGTATCAAATTCCCACGAGTAAACGGGAATCTCTTGAGTGAATTCGTCGCAATCACCAGGGGTTTCCCACGAGTATTTTGGATTAAAATAAAATTTTCCCTCGGATGTTGTTTTTTCGTCTCCATTAGGAGACCTAGAAGACATTTCTGTGTTATTTAGATGTGTAGAAGAGTTACACTCCATGAGCTGTATTTATAGTCTAAGTTATATGTAAAAACTGTCGGTATTCCGTCTCTATTCCGTCTGTATTACCGATGGAATTAACACCGTAGGAAATCCGACGGTTTTTGATGTTGGCAAAGTTTGAGTGGTTATTAGTTAGGTGAAATGCAGTGGCCGATGGGATTGGTGGGGTCGTATGTCGGCGTGATTTGACGGTTTTCCGACGGAAATCCGACGGACTATATGTCGGCAAAGTTTGAGTGGTTATTAGTTAGGTGAAATGCAGTGGCCGATGGGATTGGTGGGGTCTTATGTCGGAGTGATTTGACGGTTTTCCGACGGAAATCCGACGGACTATATGTCGGCAAAGTTTGAGTGGTTATTAGTTAGGTGAAATGCAGTGGCCGATGGGATTGGTGGGGTCGTATGTCGGCGTGATTTGACGGTTTTCCGACGGAAATCCGACGGTCATCCGTTCTACATAAGTTGGCACATTTTCTCATTCCTTCATAAAAATTTTGAACATAATTTCAAAACACCGAAAAATTCAATTGCTTAATGGCAAACAGAGATCTATGGAATTACTATATAGAAAACCGAGCCCCCGGTCAAAACCCTCAAACCACACCTCTTGTTCCTTCAAGCCCTCCTTACGATAACTTAAATGTTACTGATGCTGAACCGACAATTTCACTCCATCCAACTCAACAATCCCAGAACCAAATGCCCGTAATACCGGGACCAGGCCAAGTGGTACGGCGAGGCCTGTTTCGAAAGAGGTCTCATGATGCAAAGGTGATGCGAGGTGAAAGTTCTCAGCCACGCCCAACACAAGATTTTATTCGTGAGGTCATTAATGAGGCACCACAAGCCGACCAGGATTTTAGTAGTCCTCGGTGGACTTCTACTATCGATTACATAATTCGAGAAGGTATATATATATATATATTTACCGTTATTACTATTACAATGAGTGTGGTTGACAAATACAAAATCAATCATTTATAAATGTAGGTTCTTATCACAATAGGACCACACCATTCTGGACACAGGTTGCTGAAATTCAATGCCCGCGTTCACAATTTGTGAAAGTAAAAAAGGTCCACGTTTCCTTCCAATTTTATTAACATTTAGAGAAACAATTTAGCTGACAAGCTAGTATATTCCAATTAATCTATCAGATGGTGGCTATGCTCTCTAGTTTGACCCCCACTGACCATGGAGGTCTGCTTGTCACCTTAAAAGATCCGTCGGGAATAATCGAGGGAACCATGCACCATAACATATTCAAGAATGACGAGTACAGACTCACGACTGCTGTCGGTGCGGTTGTCATCCTGAAGAATGTTACTGTATGCCGTTTTGATAGGAACCCAAAGTACCTAAACATCACAGAGCGGAACATTGTTAAGGTACATACACCATTCGTTTATAAATATTTGAGGGATTGGTACATAAATTTTTTTGTTTTGAAACAGATAATCGGTGCCAATTCCATGATTGCAGAATACCACCCAACGGAAGTATGCACCATCGAGGAGGAAGATGAAGGAAATACTGGGTACGCATATGAAACAGTTCCAGAATCAGATGAAGAATAAATAATTTATGTTGCTTTTGTGTTAAATAATTTCCTACTATCTATTCTACGCGTGTAACCGGATAATGTTGTTATTTATGTGTAATATGTTACTATTTTGGTATTGAAATTCTGTATTTTTTTATAATGTAGTTGCTAAGTTATATCCAATGGTTACTTTTATTTTTTCGGTTCAGTTCTCGTCGGTTCCAGTTCGGTTCAGATAGGAAATTTAGTAACAAAAAACCCTAATTTTCTTCGATCAGTTTCTCTAATTGATTAACAAAATTAAAGACTAAACCAAAGGAATTGAGCCATACGAACATCTATGTAAATGAAACCCTAAATCACTATAAAGCAATTGGAAAATTAATTTGAAAAAAAAAAAAAATTCCGTCGGAATTCCGTCTTTATTTCCGACGGGATTCCGACGGATGTTAAAATTTTATTTATAATTTTTATTCGAAAAATATTTTTAAAAGTATTTCCGTCGGAATTCCGTCTTTATTGCCGACGGGATTCCGACGGCTATTAAAATTTTATTTAAACTTTTAATTCGGAAAATATTTTTTAAAAATCCCTTCGGAATTCCGTCGGAAATAAAGACGGAATTCCGACGGATTATAAATTTTTTTTTAAATTTAATTTCGAAAAATATTTTAAGAAATTAAATTTAAATGGAGTAAATTATCAAGAACTAAAAACAGAACAAGCCGAAGATTCGAAATCCATATGTACAACCACGACGTCGGCAAAGCCGAACGCCGGGTTAATCACCGGAGTATAGATCGATCTTACTCTAGAAGGTTTGAGTCTTAGAGAGAAGAAGAGAAAGAAAAAGATGTGTTTGTATAAATAGTTGTCTTTTTTAAGAAAAAGATGTGTTTGAGTTTTCTTCTTTAATTCAGCATTGTCAATTGTTTTTCTTTTGTCAACGCGTGTCAATTTGTTCAATGTATAAATTTTATATGATTTAATATATTAAAGTCAATGTATATGTAAGAGACTGAGTTGGCAATATGCCCTTCAAGGAATCAAGAGAATTGTTCACATCTGCTCCCTATCTCTTAGGAGTGATTACCATTTTTTAAATACATAAAGAAACTGTCAAATCAAAGCACTAAACTAAATTATAAATGTGCATAGATCTAAAACATTATGTGTTCTGAAACGGAAATGGAGTAGGATAAAGTATTTGGGTATAACACCTAGATACCAGAAATTAGTAAGGAGATCAGTGTTCGGCTACTAGATATCGAGTTTCAGCAATGAAAAACATAATTTATGAACAATTGCAAAAATATCATTTTTGAATTATATTTTACAAATATGCTATATTTAAATTACTTTTTTATCAATATTTAAAGAAATAAAATTTAAATCCGTCGGAATTCCGTCTTTATTTCCGACGGAATTCTGACGGAAACCCTAATTCCCCTTGCCGCCTTTGACCTTTGGTTTCACCGCCAAAGCGGCAATTCCGTCGGAAATTCTGTCGGAAATATTAAAGACCGTCGGAATTCCGTCGGAATGCCGTCGTCTACCGTTATAAATCCACAGACTTCGTCTTCTCCGATTCCATTCGCACAAAACTGTAAAAAAATTTTTTTTCCTCCGCCGATTACGCCGTCGTCACACCGTCGTCACACCGCCCCAAATCTTTCACCAAATCATAATCAATGTACGTTTTATATAATTGTATAGAGTTTTTGTGGATTTTTTGTTGAATTTCGAGTTTGTATATGGTTTTAGTGAAATTGGATAGAGTTTTTGTGATTTTGTGGTTGAATTTGGAGATTGGATAGAGTTTGTGTGATATTGTGATAGAATTTGGAGATTGGAAAGAGTTTTTGTGAAATTGTATAGAGATTTTTGAGAAATTTGGAGATTGTATGAGAATTTTTGTGAATTTGGAATTAAAAGTTTGTATATAATTTTTGTAAAATTGTATAGAGTTTGTATATAATTTTCAAATGTTTTAATGATTTTTATGATTTTTTTTTAAAAATATGTTTATGAATAATATGTAAAATACTATGAAGAAAATACTAATTATTAACAACCTAAACCTTAAAATTTTAAAAACTAATTAAAAAAACTAAAATTTAAAACTTGAAATCCAACAAAATTTAAAATTTATTAAATCCTTAAAATTTAAAAAATTTTATTTCCATTATTAAAAATTGTCCACATTAGAAATGTTTTTTTGATTTTGAGTGATTTTTAAAAAATTTATTATTTGAATAATATGTCTCAATTTTCAATTTATAAATATCATATATAAAATATTTTAAGAATATCATTTACAATCCTTTAAATTTTAAAATTAAATAACATTAAGAAAACATTTTAACTCTTTACATTTTTAAAACTAATTAAAAAAACTATAATTTAAAACTTGAAATCCAACAAAATTTAAAATTTATTAAATCCTTAAAATTTAAAATTTTTTAATTCCATTATTAAAAATTGTCCACATTAGAAATGTTTTTTTGATTTTGAGTGATTTTTAAAAAATTTAGTATTTGAATAATATGTCTCAATTTTCAATTTATAAATATCATATATACAATATTTTAAGAATATCATTTACAATCCTTTAAATTTTAAAATTAAATAACATTAAGAAAACATTTTAACTCTTTACATTTTTAAAACTAATTAAAAATTTTAAAAAATTTATTTGTAAATTTTTAAAAATTTTAACCTTTAAATCCTTAAAATCCATTAACTTTTATTTGAAAATTTACAATTTCTCATAAATTTCTAATTGGAATTCGTAGGGACTATGGGCAGCATCATCGCTCTAGGACTAGGACTCCCAGTACGGGAGGTGCGAGTGCGAGTCACACTCAGGTTCCCGACAGTAATGTCGCGGTAGAGACGCCACGCATGTCTCAGCCCATGGGTACATCCAGCTCAGCTCCCACGGTCATGAGCATCGAGGAGTTTCTGTCGCAGCCCGGACGTGATAGGTTGCCTCGTCTAGATCCAGACGTTCCACCTAAAACGACATGGTATGTATTTTTTTAAATATCTAATGGTTTTAATTAATTTATGTTAATATTTAACTAAATATTAAAATAGGTTTCAATACTCGGGGAACGGGATTACGAGTTCTATCAATGCAATGATGAATTGCTTGGTAACTAAACCGTATCCCTCATACAGTGATATGCCAGTCGAGGACCGAGACACATGGTTCCGGCAATTTGCGGTATGAGTTTTTTTTAATCTTTTTAAAATATATTTCTTATATGACTCATTTTAATTTCTAATGCGTGAATGTTGTTTTTTTTTGCAGCAAGAGTTTACGTGGGACCCGGTCATCACGTCGATGGTCCGTAAGCAGTTCGATGCAAAGGCTTCGAGGAAGTACTCGTTGAAGATGAACGAGTGGAAGGAGAAGTGGTACAAGAAGAGGGAGGTGCCTAAAGTTTTGCAACCGAAAGAAACCTTATGGGCTGGACTTCTTGAACATTGGGAACGCGAGGAAACTCGGGCGTCCTCGATGCAACACTCATCTAACCGCAATAGCGACAGGAAGGGGAAGGGAAAGGCGACCCACAACCTCGGAGCAACGAGCAAGGCGTCAGTTGCGGATAAAATGGTAAGTTCGATGCTTTTTTAAATATTTCATACTTTTTATAATTCGCTAATGAAATTTTATATGTTAACAGTTTCAGGAAACCGGTGTGCTTCCATCAAATCTAGATTTGATCAAAGCAACGCACACCAACAAGAAGACCGGTGAAATTCAAGATCCGGTTGCTCGAGAAATCGTGGAAACCGTGGAGAGGCGGCAGGAGGAGTACCTCCAATCGCAACCGATCGAGGAAGGAACTCCGGCGGCCACCGAAGTTCCAGTGGAGAAGGTCAACGAGTTCACGTACGAGGTTAGTAACCGTGTTGTTTTTAATCTAATTTCAAAATAATTTTTACTAGAACTAACTTATACGCTTTCATTATTTTTTTCCCGTAGGCGACTCCGAAGACAAGAGGCCGTGTATACGGTCTCCCTGAAGAAAGTTCGTCGTCCGTCTCCTCGGTTCGACATGTCGGTGCTAGCCGATTGTTGGCGGAAAACCGAGACTTGACCGAGCGCCTTAGGGCAATGGAGCAAGCGAGAGAGGCAGATAGGGCGGAGGCGGAGCGAGCGAGAGAGCAAGATAAGGCGGAGGCGGATCAACGATTTAACGCGCTGGAACAGAAGATGAACGAGTTCTTCCGTAACCATAGGCCCGAGTAGATTTGTTTTATATTTACGTTTAAATACTTTTAAATGTAAAACTTTTAAAATACTTTTAAAACAATTTAATATATTGTTTTCTTAATTTTAAATTTAATTTTAATAATTTAATTTCTTTTTATTTATTCAATTTATTTAAATAATTTCCATTTTTTAAAAAAAAACACGCATGCTGTCGGAATTCCGTCGGAGATCTAATTTCCGACGGAATTCCGACGGAGGTCTAATTTCCGACGTAATTCCGACGGTTTGTTTTCCGACGGTATTCCGACGGAGGTCTAATTGCCGACGGAATTCCGACGGAGGTCTAATTTCGGACGGAATTCCGACGGAGTTCTAATTTCCGACGGAATTCCGATTAAATGTCGACAGAATACGGCAATCCGTTTTCCGTCTGAGAACCGTCGGAAACCACCGACGATATTCCGACGGTTTAAACTTTCCGACGAGATAGAAACGACGGACTGTTACCGTCGGAAATCCGTCGGAACAAGGGTAATTCCGACGGATTTCCGACGGTTTTGCCGTCGGAATAGGCAGTGTTTTCTTGTAGTGAAAACCCCCATGTTTAATAAAAAGAATAACGTGTATTATCGGTGTATAGGAAGGAAAAATGGTTATGCTAACTTGTGAGGTTTCTTTTGGTGTTCGGTAGGTAGATAGCTGTTTTAGATATATTTGCAACTATGACTTCAAAATAATTACACTATCTAGTGTTTATACCATTTAACAAAAAAAAAAAAAAAAAAAAATGTAGCGAGAGGCCAAGTTCAACTAGAGATTCTTCACATGATTTACAATCATTAATTAAATAATTGTAGATCTCGGTGGAACAATAAATTATAAAAAGATGGACCATTCCATGAGACCAAATAAACAATGCTTGCTACTAATTTGATTAAATACTAATTAGTGATGGTACTATTGTATATCACGAAGTTTCAGCTGGATTGTCAGATTAGGTATTAAACGGTCCACCAAATTCTACACCAAAGACTTTTGCAATGTGGAGCATTTGAGAAATATAGCAAATTCATTTCGTCCAAAAAAAGATCTTACCCTAGTCCCCATAATATATATCGTATTAATAACATTCATCAAAATCATTGTTGAATTTCCTAACTAATGACTACTTTGATTAGTAGTATAGACCCGAAGCGTAAGTGCTGGGAACATCTAGCTAGCTAGCTCTAACTAATTATTTACCTGAGCGTCGAACATGTTCATGTACTTGATTCCGGTATTGGAGTCGACTCGTCCAGGGTTAGGCTGGAAAAGGCAAAATGACAACGTTTCGGGTCTTGGGTCGCTCTGGTACGCAAAGAACGGGTACGGGTTGATAGCAAAAGGCGACCTGGTATCACTAAGAAACTGAACAATACCCTTTAAACTGGCCTGATAACCGGAAGCAAACGAACCAGCCGATGGCGGTTCGGATTGACCCAACACGGTCATGGCATGGACCGTAGATACCTTAATTTTCCCACCGAGTGAGACCGCCTCGAGGGCCTTTTGGACATTTTGCATTGCCGGGAGAAGCTGGTTTACCAAATTCGGATCATTTGACAACAACACCTTCATCAATGGGACATAAAGACTTAGGAATTATCTCGAGAAAATAACTTCGAGAAAAGTTGGGGGATTTTTCAAGTTAATGCATTATTCTTCATTAAACGTACAATGAGTACAAGGGTAAGCTTGAATACAAGTTAGATACTAAACCAAGCTAACCAAAGATAATTACCACCTAAACTATATAAACCAATACTCCCTCCGTTTTAATTCAAGCGTCGTTTTGACATTTTTCACACAAATTAGGAAAACATATTAAAAACTTTATTATACTCCTAATAAATAGTTTGACTATTTGTATTCTATTATACTATTGGTTAGACTAAAGGGTAAATTAAGAATTATGCACTAAAAGTTGCATCGGAACTATAAAACGACACTTATTTTAAAACATGAGATTAACCTTAAAACGATACTTAAAAACTAAAACGGAGGGAGTACATATGTACTCTAATAGGACTTTATTGGTTTTATGATACACACAATATTTATTTAATCGATAAATGAAGTGCGTTTGTCCAAAAAAAAAAAAAAAAAAAGAGTTACATATTGAGAGGGTGATATACCTCGTTACCGACATTGATGAGGATGATATTGGAGGCGGGGTAGAAAGGGAGTACGTTGGAGTTTATCCATTGAGAAGCCACGTTAACATCGGAGGCGATGGATGGAAGATCGCCGTTAGCAACTCCGACGACGATTCCAATGCCAGTTCCGGCCAAGGATTTGATGATGGTGGGATCAGCACCGTATAGCCTGACTTTCTGAATGGAGGTTGATTGGAGGAGTTTGGCCGTATCAGACGGTGGCGGGAGGTTGTCACCGACTAAGCCGTAGTTTACTCCGATAAAAGACTGTGAATTAGCGGGCGTAAATGAGAAGAGAGTAGACAGGAGAAAGAAGCAGATGGAGAGAGCCATTGGGAGAAGAGGAAGTGAGATTTTGGAGACTGTATTAAAAAAGAATAATTAAGAAGGAGGGTTAGTATAAATGGTTAGAAGAAATAAAATTATAAATTAAGTTAACGAAATGAAGCTGGTTTTGTTAACTTAATAAATATTTCTATTACAGAATCCCAAAGCTCACATGTGCTAGACAATGCACGTGTTGACATCTTTGCTTGTGTCTCCAATTAAAATAATCACTAGCTAATTATCCGGTGCAATGGGCGGGGCGACCTCCGCACCAACAACTAGCTTAGTTCTACTAGAGTTCCCGGTTTTTTGTAAAACGTTTGGTCCAATAAAATTTCAAATATATATTTTATCATATGACAAATGAGATGGATAGAAGAACAAGATCAACAAAGAAGAGTCATACAAGTACTTTTGTTTTGTATAAATTAAATGCAAGCAGTTGACTGATAAGAAATGGTTCTATGGTCTAGCGGTTAGGACATTGGACTCTGAATCCAGTAACCCGAGTTCAATTCTCGGTAGAACCTTCATTTTCCCTTTTTGTCCAATATACGATCTAAAAGCTTCACACGTGCAGAGAAAATAGTCAATGGTCATACAAATTCACACGTACCAATAAGCAATTATCAACATCCTATATATTATTTGAGGAGCATTTTGGAAGAACTTTGATGATGTGTCACTCCCATAATTTTTCTTATTTTTTTATTAAATAATTTAGTGTCTCATATACTACTATCCAAACACTCCATTCTCCTACTATATTAACTTCCAAACACTATATGATGACCTTAATTCAATTCCAAAACAATTCTAATTTAACAAACTAGGTAACTTGATTAATACTCTAATTTACCAAACAAACTATAAATACTATAAATTTCTGATTTTTTTGCTCTTTTTTTAGGTCAAACATTTATAATTTTTTAGCCATCCCATTTTAATTGATAATTACGCTTAATATATTCATTTTTCTCAAAATCAAAATGAACGTAACTTGGTTAATAAAAATCCAATTACCTAAAAAACTACAAATCTTTAATAAGAGAAATGCTTCTAAGTAATTTAGTTACATATATTCTGAAATTTTTTTCTCTATTTTTTTTTGTACACTCATTACCAAACACATTTTTAAAACTTCTATTTTATTTTTCACACTAAATGGGAAATGCTTCTAAGTAATTTACTTAAATCATATCCTCAATCACATTGTCAACACAATCAATATAATCAAATTATATTATCAGATTACAATCAAATTATCAAATTATTACAATCAAATTTATACAATAATTACCAAATCTTTGACCATCACAATCTTTAATCTTTTTTAACAACACATATTTTCACATTAATTTTCTAATTATTACAATTTATTTAACCTATTTTGGAGGCTTCAACCCAATAATAGTATGTACCTATAAATACTATCTACCTCCTTTTCATTTTCATCACATCCTCTATATATTAAAGGAGAAATAATTTGTAGTGTATAATTTCTTTATTGTATCGCATAACTTTTTTGTTTTGTTTCTTCATTAGAATTTGACCCATTGAAGCATTACAATGTCAAATCTGATGATACATTTGAATTTGTTTTAGCGGAATGATTTATTATTTTTCACTCATTTACATGATGAGTATAAGAAAATCTTTTTGTAATGTACAAAATTCTAAGATTTTTATTGTTTTGAAATTTATAGACTTTTATTGCATTCTAAGTGTTTTTTTCACTTTCTCTAATACATTTCATAATAGAAATGATGTAAATAAGGATTCCTATTATTGTGTCATCAGTTGCTAGATCATAGGAAAAGAAGCTTGCAATGATAAGGAATGAGAGGTTTGATTTCCTATCCACAAGAATAATGGAATTTTTTTTCTAAATTTTTAGTATATGTTAACCTCATAACACGTTTACATGTCAACCAACATACTACAACTAATACAAGTGATTTGTGGAATTCTTCTTTAGACAAGATTTGCAAGATATGCAATGATTGGACTCTCGAGTGGCAAGAGTGACAAGAAGAGCTATTCTACATTCTCAATTGTTGTCATGAAAGAAGACTAAGATGAATTATTCTTGATTCTTCAGATGTTTTTTTCTTAAATTGTTGGAAGAAGAGTTCCATTATAATGTTTTTTTTTGTTCGTTGTATTTGTTAATTTGTTTGGCTCAAAAGGTCTTAATTCCCAATGCAAAAAAATTGGCACCTAAAAAGAAATTTTTTAATAATAAGTCCAAAATTTCATAGTTGTAAAACAAATAACATTTTAACTATACATAGGCAAATAAATGTAGATCTAACTTAATCACTAAATATTGCATCACAATATAGAATACTATAAACAATAATTTATTACACGATTATAAAAATCACCAAAAATACATACACACTTTATTCAATTGGATCTTTGAATGCATAATCATATCAACATTTTTTACAAATTATTCTCTTAATCTATAATCAAATAATTTAAAAATTAAATTGACGGTTACAATTAAACCCGTGCATAGCACGGTCCTAATCTAGTTCACATTTAAACGACCCTACATTCCTTTTGTTTTTCCCGGTTTCTCAAGAAGAAAGAAACCGAATAAAACCCAATCTCCAAGAATTACAATTTACAAAAAAATCCACGTTGAACAAAGTAAAAAAGAAAAAAAAATAAAGAGTGAATTAATCCTAACTCAAAATTCAAAAAAAAAAGGAGAAAAAAGAAAAACAATAATCTAAGGGAAAAAAAACATATCCTCACTCTCTTCTCTAACATTAAGCTACCATGAGGACTTTCCCTTTGCCTCTGTTATTATCGACACAAAGAATCGATGAAAACGAATCATAAATTTTTATCATTCTCTCAAATATCTTCCTTATACATCTTCTACATCACCAGCAGGTTCCGGCACAATCTCACTAGATTGCCGTCTTCTCGACGACGAATTCCCATTGTTATTATTCCTTCCGCTACTCCCTTGCGACCCCGAGTTTCTCAAACCGTTACCACCGCCACTCGTTGTTCCTCCTCCCGCCTGAACCGCTGTTACATCTGACGTACTCTGCCTCCAGCTTCCAAATATAGCCGCGTTCCACGACCCTCTTGACGAGTTTGTTCTCAACCGCGAAGAACCAGAACCAGAGTTAGTATCCTCTCTCACTACTTTCAACGGATTCTCAAGCGCGTTCACAATGTGTCTCATTAATGGCCGTCTTGTTGGTTTTGGGTTTAGGCATGATTTCGCGATGATAGCCATTGCCCATACTTCTTCTAGTAAGTCTTCGTCAACCATTAACGACGGGTCTAATATCTTGGTTACTAGCTCCTTTTCGTTTGTGCTGATGTAACGTAAAGCTTCTTCCATGTACTCCTTTGCTTCTGTGTTATCCGGTGAGCTTATCCCGAGCTTACCCGTGACTAGCTCAAGTAGCACTTTGCCAAAGCAGTAGACATCGTAGGAGCATGTTGCATTCACTACACCTGAAAAAGCTTTAAATCAATCATACGGCTTTAAACAAAACACATCGGTTAATTTTACAAAATTGGTTTGATTATGTACCTGAAGAGGATGATTCAGTCGATCTGCAAGAACGAGAAAAGAAGACGGAGAAGCATTAGTAACATTGTTGTAAACACAAAAAGCCATAGAGAGGTCTTGTTAATGTCATAAGCACTTACTGTGGTAATCGAAGTAAACGAGAAATCCTGCTTTGATAAGCATCACCTTGAGCATACACCTCGTTTAAGCTTCCAAGACGTACCTCGAATTTATCATCAAGGAGTATACTACTTGCTTGTACATCCCTATACAACATTGAACACATAAACACATGAATACTTTCAACAGAATAGAGATTTTATTAAAAGATGTTGTTACAAGAGACGTACCTATGAACTAGAGGAGGCGTACACTCGTGATGCAAGTAAGATAGTCCCTCGGCTGCACCAAGAGCAATCTTCAACCTTGTTATCCAATCCAAAGACTTCAATCCATCACCTTCGTTGTCGGATTTCCTAAACAAAGCGCTTGCTAAATTTCCGTTCCTCATATACTTGTAGATTAGGAGCTTGTGGTTCTCATTCTCCAAGCAGTGTCCGAGAAACGGAACCAACCTCTGGTGTCCAGCCTTACTAAACAACTCTAGTTCCGATATATACCCTTCGTTTTTACTTTCCCGCGTATCAATTTTTTTAATAACGATAGGTATACCATTTTCCAACGAACCACGGTATAAATTCCCGGAATGGCCACGTTTTATAAGGTTAGCATCTTTGAACCCCTCGGTTGCTAGAAGAAGCTGCTCATACGAAAATGCGGTTCCAAGACGTGACAGATCAAAGGTCTGTGCTCCTTTTGGAGGCTGTGTAGCTTCCCCGACAGGTTTAGGCCTGTCGTCATTTCCTCTTTGTCCCGCTCTGCCTCTTCGACGCATACATAGAACAACAAGAATCGGCAAGACTACAAAAATCAGAATAAAACCAATCCCACCACCCACTGCAGCCAGTATAATCGCTGTTCTACGGCTTATCCCCGAAGAAGCATTTTTCGATGTTGGTGGAGTAGAATTGGAGCGTCCGAAATCATCAAAGACTAATCCCATAGCTGTATAGAACGATGAACAAGCTTCTAAAGACTTTTGTCTCCTCTGGTTTTGAAGGCAGTTACTGGTAACAGACACATTTCTCCGGAGAGCATAATCCGGAACCTTACCTTCGAAATAGTTATCAGCGAGGTTTATGACGCTAAACCTTCTAAGAATCTGCGAAAGCTCCCCGAAGAACGTGTTCGAGGAGATATCAACCATTCCTGCAGCGATCTGGTTTGGATCAGAACTAGAATTTGGCAGCATTCCAGTAAAGTTGTTCTTGGCAATGTCAAGAACGCGTAATTTCGGTAACGACCAACACACGTCAGGTAAAATACCGGAGAAACCGTTTTCCCTCAAAACTAAAGTCTCCAGTGAGCTCTTAGCATCGAACAAATCAACCGGTATAACTCCACTCAAGAGGTTATCACTAATCAACAAATTCTTCAAATTCCTTAACTTTCTCAACTCATGAGGAACTGAACCAGACAATGAATTGATACTGAGATCAAGGTCAACGAGATTAACAAGATCACCGAACTCCGAAGGAATCTGAGACGAGAAGCTATTACTCGAAAAATTCAGATACCGAAGCTTCGATAGCGTTCCAACACCAGGAGGGATAGGACCAGTAAGGTAATTCGAAGAAACATCGAAAATCGAAAGATTCTTCAAAGAGCTAAAAGATGAAGGAAGAGCTCCAGTAAACGAATTCCTAGAGAGATCAAGATCCGAGAGATTCAACAACCCCCCTAAACTACTAGGAAGTGAGCCAGTAAAACTATTACCAGAAAGATTCAAAGTTGTTAAACTAGTGAGATTACCAAGAGTAAAAGGAACAAGACCTCTCACAGAACAAGAACTAAGATCCAAGACTTGTAATGTAGTCGAAAAGCTAAGACCAAACCAATCAGGTACAGAACCAGGTAATGAGAATCCAGATGCGTTGAAAGAAACCAAACGAGTGAGATTCAAAAGAGGATCAATAGCGAATTTTGGGTTTTGCTTACCGATTCTTGTTCTTCTAAAACCAGAAATGTTGATCCCAATGATATTACCATTATCATCACATTGTATACCTTTCCATACACCACAAGGGTCACCTTTAATTGGCCAATCTGTTCCTCTTAACCCAAGAGATGACCTTAAACGAAGCAGAGTCTGTCTCTCGTCGAATCGAGTCCGAGATTGTCCGAAAACACCATCGAACAGAATAAAAAACAAGACAAAACCCAATGCGCTTGTCCGATCCACCATTGCTCATCTTCCAGAACTAAACATCATCACTACGAAAAACCCAAATCAACCCTAGAAATTTTCTGAGTATTTAAGCAATACCCAATTAAGCTCTATAGACAATTTCCGATCTTTGGACAAGACAGAGACAGATATCCAACTGGTTTTTTTGTTTTGTTTTTTTTCACTTGTGTCTGGATCCAAATACAGCTCCTACCTTCTCCACGGACATTAAAGCACCTCTCTTTTAATTCTCTCTCTTCTCTCTTTTAATTCTCTCTCTCTCTCTCTTTATAAATCCTAAATTCATAAGCTCAAAGTAAGAAGACACTAATCCTTAAAGTAGAACAAAACAAAGCAATCTTTGGAAAGAGAGAGAGGAGGAAGAAGAAGAAGAAGATCAAGATTGTTGAGAAAACAACGGAAGACTGTGACACTCTTCTCTCGTCTTCGCAATGAAACTTCAAAAAAAATTAAAATAAAGGAATTAAAAGGTGAAATTAATACTAATCAGTGTAGTTAGTGTAAAGGATTAAAAAAAAATCTTCTTTATTGTAATTTTTGAAATAAATAAATCTAGAAGATGGGGATAAAGTGACGTCGTTTTAATGGTTGGTTTGACTTCCCCAGTAATCCCCGTCCCAACTCCCAAGCCAGCTAAGCTGTTGCCGCAATTACTATTCCTATAAATGGTTAGGAACAAAAGTTGCTTTTTTCTCTTTCTTTATTTCCGTTTTTATTATCTTTAAATTTAATATTTTTACATTTTTTAGAAGTGATATATTCTTGTACTATATTCAGAATTATTGTGAGAATGAGGTAATATACAGTCATATATATATATATATCGATTTCATATCCTAATAAGTAAATATTCTTTCTTCTCACCAAAAAGAGGATAAATATTCGTTTTAGTTAGTTTTTTTTTTCCTTAAGTAACAGATTTAGTTTTTTTTTCCATCAAAATATATAAAAGTTTCCAATGGTGAAATCCCGCACCATCCGTCCCACATTCAACCGTTCAACTTCAAACGTCTATATTTATATTTGTGTTTCTAATAAAAATCTATACTTATATATACACTTATATTTTTAATACTATTGTTCCGTAGCGCACCTATTCCGCTTCGCTCCGCACCCCACTGCCTCCATTCGAAGCCAAAGAAAATATTTCTCCAAAACCAACCTTCTCACTACAAAAATAAGACCAAAACTCTTTTTTGGTTAGGAGAGCATTCATGAGAGCTAGGGGTGGACACATATATCCGGAATTTTGGTCCGCACTTCAAGCTGAAAGATTTCAATATGCGTATGAGGCATCGGATCAGAACCATTGGTTCATTCGAAGATTATTTTGATTCTTATGCGTGGGAGGAGTCATAAAAAGGATGGTTATCCGGTTATTCTTGTTTGGTTCGGTTCGATTAGATTTTAGATTGGATTTTGTGATTTAATTGTATTTTGATTTGGTTTAATTTGGTTTTAAGAACTTTAGTTTGTTTCAAATTCGGCTTCGGTTCAGATACATTTCGTTTTGACATTGTAAAAAATTAACCAAAACAAAATATTTAATTCATTGACATAGACACAGTAAACTTTTAGTATATTTCAAAATATATATATTTAGTTAAAAACATTACATTTTAAACTAATTTTGGTTAGTTAAATTATTTTTTATAGGGGTGATTTTTTATATAATTTTAATTCCATTTAAGTTACATTTAATTTGGTTTGAAATTGAATATGTTGGTTTGGTTCATTTAATTTTGCTAGAATCGTTTGGTCACGGATCTAAAATATCTCTTGGAATCGTTCTGCGGTAAAAATCTTTATCCATGTAACCAAACACCCGTGATTACGCACCGTGTCAACCCAACCTCTATATATAAAGAAGGGCTTCGAACATGTCATTATCTTCAACCTCGTAATTCTCGGAATTAATCAGATCTTTCATTGAGATGGCTTCTTCAGATAGCGAGTACCGGTGCTTCGTCGGAGGCTTAGCTTGGGCCACCGACGAACAATCACTCGAGAGGACTTTCAGCGAATTCGGTGAAGTTATCGACTCCAAGGTCCGTTAAGACGACCCGGAATCCATGTTACTACTCTGTTTTCCTCTGTTACTTATCTCTTTGTTACTCTGTTACTAATTTGTTACTATCTGATCTCACAATCGGTACGTCTCAAGATCGTCCGATTTGTTGTATTTGATTCGATTTTTTTGGTTTGGTGATTTGAAAGTTTCGATTTTTTTTGGTGGGTTTTTGGATTTTTAGATTATCATTGATCGTGAGTCAGGGAGGTCCAAAGGATTTGGATTTGTGACTTTTAAAGATGAAGAATCGATGAGAACTGCGATTGAGAGAATGAATGGTCAAGACCTTGATGGCCGTAACATCACCGTTAACGAAGCTCAGGCTCGTGGTAGTCGCGGCGGTAACGGCGGTGGAGGTGGCGGATACAACCGTGGTGGAGGTGGTGGTTACGGTGGTGGCGGTTATGGAAGTGGTGGCGGTGGTTACGGAGGTAGACGTGATCAAGGTGGATACGGAAGTGGCGGCGGAGGAGGAGGATACGGTGGTGGTGGTGGTTATGGAGGTGGTGGTCGTCGTGACGGTGGAGGTTACGGTGATGGAGGTTACAGTGGCCGATCTGACGGAGGAAGCTGGAGAAACTGAGGTCTTTGTGTCTATGTTCTTGTTGTTACTTTTGGCTATGGATTTGATCCTTGTGTTATTTGGTTTTCGATATGTAAAAAACAAAAAAACACAAAATAAATGTTGATGCTTTTGTTGTTTCACATATTCAAGTTTGCTTTTGATAATGAAGGGAGATTGAGAGACACAAAGAAGAAGTGGTAATGGAATACACAAAATCAAGAGATTACAAATTAAAAGCAGCTAGTTCTAATACAATGGGAAACAAAAGATTGCAGAGTGGTGCAATGAAAAGTTGCAATGTTGCTCATAGACCAGAAGATTGGTTGTTGTTCCTAAGCCGGCTTGAACGTCTCACTGGTGTAATCATCTCTTCTTCTCTATCACCCTGCAGATATATATAAACATGACTTTAGTAATACTCTAGTAATGGATTTTGTTTGAGGGATTGATGTTACTTACACTTTTGATTGGTATTTTCTCGTACGTTGTGAAACTTCCGTAAGAAAAGGAACCGATGGAGTATTCTGATGCTGAGGTAGCCATGGATTCTCTCCTACTCATCATGCCTCCTCTGCTTTTGCTTTGGGATGAGCTCTTCTTGTGGAAACTGCTACTTGTTCTATCATCAACTTCTTCGTCTACCTCGAAACTCTGTGATGAAAGCTTTTCTTTCATCACATGACCCGTATTTAGCGCCACAATGGTCTCAGGGACTACTGGTCCAGGAGCAGATGCAGAAACCGTTTTTACCTTCTTAGCGAATATGAAAGCAGCCACTCCAAGTAGAACCAGCACAGCCAAGGACAATACTATCATTGCCTTAGATAAATCATTATCACTCTTGCTAGTTTCTGATCCACTTGCAACATCAGCTGCCTCATTCTCTTTTTGCAGCAGGTCCACATTGATTGAAGAAGCATCGGATTCAACATCATGCTGGTTTATGTAGATAGCTTCCGATTCAACACCGGCTACCTCACTCTCTTTATGGTTCACATTGATGGAAGCATCGGATTCAACATTGTGCTCATCTACGTAGATAGCTTCTGATTCAAAATCTTCCAACTTTTCGGTTGAAACAGCTACAAGCATTTCTTGAGGTTCTTCAGGATTCAACTCAGACTTGCTCTGTTCTTGTTCTTCAGTGTTTCGCTCTACGCTATCTACCAAAAGAGCTTCCGAGTTTCCTTCACCTTCATTCAACTCTATATCTGTGCCTGGCTTCATCTCAGTTTCTGCATCACCATCTTTTGTTTCACAAACCACTTCCGAGTTTTCCTCTTCTGCACTCTGCTCCTCAAATTCACTGACATAGCCATCTTCAAGATTGGTTTCACCTAGGCTCTTCTCTTGTAATGGTTCTTCAGCTACACTGATCTCAACACTTGTTGGCTGGAAAACAGTATAAACTTCGAGTGTATATGTCAAGTTATGAAATCGGAGTGGACCATACTCCTCTTCTCTTCCACCTAGACTTGAGATCATCTTATCCATGTACACAAGGGATACTTCTGTCAAAGTCCAGAGCTTGTCACTCAACTTCTCCAAGTTGTTTGCTTTTGCAAACTCTGAGATTTCTCTTGGGATATAAAACTCGTAGAAAGGAGATCCGGTTGGTGGAGAAAATGTCGCTGAAACCAACATACATCCCAAAGCCAGAGCCAAAAACCAACCAAGGAACCTCAATTTCCTGAAACCAGACTGTTTTGTAACTTGACTTGTTCCTTCAATGCTCTCACAAACCAATTCTTCATCACTCTCTACTTCTAATTGCTCCGTATCTTCGGTTTCTTCTTCTTCTACCGCCTCAGCTCCACCTTTGAGATAAGCATCTTCGGTTTCTTCAATGCTCTGAGAAACCATTTCTTCATCACTCTCTACTTCCAGTTGCTCCGCATCTTTGGTTACTTCTTCTTCTTCTGTGGAGACTTCAGTGTCAGAAGAAAAGCTTTCAGAGACGAAAAGTCCATCGAGCTGCTTACACTCACCAAAACGTTCCTCAACTCTTGGATTTGGCTTATAATGAAGAAACTGAGGCCTCGGCGAGAGATAATTCCTTTTCGGATCATAAGGAGGCAACAATGGACCGGTTTCACGACCTACAAATTCAGGAGATGTATACTGAACAGAAGGTCTAGGACTAATCCTGAATCTTGGATCAGAATACACAATCCCCTTGTTCTCAACAACTTCAACCTCACCAAAATCAGTGACAGTCATGTCATGTGACTCCTCCTCAAACCGATTCTTCTCATCGATACAAATGATGTTCGTAATCATAACATCCGAAAACGAAACACAAGACCGAGATCGTTGATGGCTTCTTTTGGTGTCCTCCAAGATTAAGCCTTTACCATCCTCAGAACAAGAAAGTTGATTGCTTTGTTTAGTGTTCTCCTCCAAGATTAAGCCTTTAACATCAGAACGAGACAATTCGTTTTTGTCAGACAAGACTTTCTTCCTTGGAGACGCATTGATTTTGGAAACAGCAGAGATTGTTGGTGACATGAAGTTCTTGGAACCTTTTGGAGTTGGAATAGCTTTGATCTCGTTCTCTTTGTCTCTACCACCAAAAGAGTTCCTCCGAGACAAATCTGAATAACAACAACAACAATCAAGAATCAAGAATCGTATCAATGAATGTTCAAGCCATAGACATGTTCGACAAAATTTCTGCTAAGGCTAAGTTAAACCCTAGTCTATGTCGAAATTAAGCGTATCAAAACTTAAAGAGAAGAGGAATCGAGTAAACCCTAACCTGAGGAGAGATTGACTCTGGAGTTGGTCGGAAATGGGTTACCTCCGAAACTCCGGCGGAGAGGATCGCCGGATTCTGAGTTTCTGGGTTTAGGGTTTGGTCTGTTAGGGATTGGAGGAGAAAAGGATGAATTGTTGTTGGCAGGAGAAGCCATGACCGATCAAATTGTTAACAAATCTGAGAAATTTTGGTCGTTAATGGAAACGAAAGAGCAAGAAATCGCAAGATTTAGAATTGCAGAGTGAGAGAGAATCGTAACGGCTAGTTTTGATTTTGGGAAAGACCGATCTAATAGATTTAAATGACGGATGGATATTTTTTGACCGTTGTAAGAAGAATACTTTAAAAGTTAAAGATTATTGTGTGGGGTTTTATGATTTTCTTTTTAACTCAAAAAAAAAAATTAAAATGTAACTATTAGAGAATGAGGAAATAAAAGTTCTAAATACTTTTCACTTAAGTTAAGAGGAGGAAAATAAATAAATGTAACTATAACATTAATCATGTGCTGTAAGTGCAATTAATATCTTGGAAACAATAGGAAATGAAATTATTAAGGCAATGTATGGAAATCGACACATAATTTAATCTTATATATACATTGTATTTTTAATTTTAAATAACTAAGTTTTTTATTCAACCACTAGTTTCATATTAGCAATGTTACTAATCAAAAGTCATAATAATAAAATATCTAAAAACTTATGAATAATAAAATTTAAATATAAGTAAAAAAGTGTATACTCATTGTTATATTAAAACAATATGATAAATAGAAAATAAAAAGATTAATAGTAAAACTAATATAATATCAGTACACTAAAGTACCATAATTTGTAGATACGATATATGAAATATATGATATTTTATGTTTAAAGTTAACAATGATATACATTTTCAAATAGTAATCATTAATGTCCAATTGGTTAAAAATCACTTAATAGTTTCATATTCAAACAATATTATATAGATAAGAGAATAAAAATACTAATTCATTTCAAATCAATCACTATTTTTATTTATAAAACATTAATTGTTTCTGTTAAACATAATGAATAAAATATTGGATAAATCAAACTATTTGTCTTTTAAATGTAATAAAATTGTAGAAGTTACCTTTTCTCTAATATATACATATAGAGACATACATATATATAAAGTTACATTTGCTCTCTTCTCATGCTTCCACCTCATCATCTACATCATATTTTCTATTTTATATTTATAATTTCAACTTTAATATACATATTAACTAAAAATTATAAATGTGGTTATAACATTAGAGAAAGAATTTAAAAAGTCATAATAATATACCAATAAATATAGATATCTATATATAATTACTAGATTAATAACATGTTTAATAAATTTGGGTATACTAATATATTTTACATTTCATATATCTTCAAATAGGTTAAATGTATTTGTAAATATTATAAAAAATCTAAAATATTAAGCAAATCATAACAGTTTACAAATAACTTGATCTAGAACTAAATTCATATCGCAAAAACATAAGTCGCTACATCTTACATCTAAATCTAATACAAGTTTCAATGTATCCTTAAACTAATAAGGGAAATGATACATAAAAAAGTGAAAAAATGAGAGGAGAAACTATTGTTTTCGTAAGAAAAATATTAAAAGTATTTACACAAAATATAATATAAGTTTCAATAATTAAGAACATTGGGTTTTGTGATTTTAATTTTATCAACAAGTACAACTATAAGTGGAGGAGAAATCTATATGCTATTAAGTAATTGCAAAAAAAGAAAAAATATATTATGTAGGGTGTAATTAATATTTTAATCAAAATATTTTAGGTCCAGTACTCGGTGAAAATTGAAAGTATGAATATTTCACATACTATATTTAACAATTTTGGTTATACTATATTTCACACTACAAATATTCACTACAAGAAAACAGGTCATTTGCCACTCCCAGAAGCGTCACAAATTCGTCACTAATGACCCATTTGCGACTACTTAGCGACGCCAACTCGGCGTCGCAAAACGTGCGTCGCAAATTTCTGGCGTCGCTAAAGCGTCGCTAAATTGCGACGGATTAATAACTCCATAACTCAGTCGCAAATAAGCAACACAATTGTGACTCATGTAGGTAGTCACTAATTAGCAACGTATTTGGGACTGCCTTTGGCGTGGCAAATAAGTGACTAATTAGCGACTTCTGATTTTGTGACTGATTTATGACTAACTATATTCGTCGCAAATTAACGACTAATTAGCTTCTAATTAGAGACTATATTGTTGTTGTCACATTTTGGGTTTGTCATATTTTGGTCACTAATTTGCCACTGATTTGCGACGCCTTTGTTTTAGAAGTGACTGAATTGAATCTCTTTCCAGTCACTTAAATGCTACTAATTGTTGTTTATTTGTGTTGTTTTCAATTACCAAATGTTGTGAATAACAAAAGAACTTGAAATGCAAAATTATATTACAAAACAAGCATATAGCTTGTCAAAATTAATACCAATGTACAAAGAATACTTCACAAGAAATTCTTTTAATACAAATTGATACCAAAAACAAAACAAGAACAAAAATACAAAGTTTTGGTATAACATCAATTGTTCCAGGATGCAGTCTAACATCATCGTCCAAAAATAACACATATTTGGTATCTTTGTGCATTTTCTCAACTCCAATCTTCACGAAGCAGAAACCAAACATACACAAAGTCAGCAAATGCCAAAATGAACAGCATAAATGTAAAACGTATATTGGAATATAGTTTTGCTAGTCATGGTTGTGATTATACTTTAGCCAAGAACAGTTACAATGGAGAGATGAGAACATGAACAGAAACGAAAATACACTAGTGTAACCAATGACAGTCAATCACCAAAAGATTAAAATTGCTTCAAAGATTTATACATACCAACTGATTATGAATTTTCTGGCTGGAAGTGGTTGATAAACCAACAACCACAACCTTAGCTTCAACATGATCCTGTTTAGGCATTGATATGAACAAAATTTCAAGTCAAGACAAAAGAATGCCATAAGGACTATGACTTGACATTGTTGTGACAGTACTTTCATTGGTCTCTTATAGATACCAAGTTAAACAACTACAATGATATGTTAAAACGTGTCAATACCTGATACATAGATAACAGACGGGTAACAGCATGATATGCAGGGTCTTCTGTACTTTCTACTACAAAAAGAAATTCCAATGGCCCACCATATAGAGAAGTAATCTACACACATAGACCAAAATGAACAACAAAGTTGGAAGCAAGAGACTTCTCCAATGATGAAATAGTAAAACACTGACCTGACTTCTCCAGTTATGCAAATTGTGTTCTCCAAAACCTTTTAGAGGCATAACAACGGAAACTCTGTGAAGTTTAACCTACCTAGAGTGCTCAAGTTCATTGATATCTTGATAGAGAAACGCCAAGCTATTCCCATCTTTCATGCTGTTTCTAATTCTCTTAACCTCTCGGTTCCTTAAACGTAGAAGTAAAAACACACACAAATCAGAATAAGAAGGAAAAGACACCAACTTGTAACACACAAAAGCATCAAAATCAAACACTACCTGACATATACAGCAATTAACCAACCTAGAGCAAGAAGTAAGCATATTGTACATCCCTGAGGCATATAAAGAAAAACAAAAGCAAGAAAATTCTTATCATAATGATAAAATGCCCAACAAGACAAGTCAAAGGAGATGACATTAAACCAAAAATTGATAGCATCCTCAAATCATCGTCGATGAGAATCAAATAGCATCACATATAGCTAGCACAAATAGCATCAAAGAAGTCCAAACACAAACCCTACATACACATTCAAACATTTTTTTCAACAACTGATTACTCTTTTAAGCAAAATCAAAACACGAATAAACTTACCATCCAGACCAAGCTAAGAACAAGTCTCGTCCCAGTTCAGGTCTTGCCTTTGCAAAGTTAAACATGACTGTGTACATAATTACAGTTGGCTCTGCAACTCCAAGTATAAGCAATGGCTGACCTCCGATAACCGAGTGTATCATTCCGCAAATGGCGGTAGATGCTAAAGTCTGAACAGCAATGAGAACTCCATCTAAGAAGTTTCAGAATCCAATTTCAACAAAATTACTATTTTTTTATAAAGAATGAAACTTTAATGAAGAATTTAGATGCAATTTACATGTGCTTCTTTCCAATTGTTCACCGAATGAGATAACAGGAATCGCAGAGGCGAAGAAAATCGCAGATCCAACAGAGAATTTGAGGTCTCACACTCAAAAATTAAACAAGTAAACAAGTCTGAACAGCAGTGAGAACTCCATCTAAGAAGTTTCGGGTTAGAGAATCGATTTCTTCAACCCAGAATCAATTCTCTTAGCTGAATCGAGTGAACAAAATGAATTACATCAACTCAGAAACACACCAATCAGAAGGATTTGTGAAAAGAAAAGAAAGATTTAGAGAAGAGATGAAGAAATTAGGGTTTATGGCAACAGAGTCGAGAGATTGAGAGAGAGCGCCTGAACGGTGGAGGAATAGGTCGGAGAAGGGGATTTTCTTTTAGCCAAAAATGTGTTTAGTGTCAAATTAAACATAAGACTCTTTGTTTTAGAGAATAAATTCCCACCCAAAAAATCAAAATATTTCACCAAACCCCAAATAATTCCCGCCCATATATTAGTCTCAAAAGAGTAACAAAATAGTTACTAATTTGTGACTGATTTGTGACGATTTTAAGTTAGTAACAAATCAAATCCTTAAACCCTAAACATTTAGACCCAAATTTTGTTCTTCTTTCCTTTTCCTAAACCATATACCCTAAATAAACTGATATAACCATTATACCACCACTAACAAAGCTAATTTACAAAAACATCAACTTACATAAACTTTCTTTAAAACTTCTAAGTGTTTATAAGGTAAAGTACATTAATGTTGTTCTCACATATATATTTTAGAAATTGATTTACTCACTACAACCACATCTTAGCTACTTTGTCATTGACTTTAGTACAAGCTGAATACAACTATGAATCATGGAAACATACATTGTGGGGTTTAATGTGTATTATTGTAAAATGGAGTGGCAAAGTAGTCACTAATCAGTCGCAAATTTACTTATGCGTCGCAAATGCGTCGCAAAATAGTGGTATATTTGTGATTATTTTGTGACGTTAGTATAGGTTTGAGAATCCAAAACCCTAAACCCTATATGTCACTAAAGAGTCACAAATTCGTCACTATTAATTTTTCTTTTAAATTGTTATTTTGAAACCCTAAACCCTATATGGTCACTAAAGAGTCACAAATTCGTCACTACCAATTTTTGTGACGCTTTTGTTACGCTCTTATGGTAGTCACTAATCTGTGACTACTTTGATAGTCACAAAGTAGTCGCATATTTGCGACCCAATAGAGTAGTCGTAAATGAGTCGCTAATTAGTGACTGATATGTGACTAGCCAAAAACCTCGGAATAAGTGTCGCAAATTAGTCACTTATTTGCGATACTCTTACGACCAGGTTTTGGCGTCGCAAATTAGCGACAATTTTGCGACGCTTATTTATGGCGTTGCAAAGTAGTCGCAAATTCGTCGCAATAGCGTCGCAAATATTAGTGACTACTTTTGCAGTCACTAACCGCAGTCACTTCTGGACTGTTTTCTTGTAGTGATTTAATTAGGTAAAGTTGTATCGTAAATATTATAAAATATCAAACAAGTCATAAAAAATAAACAAACATGTTGATCTATAACTCAATTCATAAAGCAAAATATAAGTAGATAAGTGTTACATCTAATAAAAAGAAAATAAATTAAATTCAGATATACTTAAGGCAATTATTGCAATTATACATAATTAAAGGGAATAAGAGAACAAGAGAAATTAATGGGTAATCAAATTATAAATGTTTGCCCAATAAAATTTAATGATTATTGTGTTTTATGATTTTCTTTTTAACCCAAAGATAAAATTTAAATGTAACTATAAGAGCATGAAGAAATAAAAGTTATAAATAATTTTCACTTAAGAGGAAGATAAAAATGAAATGTAAGTATAACATATATCATGTAATGTAAGTGCATTTCATATCTTGGAAACAATAGCAAATGAAATTACTAAGTCGATATATGAAAAACCGACACATATTTTAACCTTAGAAATACATGGGATTTTTAATTTTAAAAGAAGATTCTTATGTGTCATCTCCACAATCACTCTCACCAAAACAATTGTGACATGGCTTAAGAAAAATATGACACGACAAAACACTAAATGTTTATTACCCTAAAAGTTTTAACTGCACAAAAAAATCTTTGCAAATATTTTTATTATGGAATCTTCTAAAACAGTTCGGATCAATTTACATTTAATATTAAAATGAAATTTGGCCAAAAAAAATCCATCCTCAAGCGACAATAAAATACAATTGTGATTAATGATTATAAATTGAAACTGAATATTCAGATTAAGAATACAATTATCGAATGTCATTAGTAAATATTACATTGCCAATCAGTTATACAAATAGTAATAAAGACAATTAATAATTTAAAATAAATTGAATGCTATTCACATAATTGTTTTACGTATTCTCTATAAAAAAATTAACCCACCATAACACAACTAAATCCTTTCATTATTAAATAAAATAATTCAATTCAGGAACAAAATTATTATGAGCAAATTATTTTGAAGAAAAAAAATGATCTCATGAAAAATTCATATTACAAAAAAAAAATCTTTTTGTACGTTGATAAATAGAATAATTTATAATTTATACGTTATGTTATTGTTATGATGAAACGTTAGAAATAGTATTAGCTTATAAACATTTTATCAATCTCTTCATCCTAATTCAAATTATAAACCAAATTATACTCACTTTTAATTATCTTAGTTTTGTTTTTTCAAAAGAATAAGAATTAAAAAAATCAATAGAAGAACACGAGTAAAATAAAAATGACACATGAAGAAAGTTGATTTAGTAAATTAATAGGTAAAATGTCATATTTAGTAGCTTTTAATCATATTTATTCATTTGTTCATATTTTGGTTGTTTTAGACGATTTTTTTTAGTTCAAAATGCATAATTCCACATAAAAATACTGATTTTAGAGTAAATGATAAGTGAAAATGTGGTTACTTTCATGAGAATTTTCATGATATGCCACTTTACAGTTATCATGTATAATTTATTGAATATTAAAATATTTATATTCAGTTGATAATTGTTTTTTCTATTTATCTAAAAAACCAAATTTGGTAATGAACATAACAAAAAAAAATGATTTAAACTAAATTTGTTTTTGTATATGATATATTTGTTTTTGATTCAAATACAATACAAAACAAAACCGAAACCATACAAAATTAGATTATTATTATTTATATACTATAAAACAACGTTTTTATAATTAGTTTCATACATAAAAATTTATAAAATATTTTATCCGCGTATTACGCGGAGAATCACCTAGTATATGATTATTTAATATAGGTAGTGCCCACCAAATGTTCGACGAAATTATATTTTTCATGATACTACATGTTCCAAGGTTTAAGGGTAATAGACTAATAGTTTCTACTTTTATTTAAAAAAATTTCACATAGTTTACGAAGATAAGGTTGTTTTTTGGTATCGGGGTTTGTTCTTGCACGTTAGAGAAGGCATATATTTGAGTTTTGAATATCATTCGTGTATTCTTGATGTCAACTGTTTTGGTTTCTGATATGTTAGGTTTTTAGCCTAATTTACCCATGGTTTTGTGTTGCTTTTCTTGTCTTTTTGTTTTCTTTTGATGTCTTTTCAGGTTCTACAATGCTTTGGAGCATAATTTGGAGCTTCTGGAGCTCTATGAAGAAAAGGAGAAGAATTGGAGCAAAAAGAAGAGTTTTCACTCCACCGAGCACCTGCTCGGTCCGAGCGAGCACCTGCTCGCACCAAGACACCAGAACCTAAACCTAATAAAGCTGTGGCCGCCGAGTTCATCTGATGGCCCACACGATCCCCAGGAGTTAATGAGTCAACATCAATCCCTTTTCATTAGGGAGATGATTGATTTTAATCATAAATGGGATTTCTTCTTATTTTCCTTATTTTGCCCTAAAAGATATTTTTAGTTTTGAATGCTTTCTCTTGTATTTGAAGAAGGTAATCTTCATCTCTAGGAAGTTTTAATGCTTAGGCTTGTATCACGAAATATTCAAGAGACTTGGAGTTTTTCTTCTTACGTTTGGAATAAAAGTATTTTATTTCTTCAATCGTTCTTCATCATCCGAATCATTACTTTCACCATTGGAGTTCCTTGTTCATTTCCGAATCATCATCCAATAATCATCTAGAGAAGAATTCTAAACCCCCTTTTCATTCTCCATTTTCATTATGAATTCTTATCTATTGATTGTTTCATTTGATTCGATCATGTCCGAGTAGTTCCATAACTAGGTCGGGGTGATTTCGATGGTGATTTAGGGTCTTAGATGGTTGAGCCAAATAGGGTAATCTTATGTCTTCATCTCTAGGAAGTTTTAATGCTTAGGCTAAATTGATCACTTAGTCTATGATCTCTAGGTTTAATCTATTCACCAAAAATGATATAGGTTGCTAGAATTACCTTTGATGAGCATTCGGTGGTAACCAAAACACCATTGATCGTTCCCATTGAATGTGAACATATTGAACCATTGCATTAAAGCTTGCTTACTTCATTACTAAATCCACTCGAAAGTGTAGGTATTTAGGCTGTAGGCAAAGGTGTTGATACATCGCCAAAAGCGGGGCAATACATATTTATGTTTGAGTTCTAGACTGCATTTAAATAGACCCTGAATAGAAGCTCAACCCAAGTACCCGAAGTCACCAAAGAATCATCTCGGCTTAGTGCCTTTTATCATTGTTTAATTACCAATTTTTATTCCAAGCACCTGCTCATTTACATTGAGCACCTGCTCACGTCAGTTTACAACTCATTTAATTTATCTTAGCTTTATTTGAAATCTATAGATTCATAGTGTAACCTTGGTCTCTGTGGATTCGATACCTTATATACTACTGCTTTTGCCTGTGCACTTGCAGCATTATTTTGGGTTAAAACTCGAGACTATCAAGTTTTTGGCGCCGTTGCCGGGGACCAATAGCGTTACCTTTGAATTTTGGTTTTATATATAGTCTAAGAATTTTGCTAAGTTTATTCTTTTGTTTTTATTTTTGTTATGTTTCAGGTGTATGACCAGTAGAAGAACGAGGAGAAATCTAAACGAAGAACTAGTCAGTTTCACGAACGAAGAACTCGCTCATCTCGAACGTCAGAATCGCCGCCGAGCACCTGCTCGCACCAACCGAGCACCTGCTCGCACAGAAAACATGGCAGATCAGGAAGCTATGAATGCTCAGTTACAGATTTTGAGAGATCAAATCACCCAGTTGCAAAGGCAACAGCCGCGGGGTCAGCCAACCATAGGGGATTCGGATAATCCCCATGCGTTTTATCAAAACCGTTCGGCCATTGTCATTCCGACCATTCAGAGACAAGATTACGAGGTCAAGGCTCAGTTAATTTCATTGGTAAAGCAGCATCTATTCCATGGTCTACCCGCTGAAATACCAATGGACCACATAGAGAACTTCGAGGAAATCTGTAGTACTACGGGTTCTAATGGTGTTCCAACCGATTTTCTGAAATGTAAGTTGTTCCCATTCTCTCTCGCGGACAAGGCACAAAGATGGTTAAAGTCACTGCCGGCTGGTTCATTGAGGACTTGGGATGAGGCTAGATCCGCGTTCTTGGATCATTTCTATACGAAGTCCAAAACGGCCGCTTTGAGGAACAAGATTGCATCCTTTCAACAACACTCCGGAGAAGCTTTTGGTGAAGCTTGGGAAAGACTCAAGGAGTATAAGAGGGAGTGTCCTCATCACGGTTTCAAGGATGAGCAAATCTTGAACATATTCTACGATGGAGTCGATTGGGATTACCGAAATGCTTTAAATGCCGCAAGTAATGGAGACTTCATGACCAAGACTAAGGAAGGTGCATTTGAGCTCATCGAAAACCTTGCCTCAAGCTCCAACAACAAGGCTCCCGAGTACGATAGAACCAAGAAGGTCAATAGTGTGGACTCTCAAAAGATCGATGAATTAACCGCGAAAGTGAACTTGCTTCTACGAGAGACTCAAAGGCCGGTTAAGTTCATGGAAGAAGATGGGGCTGCCCCTAATGCTCAAGAGTTTGTGGAAGATCGAGAAGATGGTTTAGAAGAGGTCAACTATGTGAATGGCCAAGGGTACCAAAACCGAGGGTTTAACCCCAACTACCGAAGCCATCCAAACCTCTCCTACCGCAACACCAACGTGGAAAACCCCCAAGACCAAGTCTATCCGCAACAAGGGGGTACAAATCAGAAGTTCTACTCCAACAACACTCAAGGGAAGCAATTCATTCCCAACCAAAATCAGAACCGGTTTCAAGCAACAAACCAACAACAAACCGTTTCCGCGCCTCAACCTCAACAAGATGATTTGAAAGGTCTCATCCATCAAGTCTTGGCCAACCAACAGCAGACGTCAACCGAGCTGGGCAGTAAGATGGACAACATGTACAAGGATCTCCATGCAAAGTATGAGGCCGTGACCGCACATGTAAAGAAGTTGGATACACAAGTAGCTCAAACCGCCGAGGCTATTCAAAGACCGGTTGGTGCTCTTCCTGGCCGTGGTGAAGTGAACCCTAGGAAGGAGTATTCGCCATGCAATGCTGTTGAGTTAAGAAGCGGAAGAGTGTTGGCACAACCTACGGCCACAACCTCTCAAGTTAAGGCCAAGGAGAAAGTTGTTGAGCAACCGGCACAAGAGGATGATTTGGCAGAGAATGTGATGCATGAGGAGGCTGGTTCTAGCTCAGAAACCACACCAGCTACTGTTCCGATCAATCTGGAGAAAACACCCCAGCGAGCACCTGCTCAGCCGATCGAGCACCTGCTCGCTCAGAATGTTCCCGCGAAATTTCCAGAAGCTCAGACCGAGAGAGTCTATGTGCCTAAGATACCCTACCCAGTGCCTCCCAAGAGATCTAAGAAGGATTTGGAGGATGCTAAGTGTAAGGAAATGATTAAAGGCTTGGAGGTAAAGCTTCCGTTATCCGATGCGGTTCAAATGGTACCTTCTCTCAAACGGTACATGAAGGAGCTAATTTCTGGAAAAGTTGTGGAAGAGGAGAGTGTGATGATGGTTTCCAAAGAATGTAGTGCAATACTTCAGAGTAAGGTGTTGACTAAGAAAGGCGATCCCGGGAGGTTTGTGATTTCGGTAAAAATTGGGCCATGCACGTTCGCATGCTCACTGGTTGACTTGGGTTCAAGTGTTAATTTAATGCCTTATTCCGTTGCTAAACGTTTAGGTTTTACCGATTTCAAACCAACTAAGATCTCCTTGATTTTTGCAGATAGATCCACTAAACTGCCTGTAGGTATAATCGAGGATTTACACGTCCGCATAGGGGACACTCTAATCCCAACCGATTTCGTGGTTCTAGAGCTCGATGAAGAACCAAAGGACCCACTGATTTTGGGGAGATCATTCCTAAACACGGCGCGTGCAATCATCGATGTTGAACAAGGTATAGTCGACCTCCGTCTCGGAGACATGGTGGTACGGTTCGAGATGAGTAAGATGCTCAAGAGGCCGATGATAGATGGGCAAACCTTCGTGATCCACGATGACTCCGAGATGTCGGAAGATGTGGTTGAAGAGATCCTAGCAAAGGACTCTCTCGAAGTTGCATTGACAAAAGCCGAAAGTGAACACGGATTTCTAAGTGAAGACACCCAAGGATATGCCAAGTTTCTGGATTCCAACACCAGAATAGAGAAAGAAGATGAGTTCCAGAGTCTGACCGAGGGCACAGAAAACGATGTTCTGCCAGATTCCCAGCGAGCACCTGCTCGCTCCGACCGAGCACCTGCTCGGACCGAAAACCAGAACATCACCGGATCATGGAGCGAGCTGAAAGCTCCAAAGGTAGAGTTAAAAACCCTCCCAGCAGGACTCAGGTATGCATTTCTAGGTCCTAACTCTACATATCCTGTTATAGTGAATGCGGAATTGAATAATGTTGAGATCACTTTGCTTTTGTGTGAGTTAAGGAAATATAGAAAGGCCTTGGGATATTCGTTAGATGATATAACCGGTATATCTCCCGACTTGTGCATGCACCGAATTAATCTAGAGGATGAATCGATGACTTCTATAGAACATCAGAGACGGTTAAACCCGAATCTAAAGGATGTTGTAAAGAAAGAGATAATGAAACTTCTAGACGCTGGTGTGATCTATGCTATATCTGATAGCAAATGGGTAAGTCCGGTGCATGTTGTACCTAAGAAGGGAGGTATCACGGTAATTAGGAATGAGAAAAACGAATTGATTCCAACTAGAACGGTAACGGGTCATAGAATGTGCATAGACTATAGGAAATTGAATGCTGCTACTCGCAAAGATCATTTTCCTTTGCCTTTTATTGATCAAATGCTTGAACGTCTTGCTAATCACCCTTACTACTGTTTCCTAGATGGTTACTCAGGATTTTTTCAGATACCCATCCATCCCGATGATCAGGAAAAGACAACGTTCACATGTCCATACGGCACATTCGCATACCGCCGGATGCCATTTGGTTTGTGCAACGCCCCAGCGACTTTCCAACGTTGTATGATGTCCATTTTTACTGATTTAATTGAAGATATTATGGAAGTATTTATGGATGACTTCTCTGTGTATGGGAGTTCTTTTTCTGTTTGTTTGTCTAATTTGTGCAGAGTATTACAAAGATGCGAGGAGAAGCATCTAGTGCTGAATTGGGAGAAGTGCCATTTTATGGTCAAAAATGGGATAGTACTTGGACACCGGATTTCAGAGAAAGGGATAGAGGTTGACAAGGCTAAGATAGAGGTCATGATGAGTTTACAACCGCCTACTACGGTCAAAGGAATCCGAAGCTTTCTAGGCCATGCCGGGTTCTACCGTCGTTTCATCAAAGACTTCTCCAACATTGCTAGGCCTCTCACTAGATTGCTGTGTAAGGAAGTCAAGTTCGACTTTGATAGAGAGTGTTTGGCTGCGTTTCATACTATCAAGGGTGCCTTGGTTAGTGCACCAATAGTCCAACCACCGGATTGGGACTTACCGTTTGAGATTATGACGGATGCGAGTGATTTTGCTGTGGGGGCTGTTCTTGGTCAAAGGAAGGACAAGAAGCTCCATGTGATATATTATGCTAGCCGGACGATGGATGATGCTCAATGTCGGTATGCAACCACCGAAAAGGAGTTATTGGCAATTGTCTTCGCCTTTGAGAAGTTTAGATCATACCTCGTCGGTTCTAAGGTAATTGTTCACACCGATCATGCTGCGTTAAAGTACTTGCTGACCAAGAAAGATGCCAAGCCTAGGCTATTGAGATGGATACTTTTGCTTCAAGAGTTTGATTTAGAGATCAAGGATAAGAAAGGATCTGAGAATGGGGTTGCTGATCATTTGAGTAGGCTTCAAGTTGAGGATGAGACACCTATGGAGGATAGTCTGCCAGATGAGCAAATTTATTCGATCTGCGAAAAATTTCCAGAAGCTGAGCGAGCACCTGCTCGGACTGACCGAGCACCTGCTCGGAAGATTTTTTGTGGAATTATCCAGAATGCCCAACCTTCGATTTTCCCTTGGTTCGGTGACTTTGCTAACTACTTGGCAGCCGATAAAGTTCCGGAAAACCTAACGGGAAGCCAAAAGAAGAAGTTTTTCCGAGATGTTAGACGATACTATTGGGACGAGCCGTACTTGTACAAGCAATGCTCGGATGGGCTGTATAGAAGATGTGTTTCGGAGGAGGAAATCCCTGGGATCTTGCACCATTGTCACGGTTCATCTTATGCCGGACACTTTGCCACATTCAAGACGGTTACAAAAGTGCTACAAGCGGGTCTTTGGTGGCCAACGATGTTCAAGGATACGAATAGGTTTGTTGCTCGATGTAACGCGTGTCAAAGGCAAGGGAACATCAGCAAGCGCAATGAGATGCCTCAAAATTTCATCTTAGAAGTAGAGGTTTTCGATGTTTGGGGTATAGACTTCATGGGACCGTTCCCTTCCTCCTATAAGAACAAGTACATACTTGTAGCCGTTGACTATGTTTCCAAGTGGGTCGAAGCACAAGCCAGCCCGACTTGTGATGCTGCGATAGTTACCAAGTTACTCAAAACGGTGATTTTCCCTAGGTTTGGAATTCCGAGAGTTGTGATAAGTGATGGAGGTTCACACTTCATTAACAAGGTTTTTGAGAACTTGTTAAGGAAGAATGGAGTCACACATAAGGTAGCCTCTCCTTATCATCCTCAAACTAGTGGACAAGTAGAGGTCTCCAATAGAGAGATAAAGAGTATCTTGCAAAAAACAGTTGGTACAACGCGTAAGGATTGGGCGAATAAACTAGATGACGCTTTGTGGGCATATAGGACAGCATATAAGACTCCGTTGGGGACAACGCCTTTTCATTTGGTGTATGGGAAGGCATGTCACTTACCGGTAGAATTGGAATACAAGGCGGCATGGGCTGTTAAGCGACTTAATTATGACATCCTTAGTGCATCCAAGAGGAGATCCATGCAGCTGCATGAGTTGGAAGAAATTAGGCATCTCGCCTATGACAATTCCCGAATCTACAAAGAACGGACCAAAGCTTACCACGACAAGAAGATTATCCCTCGAAACTTTGCTCCTAACGATCAAGTTTTATTGTTTAACTCTCGTTTTAAGTTGTTTCCAGGGAAGCTAAAGTCGAGATGGAGTGGTCCGTTCACCATCAAAGAGGTGAAACCATACGGGGCCGTAGTGTTGCTAGACACTAAAGGAGGTGATTTTGTTGTTAATGGTCAACGTCTCAAGCCATACCTTGCGGATACATACGTGGGAGAAGTTGAGTCAGTCACTTTTAGTGACCCTCCTCGAGCCTAAAGGGTTTCCAAAGTCGAGCTAACGACTTAAAACAAGCGCTTGGTGGGAGGCAACCCACCGGTAAGGATTTTTGTATAAATTTTGAATTTTAATTCCTTTTATTACTAACATTTCACTTGTGATTTCAGTAATTACATTCTGCGAGAAAGTGTAAAATTGCACCGAGCACCTGCTCGGAAGGAGCGAGCACCTGCTCGAAACCAAAACGCAGCAATTCTCTCAGATTAGCAGAACACAAAAAAATAAAATAATAAAAAAAATATAAAAGAAAAAGAAAAACAGAAAAAGATTTGATTTATTTCTTCTTTCCTTTTTATTTTTTTTACTTTTATTTTCTTTCCTTCTTTATTTCCTTTTCAATTTTTGCCAAAAACCCTAACCACTCATTCTTCTTCCTTTTTGCAGATAAAGCCAAACTTTTTGATCTCCCCCTCTTCCCCAAAACTGCCGAGCCTCTCTCCACTTTCCCATCTCCCTTGAAAACCGCCACTCAACATTACTCCTCTCCATTAAAGTCCCATCTCTACCACTCCTCATAACCACACATCTCATTACTCCCTCTCTCACCAAATCCCTAAAGCTCCCAAACCCTCAACTGCTCTCTCTCTCTCTCTCTCTCTCTCTCTCTCTCTCTCTCGCCGCCGCTTAAACTCTCTAAATCCCGAGCATCTGCTCACTTGGCTAAACCACAAAACCACCGCCACATTCCACTATCTCCTCTCCGAAACCAAACCTTAACACTCGGAAACCTCTCTCCGCCTCTTCTCATTCACCATGGCTCCAAAAATCAAGTTCTCCAACAAGGAAAAAGGCAAGGGTAAGGCCTCTGCCTCCGCAACCGCTTCTCCACTCACCTTCCCATGGCCTAGACCGGAAGGCGAACCTTTTGAAATTGACCGAGCCGGACTCCCAATGTCCTCACCAGACTCTTGGGACGAAATCGACGCTTTCTACTACAATCAACTCCTCCAAGTTGACCTCGAACCTACTCGGTTCATGTGCGATAGAACATTGGTCGAACTTGGTCTTCAACAACAAGTGAGGAGCATACTCTACAATGCTCGCTGCATGGCCTTTGCTTTGGAGGAAGATGTGCTCTACCCGGACCTCACTAGGCAATGCCTAGCCACCGCGACTCTCTCCTATGCTAATCCGGACAGCCCTTGTTTCGAGGAAGCCACGTTCTCTTTCTTTGCTGGAGGAAAGAGGTATGCGATTTCAATGTTTGATTTTTGTGTAGCGTACGGCTTTTACGAGACGGACACAAGGCTATCGGGTCCAAAGAGGTTTCAAGAGGCCAAGAGTTTTTGGAGTTTGATTGCTTCGGGAGAGTACTCATCCAATTCCGCGAGCCAAAACCGCCTACGCCATCCCGCTCTCCGCATAGTGGCAAGGATCTTGAGCAACATGCTTTTCGGAAGATCCGTAGGTAACAAGGTCCATCAAGATGAGTTATTGTTATTATTGCTTGGTTGTGGTCCCATTGTAGGTGAAGGAGACTCGGCACAATATGAGAAGTATCGATCAAATTTGGGTATACGTTTCGCGGAGATGATTTGTGCGATCAAAGATAACACAACCGCAACAAACAAAGGACCAAGGACGGAGCGTATTGGAAGCTTGCTCACACCGCTATTCCGCAATCTAAGGGTGGATCTTTCTCCATATTCCTACGTCCCGGAGATGAAGCGCATTGATATGGAGCACCTGCTCCTTTCCAAAATCATCATCAAACCGTCAACTTACCAATTCTTCAATGGAAACGGTGAGGCGAGCTATGTGGAGCTGCCCAACTTGGAAATCACGCAACTTTCTTCCCTTGATGATCTTGCGTTTAACCCTCCTCCGCACTACTTGGTACCAAACCCGAGCCGACCCTCCTCCGCTTCCCGCCTGAGCACATCACGTCGAAGCACATCGAGGCAACCTCCAATTGACTCCGAGGATGCTGGTCCTTCGGCTCCGCGCCTTGCTCTCACGTACCACGACACTCCTTCTCAAGGTGAGTTTGATCTTCCCCATATTGATGATAATGCTAATGATGTTGAGTATAGGAGGTGGATGATCCAATCCACTAGGAAGAACAACACCCTACTGCAGAGGCTCATGCAGGCGATGTCCAGAGGCTGCTGCCATGCTCCGGATGTGCAAACTCCGCGAGCACCTGCTCAGCGTGAACGAGCACCTGCTCGCACGCATTCGAGCACCTGCTCGGACCAGCCAGCAAGGAGAAGGAGGAAGAGGTCTGATCATGTCTCCGACGATGCTACATCCGGGTGATATCCACTTTCACCCTACTATTCCCATTGTTTATATCACATTTGTTTCTATTTTGTTTTTATTTTGTTTTTGACTTGAACTTGTTTTTAGTCTACTCTTTCGGTACTTTTCTTTCACCGAGACGGTGAAAGTTAAGTCCGGGGGAGTGGATTAATGTTTTAAATGTCTTTGCTTTGAGTCTTTTGCACTTATAAAAAAAAAAAAAAAAAAAAAAAAAAAAAAAAAAAAATGCATATAGTTTCTCATGGCATAAACATTTTTATTATCTTTTTCATGCTAGGATCGAGTCTAGAGCATTTTAGGATTGCATTTGCATAGGGAGCAATGATGAAATTTCCTTGTAAAGATTCATTTTAGGATTCCATGATATGCCCTCATTAGAACTTTTTCGATGCATTAACAATCATGAATTAGAGGCTCATCCATACTTGGATCTTATTTCTTTGAAAGTCCCAACTCATTAGAAACTTGCATGATCTAGATTCAACTCTATTCAACTTGAACTTAATCTTGATTAATTTTTCTCACTTTTGGACTTTGAATCATAACTATGGATAAACACCTTACATTCAAATCATGTTTGCCTATTTTTACCTCTCTTATCTTGATTTGAATGGCTATCCCGATCTAAGTTCATCTTATAGATGAGGATAGTACCACACCTTTAAACCCGACCATTTCATTCAAACCCTTGCATATGTTCTCCGAGTGAGGCCTTTTTCTTTGTGTTGCATTGGTAAAATCTTGCAAGCATTAGAGACGACAAGGCAAAGTTTCCATTAGGCTAGTTTCTTGAGTTTAAGACTAGTCTTAGGTGGGGTATGAAACCAATTTGGTTAAGCATTCACTTGATTATCTTTGGGTTTGTGGTTAAGTGTGAAAAGAAAGAAAGAAGAAAGGATGAGTTCTAGGGAATAAGTTTGAAAAGAAAAGTATATAGCTCTAAGTGTTTAAAAGAAAAATGATAGCTTAGCATTCTCTTAGAATAAATCAAAAAGAAGAAAAATGTGTTAGAGAATGCTAGGATGGAAAGAGCTAAAGTTAAGAAAAGAAATTCCCTAGGATTCGGAAAATTTAAAGAAGAAAGAGGAAGTTTGAAAGGTTTAGCCGAAATTGGCTAGTGGTTTAACAAATGGGTAGTGAGAAAAGAGAGATGAAAGATTGCAACAATGGGGTTATGGGTAGAAATTTGGATTCCTAGCCTTGTATGCATCAATTGTCTCTTTTCTTTCTTGCTTTTGCTAAATGTAACACTTGCATTTGAGAGTTAGCCACCAAAAGGACTATGAACAGCCTCTTTGCATCATCTAAAAGCCCTCTTCCACCGAGCCAAATGGTATTGATTCATTGTCCAATTGTGAGACCGCACCAAACACATTAATGAATGTTAAAGAGTTGAGTTTAGTTGATTGCATGCTTTCTTTGAGTCTAAGGATTTGGAGTAATTATTTTGATAAGAGATGAGTATGGCGAAAGCTTCTTGAGTAAGATTTGTTGGGCATCGCATTAGTTCTCTTTAGGACATTTTGTTGAACCCTTCGATGTTTCTTTTGGATTTGAGTTCCCACCTTCAAACACTTCTCCGGATTTCTCTCTTCTTGTTTGCTTGCGGACAAGCAAAAGGCAAGTCCGGGGGAGTTGATATGTTAGGTTTTTAGCCTAATTTACCCATGGTTTTGTGTTGCTTTTCTTGTCTTTTTGTTTTCTTTTGATGTCTTTTCAGGTTCTACAATGCTTTGGAGCATAATTTGGAGCTTCTGGAGCTCTATGAAGAAAAGGAGAAGAATTGGAGCAAAAAGAAGAGTTTTCACTCCACCGAGCACCTGCTCGGTCCGAGCGAGCACCTGCTCGCACCAAGACACCAGAACCTAAACCTAATAAAGCTGTGGCCGCCGAGTTCATCTGATGGCCCACACGATCCCCAGGAGTTAATGAGTCAACATCAATCCCTTTTCATTAGGGAGATGATTGATTTTAATCATAAATGGGATTTCTTCTTATTTTCCTTATTTTGCCCTAAAAGATATTTTTAGTTTTGAATGCTTTCTCTTGTATTTGAAGAAGGTAATCTTCATCTCTAGGAAGTTTTAATGCTTAGGCTTGTATCACGAAATATTCAAGAGACTTGGAGTTTTTCTTCTTACGTTTGGAATAAAAGTATTTTATTTCTTCAATCGTTCTTCATCATCCGAATCATTACTTTCACCATTGGAGTTCCTTGTTCATTTCCGAATCATCATCCAATAATCATCTAGAGAAGAATTCTAAACCCCCTTTTCATTCTCCATTTTCATTATGAATTCTTATCTATTGATTGTTTCATTTGATTCGATCATGTCCGAGTAGTTCCATAACTAGGTCGGGGTGATTTCGATGGTGATTTAGGGTCTTAGATAGTTGAGCCAAATAGGGTAATCTTATGTCTTCATCTCTAGGAAGTTTTAATGCTTAGGCTAAATTGATCACTTAGTCTATGATCTCTAGGTTTAATCTATTCACCAAAAATGATATAGGTTGCTAGAATTACCTTTGATGAGCATTCGGTGGTAACCAAAACACCATTGATCGTTCCCATTGAATGTGAACATATTGAACCATTGCATTAAAGCTTGCTTACTTCATTACTAAATCCACTCGAAAGTGTAGGTATTTAGGCTGTAGGCAAAGGTGTTGATACATCGCCAAAAGCGGGGCAATACATATTTATGTTTGAGTTCTAGACTGCATTTAAATAGACCCTGAATAGAAGCTCAACCCAAGTACCCGAAGTCACCAAAGAATCATCTCGGCTTAGTGCCTTTTATCATTGTTTAATTACCAATTTTTATTCCAAGCACCTGCTCATTTACATTGAGCACCTGCTCACGTCAGTTTACAACTCATTTAATTTATCTTAGCTTTATTTGAAATCTATAGATTCATAGTGTAACCTTGGTCTCTGTGGATTCGATACCTTATATACTACTGCTTTTGCCTGTGCACTTGCAGCATTATTTTGGGTTAAAACTCGAGACTATCAGTTTCTTATACAATTGTTTATCACATTCCTTTCAAGATAACATATATATCACACTCCATTAATTACAAGGTTTGATTCTGATTTTGTTTATCTTAGGTTGAGCTGGCTATCTTATTTTTCTTAATCCTAGGTTTGTCATTGACTTGATGTAAGTTGCTTTCAGTCCATTTGTTTCTTGATAAGTATATATAACTACATTTTAGGCTTATATTGTTTTCTTGAATTTTAGTGTTTTTCAAAATCTCAAAATCTCAAAAAGATCGGACTTTTTCCTTTCTATGTACTTCCTCTTATGTCTTTTTGTAGCCAAGGTTCTTACTTACTGTGCATTGACATGTTCTTAAAGTTTTTTTATGATCAGTGTAAGTGGTTCATTTTCCATTGTGATGCTGCTGAATAACCTTAATTTTTTAAGTCACTCTGCCTAAGTTTCACCTCTAGCTTGGGGAAATAAAACGATGTTATCTCTTTGATATGCCTTGTGACTATTTTAAGCTTTAGGATGAGCACTAAACTATTTAAAGTATGACATATATCATGTGATGTAAGTGCATTTAATATCTTGGAAACAATAGCAAATGAAATTACTAAGTCGATATATGAAAAACCGCGCGACACATATTTTAACCTTACAAATACATGGAATTTTTAATTTTAAATAACTAAGCTTTTGATTCAACCAATAGTTAGCAATGTTACTAATCAAAATTCATAATAAAAAATATCTAAAAACTTAAGAATAATGAAATTTAACTATACGTAAGAAAAGTATTGTTATACTAAAACAATATGATCACTAGAAAATAATATAATATTAGTACACTAAACTAAAGTACCATAATTTGTATATAAGATATATGAAATGTATGATATTTTATGTATGAAGCTAACAAATTTTTAAAGAATGATATACATTTTCAAATAGTAATCATTAATGTCCAACTGGTTTAAAATCCTTTAATAGTTTCATATTCAAACAATATTATATAGATAAGTGAATAAAAACACTAATTCATTTCAAACAACCAATCACTATTTTTTATTTATAAAACATTAATTTTTTTTGTTAAACATAATTAATAAATTATTAGATAAATCAAATTATTTGTCTTTAAATGTGATAAATTGTAGAAGAAATACCAAAATCTTTGGATGCACGTACCAAAATCTTCATTTCTATGATAAATATGTAGAAGTTGGAAAATTAACATCACACCGTGAAAATAATATTTTATATGACTTTGAAAGAATAATTCCACGAGATTATAACTGTCATATAAGTATATAATTTGAGACAAAATCGGTTGGCCGGTGTCTGAAGTGCCTCGCATGTATTGTTTTTGCATTTAAAATTTGGATTCTATTATAGCATATATAATATTACCTTATATGAAGATATTTTTTTAAAAAGAGATGGAATTGGTAATTGCATAACGAGTTGTTCCGGTAGTTCGATTGCGTTTATACAAGATTCTAATGATGAATTTACTACTTTGGAATTGACAGGGACAAACAAACCCAATTTTAGAAGATCAATCCGGTATATGTTAAAAAAATACAATACTGATATACTTGCGTTGTTTGAAACTCATGCTTGCGGAGATAGAGCGGAACAAATTTGTCGAGGCTTGGGTTTTGAAAATTTATTTCAAATTGACGCAGTGGGACATAGTGGAGGAATTTGGCTCTTGTGGAGGTTTAGTATTGGAATGGTTACGGTTGTGGAATCGTCAAATCAATTCATATACGCACAAGGGGGAGAAGGTATAGGCATAATTCATTTGGTGGTGGTTTATGGTGCTCCGTCGCCAGGTCGTAGAAGTGAGATTTGGGAGAAGCTTGGAGATATTATTCAAGTCATTGATGGACCATTAATAGTGCGTGGGGATTTTAACACTATTATTCGATTGGATGAACGCACTGGCGGTAACGGTAGATTGTCGCAGGATTCGCTGGTTTTTGGAGAGTGGGTTAATGAGTTTTCGCTTATAGATATGGGATTCAAAGGGCCAAATTCACATGGCGTAGAGGACGAGTGGCTGAAACTTATATTGCAAAACGCTTGGATCGAGTTTTATGCAATGCTAATGCAAGATTAAAATGGCAAGAGGCTTCGATTACTCACTTACCATTTCTTGCTTCGGATCACACTCCTTTGTTTATACAACTCTCCCCGGTACGGAATGGAGACCCGAGAAGGCGTCCGTTTCGATTTGAAGCGGCATGGCTACAACATGAGAGTTTAAAAGAAATGTTGAAGAATTCTTGGGATGGTGCTTTGTCTACACCACAAGCGTTGTTGTCACCAATCTACAAAAATAAAAGTGTAGATCACCAAATCCAAAAAAAATTGGCCTAAAAATCCAATTTTCCCATAAATCATATCCTTTCAATATGTTTGATATCTTAGACTTTTTACATGTATTAATGTCTACTAATAAATGTATTATTTTTTACACTAAACTGGTTTTCATACTTCTAAACCAATAATAATTAAATAAAATTAACTAATATGTTTGAAATTCACAATTCATCACTATTACTTCATAAAAACTACATAATTTTTCCTGAAAATTGTTCAACCGAACTTGAGAACTTTCCATGTTTGTGGAAATCTCAGGATATGTTTTTAACGAAGAACGATCAGTGAGATCGTGTTCATTGAGAGATTTCAATATTGGTCAAAAGAACCTCTAGCTTGGAGCATCTTTGTAAACTCAACTTTGGCAGTTTATGAAGGTTTCCAATAGACCCCAGGAGGGAATCTCCACTAGGCTTGAGCATCCTTGAAGATTCAATTCTTGGAGACTAGTAGCATTTCCAATGAAAAATGGAAGCTTTATTAGATTTGAGCATCTACGAAGATTCAATTCCTTAAAATTAGTGGCAGTCGAGAGATCATGAAGTTCCTTCAGGTTAATGGAAAAACACAAATCTATTCACTTGAGATTTATAAGCAACTAAACAAAGTAAAGAAAACTTTCGTGAACACATAAAAATAAGCTAGTCACAAAAACACACATATTAAGCTTTTCATTCGTCATGAAAACATAGTTGTAAGATCAATCTCGATTTATAAAAATTGTGAAGCGAATAAAGTAAAGGGTTCCAAATTAAACTAGAATTTAAATCTCTTATTGGAAATTTATTAAAGTCATTTACTTGACTTCCTTCCCATAGCTTTTCAAACTCACTGCCACCCATGCGTAGTTCGACCAAGGACTATGGATTAAAATTTGAAAGCAAATATGTCATCGGAAATTTGGTAATATTTGCTTAACTTTGTGGTAAGTACATTCTGTCGGAATGAACAACATTTTGTCGTCTATTAATGATATAAGATCCAAAGCGTGGATAGAGGGATGGGAAGCAACAAGCTTGCGGTCGCTCTCTCTTGTTGTTCAATGGATGTATGCGGAGATAGATATGGGATCAAACGAGCTGGCGGATGCTCTCTCTCGTTGGATAGATTGATGATTTTGAAGATGGATCGAAAAACGCTACTCAAGAGTGTGAAAGTTCTTGTGATAAGTTCACAAATCTAGTCTCATGGCATCGCACACAAGAGACATAAATTCAAACGTTTACTAAGTAAAGATATCTCACCTAACTTAGATAAACAAAACAAAACAAAGCCTAAGCTTTTAGAGAAACTCTCATTTTTCCAAAAATTCTATATTATATTTACAATGAAACATAGAGCTTTTTATAGCTCTTACAAGAGAATCTTTACAATAACTTACATTAAAGGAAAATAATTACATTTACACAAAAGAAGATAATTAGCTAAATCAAATAATAATCTTCTTCTTCCCACCAATTTAGCTTTTCCAAGAATCATTTGACTTTTATTTGAAGTTATGAGTATGATATCATCAAAATAAATAATGTAATAAAGACCTTGATTCACTCTCTTTTTTATATTGCATCAATTAAAATTTCGACACTGAGAGTTTAAACTTTGTGGTAAGTACATTCTGTCGGGATGAACAACATTGTCAGAGAATCTTAAGAATTGGATATTAGTCACTCTCTCACTAATATTTGAACTCGTTATGCCCAAATAAGTCAACTTGTATACCCATAATAAGACTTTTAAAAAGAACCAAAAGCAGTACAAGTGGAGATTTTTAGTCATAAAATCAAATTTGTAGAGAGCAACGCTATTTGTTTTTCATGTTTAGGTGAATTACAAACAATATTCGTAATTCACATAAATAAAAACTATTTGTTTTTTTTTTGGTACCTGATCAATTATTGCCATTATAGAACAGTAGTCCTACCAGAAAAAGACTAGTCTCTGCCCACCATTTTAGTTTTAGCAAATGAAGTGTGATAAGTCGTTTTGATACCCCCGGAGATTGAGTTGGCAAATTTAAATAACATTTTGCACTTTCCTTCACTTCTACTTGACCCACCAAACAAACAAATTGCCAGCTTTATTTCTCTTAACTGCAAATTACACATTTACCCTTCTCTATCTTTTTTTAGTGACTCGTGAATGATATAATAGTAGGTTTTTTTTGTCTATATATATACACTCACACACATCAAAAGGTTAAGTAGTTACCGGACAAATCTAATTATAGCCACCTTTTTCTTCATCTCTTTAAATCATAAACACAAGCTTTTGGCAGATCAACTGTTTCCTCTTCCTCCTTCACCTTTCCCTCCACACGTCTTTCCAAATCCTTATACAAAATTCATCAATGGCGTTTTCTCACTCATTCTAGTCGTCTCTAACCCACTTACCAAAATACCCTTTTTAAATCGATTCTCTCTTCTTCACCATACCAAAAATAAGTTGTCACCTTTTTTTTCATTTTCATCAACCATGGAAGAAGCTTCAGAGCCAGTTAATGGCGGATCCGTACAGATCCGAACAGAGAACGGATCCCGAAAGCTTCCGAATTTCTTACAAAGCGTAAACATCAAATACGTGAAGCTAGGTTACCATTATCTCATCACAAATCTCTTCAAGCTTTGTTTGATTCCATTAATGGCGGTTTTAATCACTGAGATCTCTCGATTGACACCAGAAGATCTTTACCAGATTTATCTCCATCTCCAATACAATCTCATCGCTTTCATCATCCTCTCTGCTTTAGCCATTTTCGGATCCACCGTTTTCATCATGACCCGACCCAGATCCGTTTACCTCGTCGATTACTCCTGTTATCTCCCTCCGGCGAGTCTCCAAGTCCCGTATCAGAAATTCATGGATCATTCTAGATTAATCGAAGATTTCAACGATTCGTCTCTCGAATTTCAAAGGAAGATTCTAGAAAGATCCGGTTTAGGTGAAGAGACGTATCTCCCTGAGGCTATGCATTGCATCCCACCGACTCCGACGATGGCGGCGGCGCGGCAAGAAGCCGAGCAGGTAATGTTCGGTGCCCTAGACAAGCTTTTCGAGAATACCGAAATTAACCCTAGGGATATTGGAGTATTGGTAGTGAATTGCAGTTTGTTTAATCCTACACCTTCGTTATCTGCAATGATTGTGAACAAGTATAAGCTTAGAGGAAATGTTAAAAGTTTCAATCTTGGTGGAATGGGATGTAGCGCCGGTGTTATCGCTATCGATCTCGCGAAAGATATGTTGCAAGTTCATAGGAATACTTATGCTGTTGTGGTTAGTACTGAGAACATTACTCAGAATTGGTATTTTGGGAATAAGAAAGCAATGTTGATACCGAATTGCTTGTTTCGCGTTGGTGGATCGGCGATTTTGCTTTCGAATAAGGGTAAGGATCGTAGACGGTCCAAGTATAAGCTTGTTCATACGGTTAGGACTCATAAAGGAGCTGGTGAGAAGGCTTTTAACTGTGTTTATCAAGAACAAGACGAGAATGGGAAGACGGGTGTTTCGTTGTCGAAGGAACTTATGGCTATAGCTGGTGAAGCGCTTAAGGCGAATATCACTACTTTGGGTCCTTTGGTACTTCCGATAAGCGAACAGATTCTGTTTTTCGCGACTTTGGTTACGAAGAAACTGTTTAACGCGAAGTTGAAGCCGTACATACCGGATTTCAAACTTGCGTTTGATCATTTCTGTATCCACGCTGGTGGTAGAGCTGTGATTGATGAGCTTGAGAAGAATTTGCAGCTTTCGGAAAGACATGTCGAGGCGTCGAGAATGACGTTGCATAGATTTGGAAACACTTCCTCGAGCTCGATCTGGTATGAGCTTGCTTACATTGAGGCTAAAGGTAGGATGAAGAAAGGGAACCGCGTTTGGCAGATTGCTTTTGGAAGTGGGTTTAAGTGTAACAGCGCGGTTTGGGTGGCGCTACAAAATGTGAAGCCTTCGGTTAGTAGTCCGTGGGAACACTGCATAGATCGATATCCGGTTAAGCTTGAGCTCTGATTCAATCAAAAACCATTAATTTGGCATAAAATGTGGTTAGTACTAGTCTACTAGACTCTACCTTGTTTATTGTTTTTGGGTTGTTCTTGTACTTTGAATATGATGCTTCTTGGATTATTATTATTCTTACATTGTGTTCTATCTCATTCTCGAATCGATACCTTTTTGAATCTCTAATAGTTGGAACAAGAACAGGATTTACAGACTTGATTCACCATAAGCTGTTCTACTTGCTAGGCTTCAAAAACAGAGACACACATATTAAGTTTCCTTTAAAGAAAATAACCTTATAGGTATGAATTATGATGAATCATAGATGCTGATTGCTGGAATTGGCGTCGTCACAATTCCACAGGACACCAAAGATTCTTCATTTTCGCCAAAAGCGCCCATGTAGCCTCTGCATTCGGTAAACGCTTGACTTGTCTTTCTGGTTCCTAAGTCAAACACAAGCATTCTCTCAGAGGTTCCAATATTCGGTGCAATGAACACAGTGCAGTTCCCTTTCACACCCGGAAGCTCCTTTGCCGAGTAGCAGAGATTCCAGTCTCTCCCGAGAAACACCACTCGGTCCTCTAAGTCAATGATCCGAACCCATCTCCGTTGGCCGTCCTCTTCAAGCCTAAACAGTCTGAACCACGTATACTTGTGATCTTGATTATGCGATCCTGGCGTAAATCGCCGCACGAGCAAGAGCTCGTGTCCTGAGACAATCAGTCTCTCGTCAAAAGATACTTGAGACCGTGTCACTGGAGGGATCTCATTAACTTCGAGTGAGGAGGGTTCGATAACAAAGACATGTCCACGTCCACTCCCATCAACGTTGTAAAACTTGCCTTTAAATGAAACCATATCTCGATATGATATAAACCGACCCTCGATTTCAGTCCACTTCTTGTCACAGCTTCTGTATATCATTAAAACCCCTAACACTCCAGCTACCACTGCGAAATCTCTACTATCGAGTTGAAGAAACGCAACTCTCTTGGAATAGTTCTCACGTCGTGTTCTACGATACGTTGTTATAGCTTTGAAACTTATCTATATCAAAGATTACCGAACCACAATGAAAACATATTTATTCTTACAGAAAAAAAAAAGAATAAAAAAAGGTGAAAGCAAAACCAACCTTGTAGTAATCACCCAGTGAGATGATTTGGGAACTTAGAGTGTTGAGAACTACCCCATATTTGAAATTCAAACAATGATCTGGTAATGGCAACAACAACACCTGATTACCGGATTCGCTCTGGCTCATTCCAGCAAACAAATAATCAGCATCAAAGGGAGTTTGGAATCTCAAGAGGAAAACTGGAATCTTCTTTAGTATGCAATGCTTATTATCGCCGTCGAACCGTGGGTTGTCATTGAAGATGGGGAGAATGGTATTTAATCCTAAGCGTCCGGAATAGCTAGGCGGTACGGCTGAACGCCACGGGCTACAGACAGACCGGAAGTGAAAGATATCAAGACATGTCTCAAAACAACCACTGATTGCTTCCAACAAGTCTTTTGGAAGCAAAGACCAGTCTACCATTGTTAGATCCTATTATACAGAAAGAGAACTATTGTGAAGAGTTAAGATCTATATGGGAGATGAACAGGAAGAACAAGTCTTTGTTTAAGTCCTCAACCAAAAGAGAAAGTCTTTGTTCTTTGTTTATTGCTTTAAGGCTGTCACAAAAGTGTTATAGGAATTCCTAATACCCAATCAGTTTAATCATTTGGTTCACTATTAATCAATTTGGTTATGTTATTCCGGTTTAGTTATTTCTGCTAAAACTATATGTAAGGCTTCAAACCAATTTCTGATAATCAATCAAAAACAATTATTTCTAAATCCCTAAAATCTCTGTTCATCATCTTCATCACTCCACCATCGATTCCTTGTTCTTCGAGTTGATCTTTCTGGTTTTTATGATCAGCTTCTAGACTTTGAGTCACCAATCTCCAGATTCTCGGTGAATCTCTGGATTGGATTTATCCCGTTTTATTTACCTGTAACAAAAAGCTACAAAATAATATTTAAATGAAAAAGTAGAATAAAGCATCATATTCTTAAGCATCGTATGGGAGATGAAGATGAAGAACATATGGGAGATGAAGATGAAGAGCAAGTCTTTGAATAAAGCATCATATGGGAGGTGAAGATGAGAACATATGGGAGATGAAGATGAAGATGAAGAACAAGCCTTTGTTTAAGTTGTCAACCAAAAGAGAAAGACAATGATTCGTTGGACTTTAATTTAGTATACGGTTTACACCCTTATTTTTTTTTTTTTTTTTAAATTCTTTATCCATCATGTAGTTTTATTTTTCAAAACTACAAAAAATTTTTTTAATTTTTACCAATCATGTAGCTTTCTTTTTGAAAGTTAAAGGCGAAACAATTTTTTTTTTTTTTTTTGCAGTAGTATGTCAAAAATCTAAAGCCTTATTTTTTGGGCTGTAAAAACTATTTGGCTGTAACTGTTATTTTTTTTTGCTGCAGATTTTTTTTATGAACATTTAGAAGTTGTAACTTCAAATTTTTAGATATAAAAATACTTTAAAATAAAACATGATTAGTAGTATACAATATGTGATGTTTTAATTAGTTTATGCAAATAAAAATCGTTATAATTTAGAAACTTATTGTTACTTTTAACATATAAAATAAATTTAGTTAACATATAAAATTATTATTTTTAACTAATTTTATTTTATATGTTTAAAGTAGCAATGAATTTCTATATTATAATAATTTTTATCTACACAAACTATTTAAACTAAAATTATATCACATATTTTATACTTACTAATCATGTTTTACTTTAAAATAGTTACATCTAAAAACTTAGAGATACAACTTCTAAATCTACAGCAAAAAAAAGTCTGCAGCGAAAAAAAATATACAACTACAACAAAAACATTACAGCAAATATTTTACAACAAAATTTTACAACAACAGCCGAACCAATCACCCCAAAAGTCTTTGTTTATTGCTTTAAGGCTGTCACAAAAGCTACAAAGTATATTTAAATGGAAAGCAATATTTATAAATCATAACACCATGTGCAAAGGAATTTGCAAATGGGTTTGTTAGTGGGTTTTTAGGATTAAGAATAAAGAATTAAGAGAAAATGGGCCCAAATAAACCAGAAACGTATGTGGATTGAGAGCCTCCAAAATCGTCTATGCCGCTAGGTGCCGAAAGGTAAGTGGTTATCTTTAAATAAAAAAGAGAAAAACAATTGGGAAGAGAAAAATCTCTTCATTTTTTCCCGAACTGTCTGCTCTCTCTGCGATTATCCTCTCTGAACTCGCGATTTGCATGCAAAATATACACTTAATTCACCATAAGGTGTCTACTTGCTAGGCTTCAAGAACAGAGACACACATATTAAGTTTCCTTTAAAGAAAATAACCATATAGGAGTTTGGTTATGGCCAAATGAGAATTAATGATGAATCATAGATACTGACTGCTGGAATTGGCGTTGTCACGATTCCACATGACACCAAAGATTCTCGGTTTTCGCCGAGAGCACCGATATAGCCTCTGTTGAAAACTAAACTTGATTTTGGATCAAGTGAAAATATTGAGCTAATAATCTAATACTCCAATGTTGAGCCAAACCCAATACTTCATCCATGTTCTAGAAGTGTTCTCTAGAAAATTCTAAAATTTTCACCTCCTTAAAATGTTCTAGAGAATGGTAGAAAATAAAAATCTAGAGATTTCTAAGAAATTATCTAGATAATTGTTATAAAATAATGTTAAGAATTCTCTAAATTTAGGATTAAAATATTTTAGATATTTTGTATTTTGGAGGCTATAAATACCTCCTTCTCCCTTTAATTGTAATCAAGTTATTCCAACAAAAGTATCTAAATAATAAAAACATTCTACTTCTTAAAAATTTGTATTCTCTTCAAAATTTCTCGAATACCTATCTCTTTAAACCTTTATTTCCAACAGCCTCTGCATCCGGTAAGCGACTTACGCGTCTTTCTGGTTCCTAAGTCAAACACAAGAACTCTCCTTTTTATATCCGGCTCAATGAACAGAATGCAGTTCCCTTTCATACCCGGAAGCTCCTTTGCCGAGTAGCAGAGATTATAACCATACCCGAGAAACACCACTCGGTCCTCTAAGTCAATAATCTGAACCCATCTCCTTTGGCCGTCCTCTTCAAGCCTAAACAGTCTGAACCACGTATACTTGTGTTTTTGACTAAAGAAGGATCCTGGCGTAAATCGCTGCACGAGCAAGAGCTCGTGTACTGAGACAATCAGTCTCTCGTCCAAAGGGTCAAAAGATTCGTCAGACTGTGTTATTGGAGGGATCTCATGAACTTCAAGTGAGGAGGGTTCGATAACAAAGACATGTCCACGTCCACTAAAATCAACGGCGTAAAACTTGCCTTTAAATGAAACCATATCTCGATAACCTCGAAACCGACTCTCGAGTTTAGTCCACTTCTTGTCACAGCTTTTGTACATCACTAAAACCCCATTCACTGCAGCTACCACCGCGAAATCTCTATCGAATTGGAGAAATGCAACTTTCTCAGAATAGGTCACACGTTCTGTGCTATAGCGCCTCCTTGTTATAGCGCAGAAATTTATCTGTATCAAAGATAACCGAACCACAATGAAAACAGAGTTATTCTTACATAAATAAAAAAAGCAAAGCAAAGGTAAAAGCAAAACCAACTTTGTAGTCATGACCCAAGGGAATGATTTGGGAGCTAAGGGTGTTGAAAATTATCCCATATTTAGATTTCAAACAGTAATTTGGTAATGGCATCAGTAACTCCTGTTTACCGGATTCTCTCTCGTGCATCGCTACAAACAAATAATCAGCATCAAAGGGAGTTTGGAATCTCAAGAGGAAAACTGGAATCTTCTTGAGTATGCAATGCTTATCGCCGCCGAACCGTGGGTTGTCATCGAAGATGGGGAGAATGGTATTTAATCCTAAGCGTCTGGAATAACTCGGCGGTACGGCTGAACGCCACCGGCTACAGACAGACCGGAAGTGAACAATCTCAAGACATGTCTCAAAACAACCACTGATTGTTTCCAACAAGTCTTTTGGAAGCAAAGACCAATCTACCATTGTTAGATTCTATTATACAGAAAGAGAAATATTGTGAAGAGTTAAGATCTATATGGAAGATGAAGATGAAGAACAAGTCTTTGTTTAAGTCCTTAACCAAAAAAGAAAGTCTTTGTTTATTGCTTTAAGCCTTTAAGCTGTCACAAAAGCTTTTTTTTTTGTCATCTCAATATATAGTAAGCTTAAAATAAAAGTTTGGGATACAGCGTAGAGATACAAGGTTGAATTTAGACAGGAACAACCAAAACCCAAACAAGAGCCTAATTAGAAAGCATGTTACACCCAACAAAAGCTACAAAGTATATTTAAATGAAAAAGTAGAATAAAAAAAAATTCATAAATCTTATATATAATTAGGGAGTTCTCTCTCCATCTAGAGTGTCCACGTAAGCAAGTTTTTTTTTTTTACAATTAATTTTAATTTCAAATTTCATTTAATTCATGTTTATGTATATTTATTGTTACTTAAATTTACCAAAAATTCTAACTAAATGGAAAAACGAAAATAAGCCAACAAATGATTAAAATAGTACATTTAAAATTATTTGAGTATTTTATTTTTGTCAATACAAAATTACAACTATATATATATATTAAATGTACTAAATTTTTATATATATATATATATATATATTATATTATATATTATATATTATGTATTATGAGCGATGGAAGAAAAATTTACATATTCAATTTAAAAATAGAAAATATGTAAAATGAATATACAGAAAAATATGAATAAACGATATCAAGAAATCAAAAAATAAAACTAAATATTTTGAATGTCAAACAATTATTAAGAGGTTAGGCGACCTAAAGAGAACTAAGATATATTATTTCAGTAAAATGATATTGAACTATCTCACTAAATATGAAATAATGAGGTGATCACTCTGAATATATAATAAACTGAAAATTTCTAAAATACAATTTTATTCAAAATGTTATATTTGAATTTTATATAAGTAAGTATGAAAGAAAAAATTAAAAGTGTTATAGTGCCATTACTTAAAATTTATAACAAGTATATATTTATATACATAAAAATTGAAGTTGATGGATTATTCATGAATTATAATACAAATAAAATGATATACAATTTGTTTAGCATACCACATGTAAAAAATAGAGTTTTACACCATGCCTTTTGATAAATATATTTTTTGAATCAAATGCTTCAAAACCAAACAAAATTTTGCATTTGCTTTTAAATCATATTTGTTATATTTTACCTAAATAACGAAAACATAAAAATAAATAACTAAATGATTTTTTGTAGCTAAATTTAATAAAATTGTAAAACAAAAGATTTTAACGTCCCCACTTCAAAAATCTTAACCAAGCAACGAAGTTTCTATTGTTCGTGAAAAAAAATGTTAATTCAAGAAAGATGGGAAGCAATAGTATTTGTAAATGCATATAAGCTGATAACTTATGAATGCATGTTTCTTAAAGAAGTACATTTGATTTTTAGAAAGAGTAAAGTTAACCAAGATATAAAAAAATAGTTTTTAAACCCGCGTGTAGCTTATGATTCACGTTCTTTTTCCCTCATCAAAACAAAACATCAGTGATCTGCTAAGGTTCGTTGTTGATTTGCCGGTTTGTGGTCAGAAAATATTTTTCTCGACATATATACTATTTCAAATTTTCGTTTGTGTTAAATCTATAGATTCATCTCTTATGCTCAGCTAAGAAATTGATTGTGTTGATAACTTCAAGAAAGAAACCCCCTCCAAAGGTTAATCAAAATCAAAATTGTCAACTCACAAAAGAAGCATGTAGTCGGCTAAGGTCTCAAAACCAAAATAAAATTCGAGCAAAAAAGCCAATAGCTTTCTTGGTTTATGCATATAATGCGTTAACATATATATAGAGGGTGTAATGTTACCAAATTTTCAAGTTAGTGAAAAACCTTAAAATATCTACGTCTATTTTGTGTTCTCTTACAAAGTTGGAAGAATTCAATGCGTCTTATGTTTGTTGAGGCATTATGTTATAACTAGAAAAAATATGATGCTCGGATAAACATCACTTGAGAATATATTACCGGGTCCTAGATATGAATTAATATCTCAAATAGCTTTCAAGAGATATCATATTAATTATATGTTTGATGATTCTAAACGTTGAAAATAAAAACCTTACCACAATCTAACGTAATATTTATTATTATCAACTAACCAACAACAATAAAGATACTCCTATCAATAGCTCTAATCATGTATAGCTCTCAAGATCTTCAAGATCTCAAGTGCGAATCTCACTATTTAGTAGAAAAGGTAATTAACATGTTATTCTCCCCAATCGAATGTACTTACTATATGCCTAAAATCTAGAACCTCTTGGTTCCAAAAGAAAACAAAATACAATAAAACATATTAAGATCAAAAATATTCATCATACTTCTAAATTGTAATAACTCTTTTTTATTGTTAGATTTCATTCAAATCAACTAAGAGGTAGTCAATTTTATAACCAATCAAAGTAGAAATTAAAAAAATATCTTCAAAATTATGTAAAACAAACTCAAATGTTGCATAATGGACAGATAGTTGATACATAACATTAACATACTTCATTCAATACAAAATTTAGAAATATACTCGCGCATATACACGGATTCTCTTCTAATTTGAGATATAATTTTAGTCTAAAAAAAATCTCCTTTACATGTCAAAGTAATTGTTCTTGCTATACAGTGATATAGAAAATCTAAACCGGTTAAAAATAAACCAAATTCCTTATGTCACTCTTTTACTTGCCAACAATGTTAATTTCTTGCCGGAATAAACTCAAGAAGCAACACTCAAGCTGATATTTGCAAGATCAAAAATATAACCGAGAGTAAATATGTTTGAAATATTTCTTTTAAAAAATATGTGGGAACTATAAAATTAGTTAAATATTGAAAATTTATAGATGTTCACAAGAATTCATTACTGTTTCAAAGACATGCCACAATCATAGCTAAAACATTATATATATGGTAAATTCTCTACAAACATAAAAAATTATTGATATAGATTACTATTTACTACAAAATTACCTGCGTAAATTTATTATCGAATAAAATCAATAATTTTAGTTGGAAAAACAATTACAATAAATTATTATACATAATCTAAGACCTATTTTATATATTTTGAATTTTACGATTATTTTATATATAAATGTGTTTCACCCGTGAAATAATTAAAGCAACAAATTTCATTAATAATTATTTTACTTGTAGGAAGGTGTATTTATGAAAAATTAAAAACATCTACTTGTCAAACAAATATATATATAAAAAATTGTTTTACATGCTCATATATTTTCAAAAGATTATCAATTGTTTTTTTCTATTTAAAATCAATTTTTTTGGTGTATATGTTAAAATATTGTTCACATTTAATTCTATCATATAAATCTAAAATTTTTGAAATATTTTAATATTGGAAAGTTTAAGATTTCCTAATATTTTGGTAAGCTTAATAAGATTTAAATGTGTTTGGCAATTAGAGTTATAGTAATCAAAATAAATATATTTGCAAATAAAAGTGTTTGGTAATGAGTATAAGAAAATAAAAATAAATAAAAATATAAAGGAAAATAATTGTGGTGATGACACCTAAGCAAAGTGTTCTCAAAATGCTTCTCAAATAATATATAGGATGTTGAATTTTTTTTAGTATTTATGGTAAAGTAATTATTTATGTTTTGGAGAATTTTTTAATTAAATACATTGGTAAAACAGACCCACGCGTAGCGTGGGGTAGAAACCTAGTCATAAAAGTCACTCAGATTCACTTTCTAAATCATAGGGTTTGGCATGGTCACAAGTCCAGAAGACACCATAGATTCAAGATTTTCGCCAAATTGATAGCTACAGACCAAGACCTCCAATCCTTTATCGTTATGAACGAAAGGGAAAGAAGACTTGAAGCGTAGGAAGCAAGGAAGCCAATGTTCTGTTATACGGATGAGGACATTGTGCAATAATAAAGAGGTTGGGCCTTGGTTGCTCAGTCAAGGAGAAGTCATATCACAAGGAGACAAAAGGGAGACAACTCACGATAGGAGAGGATTTCTTTAAAGAGTAGTGCCGGCTTTACTTTTTGTTTTTATCAGATTGTTGATCAACTTTAGTGGTGGGAGGTTATAGAGAGAGAGTACTCTCATTTCCTCATTGGTGTAATACGTTTTTGGGAATAATCAACAAGTTTCTCTTTATTTCATCTTTTTCAAACACAAAGTTACAATCTTGAGAATCGATCCTATCAACTTTGGTATCAGAGCTCGTTTCCGATCAAAAGGGAGATGACGAAGGACAAGGCCCAGTTGTCGCCGGTGACAGAAGTGTCTCAGCAAGTCTCGCAAACGCTTTCTGACGCAGGGTCACAAGAACCATAGTGGGTCTCAACCTTGTTGTCGATGGTTGGAGATATCAAACGTCGAATGGAGGAGGATGACCAGAGAAGAAGGAAAAAGGAACAGGAAAGGGAAGCACTTTACGCTTCAGGACTGATGGGCTCATCGGGAAGTGCAGAAGTGACAGGTCATCGAGCCGAAAAAGCTCCGATGCACTCACCACCGGAGAGACCTCAGAGGCAGGACACTCCTTATCCTTCACCAAGCTCGTATACGCAACTGTTCATGGGAAAGGAACAGAGGGTTGAACCCGAAACCCTAGAAACACCACCTGAAAAGGCGGCGGCGGAAACCGAAACTCCGTTTGTCAGAAGACTTGAGCTTTCGATGTTTGAAGGAACAGAGGTGGAAAACTGGGTCTCCAGGGTGGAGCAGTATTTCGAGATCTATTACTGTGATGAGAACCGGAAGATGATGGCGGTGAGAAGCTGTCTCTCCGGCGAAGCTCTGGACTGGTACTTGTGGCAACGCGATCGGGAACCGTTTCACAACTGGGCTCAGACAAAACAGAGGTTGTTGAACCAGTTCTCGGTGAATCGTGATGAAAGTACGGGGGAGAGGCTGATTAGCCTCCGATAGACCGGTAGCATAACCGATTTCTGTAAGGAATTTATCAGCTTCGCAACAAATGCTCCGACTCTGCAAGAGAAAATGTTGGAGCTGGCTTTCATGACAGGGTTAAGTCCGAAGGTACGGGCACGAGTGAAAACCTTCGAGCCCACGAATCTCCAACGGATGATGTTTTACGCTAAGAAGGTGGAAGGCTGGGAGGACTCATCGGAGAAGGAAACGGGGACTTACGCCGGCGGAAGCAACAAAGGGGGTTACTCAAAAGGGTCACACCAAAACTCTGCGTTTCGGACTCAAAGTGGGCCTAACAACACTCGGCCCACAATGAGTCATAACTTTGCCAAACCTGTGACCACTTTTGCTCATATTACAGAGAGCCGAAACCCTAGCAGCCATAACAGAGTTAAGCCGTCGTTCCGATGACTGACACCGGCTGAAATAGCGGTGAGAATGGCCGAAAGGCTCTGTTTTTGGTACGATGACAAGGGTCACTCAGCCCAGAATTGTCCTCACAAAGAATTGTGACTCTTGATCTTGGAAGACGACGGAACCGAGAGGGAATGGGATGGGGTCGAAGAAGTGGGCTATGGAGAGGAAATCCAAGAGGAGTGCGGCGTCGCCGACTTATCTATGAATTCCATGGTAGGCATTTCATCACCGCGTACCATGAAGCAAAGGGGTATATTCAGAACGCGCCTGTGATTGTGATGATTGATAGCGGAGTAACACACAACTTCGTGTCAGAGTCGTTGGTCCAGACACTACGGATTCCGATGAGCACGACGGGAGGATATGGGATAGTGATGGGAACCGGTCTTACAGTGAGAAGCCGAGGGGTGTGTCAAGGGATGCGGCTCCATCTTCAAGGGATAGACATTACGGCCGACTTTTTACCCTTGGAATTGGGAAGCGCCGATGTTATACTAAGAGTGCAATGGCTGGAGACGATTGGTGAGGCGAAGTGCAATTGGAAGCTTCAAAGACTCTGATTTAAGGTTAATGGGGTGAAGGTGATGTTGGAAGGTGATCCTAGTCTCTGTTGCTCACCAGTGTCCCGCAAGGCACTCTGGAAATCTATGGAAGACCAAGGAGAATGGTTGATTATTGAGTTTGGGGGAGTCAATGTGACTGAGATACCTGGAGGGGTAGAGATTCCGGCGGAGCTGGAAGGAGTCCTGGAGGAGTATGGGCAGGTGTTTGATGACCCAAAGGGACTACCTCCCTTTCGAGGTAAGGAACATTCTATCAATCTGCAGACTGGCGCTCAACCTGTGAGTGTGAGACCGTTTTGATATCCTCAAATCCAAAAAGAGGAGATTGAAAAACAGGTAGCAGCCATGCTTGCAGCTGGGATTATCCAAGAAAGTACGAGCCCATTCTCCAGTCTTGTGTTACTAGTGAGGAAGAAAGATGGAAGCTGGAGGTTCTGCATGGATTACAGAGCCCTCAACAAGGCAACTGTGGGTGATTGCTATCCTATTCCGATAATCGACCAGCTATTAGATGAGCTTCATGGAGCAGTGGTTTTCTCCAAGTTAGATTTGAGGTCGGGGTATCATCAAATCCGGGTAAGAGCATCTGACGTACCTAAGATAGCCTTTAGAACTCACGATGGGCATTATAATTCCTGGTAATGCCCTTCGGCCTTACCAATGCCCCAGCCACATTTCAATCTTTGATGAATGATGTGTTTAGAGAATATTTGAGGAAGTTCGTGTTAGTCTTTTTCGACGATATTTTGATCTACAGTAAGACCATGGAGGAGCATGTGGGGCACTTGAGACAGGTCATGAGGCTGTTCCAGCAACACTAGTTGTATGCCAACCGAAAAAATGTCAGTTCGAGATGGCAACGGTTGAGTACTTAGGGCATATGATCTCAGCCAAAGGAGTGGCTGCTGATCATGAGAAGATTAAGGCCATGGTAAACTGGCCAGTACCTAAGAATGTAAAGGCACTCAGAGGGTTTTTGGGACTGACTGGATACTACAGGAAATTCATAAAAGGGTATGGAGGGATAGCTAAACCCTTGACCACATTACTAAAGAATGACCAGTTTAGATGGGAACCAGAGGCAGAGCAGGCTTTTATAACTCTCAAGGAAGCTATGATATCAGTTCCAGTGCTGGCTCTGGTAAACTTTGACAAGGAGTTTGTGCTAGAGTCTGATGCTTCAGGAGTAGGGTTGGGTGCAGTTCTAATGCAGGAGCAGAGACCTATTGCTTACTTTAGTCAAGCATTGACGGAGAGATAGAGACAGAAGTCTGTGTACGAAAGGGAGTTGATGGCTATCGTCTTCGCCATCCAAAAGTGGAGATATTACTTGTTGGGAAGGAGGTTTACAGTGAAGACGGACCGGAAAAGTTTGAAGTTCTTGTTGGAGTAAAGGGAAGTCAACCTAGAGTACCAGAAATGGCTTACAAAGATTCTAGGATTTGATTTTGACATTATGTATAAGCCGGGGCTGGAGAATAAAGCAGTTGATGCTTTGTCAAGATAGGAGGGTCTCCCACAACTGTTTTCTCTTTCTGTTCCCTCAGCAATTCAGTTGGAAGAAATAGAGGCTGAAGTGGATAAGGATTTGGAGCTAAGAAAGATCAAGGAAGAAGTGATAAAGGACAGTACTTCACACCCGGAGTACACAGTGGTTCAAGGAAGGTTACTAAGGCAAGGTAAAATGGTATTGCCCGCTAGTTCTTACATGGTTAAGGAAATCTTGAAGGAATTTCATGACAGCAAGTGGTCATTGAGGTATTCTCAAGACACAGAAAAGAGTCGGGGTTGTCTTCTATTGGTAGGGAGTTATGTCAGACGTAAGGAGGTATGTAATTGCCTGTGTGATATGCCAGAGACATAAATACTCCACACTAGCACCAGCTTGCCTCTTACAACCTCTTCCTATCCCCACTGAAGTTTGGGAGGACATCTCCATGGATTTCGTTGAGGGACTTCCAAAGTCAGATGGCTATGAAGTGGTAATGGTGGTAATTGATCGATTGACTAAGTATGCTCACTTCCTAGGACTGAAATATCCATTTGAAGCTCCAGATGTAGCTCAGGTGTTTGTGCAAGAGGTAGTACGACTCCATGGATACCCTAAAACCCTGGTGTCGGATAGGGATAGTATCTTCACAGGAAAGTTCTGGAAGGAGCTATTCAAACTAGCTGGCACAAAGGTGTGTTTTAGCACATCATACCACCCCCAAACCGACGGAGAGACAGAGGTTACTAATCGGGGAATGGAGACTTATATGCGGTGTTTTGCAAGTGATAAACCGAGAACTTGGAAGAGCTATCTGGCCTGGGCAGAGTTGAGCTACAACACCTCATATCACAAAGCCATTAAGATGTCCCCCTTCAAGGCACTGTATGGGAGAGAACCGCCAACACTACTCAGGTATGAGAATGGGTCCACTACTAATGCAGATTTGGAAGAAAGACTGATGGAAAGGGATGCCATGATTGAGTTGTTGAGACAACACTTAGAGAGAGCTCAGGCGATAATGAAAAAGCAGGCTGACAGTCACAGAAGAGATGTTCAGTTTAAAGAAGGGGATTTGGTCTTCCTGAAGATAAGACCCTACCGGCAAAAGTCATTGGCCCGCAAAGCTAATGAAAAGCTGAGTGCAAGGTTCTATGGTCCCTTTGAAGTCATAGCCAAAGTAGGGGTTGTGGCCTACAAGCTCAAACTTCCTCCTGGAGAAAAAATACATCACACTTTTCATGTCTCTCTGTTAAAAGCTGCAATGGGGAGCTCATTAAAACCTATGGAGTTACCTGAACAGCTGACCAGTGACGGAGTGTTGGAAGCGGCACCTGAATATATCTTGGGGGAAAGAGTTAACAGTCTCACTAGACAAGTGGAATTGTTGGTTAAATGGAAAGGCTTACCGAATCATGACAATACGTGGGAATGGAAGGGGGTGTTGGAACATCAGTATCCTAACTTTGACCTTGAGGACAAGGTCCATTTTGCAGGGGAGGGTATTGATAGCTACAAACCAAGACCTCCAATCCTTTATCGTTATGAACGAAAGGGAAAGAAGACCTGAAGCATAGGAAGCAAGGAAGCCAATGTTCTGTTATACGGATGAGGGCATTGTGCAATAATAAAGGGGCTGGGCCTTGGTTGCTCAGTTAAGGAGAAGTCATATCACAAGGAGACAAAAGGGAGACAGCTCACGATAGGAGAGGATCTCTTTAAAGAGTAGTGCCGGCTTTACTTTTTGTTTTTATCAGATTGTTGATCAACTTTAGTGGTGGGAGGTTATAGAGAGAGAGTACTCTCATTTCCTCGTTTGTGTAATACGTTTTGGAAATAATCAACAAGTTTCTCTTTATTTCATCTTTTTCAAACACAAAGTTACAATCTTGAGAATCGATCCTATCACGAATGCGCCCATATAGCCTCTACATTCGGTAAATGCCTTACTTGTCCTTCTGGTTCTTAAGTCAAACACAAGAATTGAGTCATTTCTATCTCTTTTGATTCAATGAACACAATACAATTCTCTTTAGCACCTGGAAGCTTTTGTACCGAGAAGTAGCGATTCAACTTACCAACAAAGATCACTCGGTTGTTCAAGTCATTAACCTCAACCCACTTCTTCATACTTCCTTCTCCATCAAGGCTAAACACTCTGAACCATGTATACATATGTTCGTCATGAGACTTACCTGGTGTGAACCGTTGCACTAGCAACAACTCCTCTCCTGACTTCACTAGTCTCTCTTTAAAAGACTAATGAGATCGTCTGACTGACGGGATATTGGTAACTTCTAAAAGAAGGTTCGATTACAAAAACCTGTCCACATCCACTTGGATCAACAGAATAAAACTTTCCTTCGAATGCAACCATATCTTGATATGAATGAGAAAGATCATATAATTTCGGATGATTTATAATTTTAGTCCAACTCATGTTACGGCTTCTAAACATCATCAAATCACTTTACATATATATTAGCTAGCATGACGAAATCTCTACGATTTTTGCTTTTATCAAGTTCAAGAAATTCAGCTCTCTTGGAAGTCTTCTCCCATTTTATTCCCGTGCGTAGAGAAAACTAGTCATCGTGTCATATTTTATCTGCATGGAAGATTATAGAAGGCACAAAAAGAAGAAAATTATTAACGAAACCAAACCTTAACGCATTAATTATTAAAAGATAGGATTCCATGGTTGTTGTGATCACCCCAATGTAATTCTGATTTTAGATATGAATCTATCGTTATCGTGACTAGTGTGTATTCATTTACTGAATAGTAAGCTATACATCAATAATTTTCGACAAAATTTAGTAGAATAATCTCAATGAAATGAGTAATAGCTAATAAATATAAAGTGTTATGCTCTCGCCTCAGGAGATCGATGTACGGATCTAGTGTTTTTTTTATGACGCATTTCGTCATAAATCTGACGATGACTATCTAATAAAGCCCGTGGAAACGGATTTCCACACCTAAATAGAAAACCTTCGTATATTTTCTTTTACCCTTCCGCTGTTTAAAATAAAAATAGAATAAAGCAAAAGGGAAGATTAATATTCAAAATAAGAAGTTGGAAACAAGATTATAGAAGTCACTCGGATTCGCTTTTTAAATCATAGATGCTTGTTGTTGGGTTTTGGCATGGTCACAAGTCCACAAGACACCAGAGATTCGAGATTTTCGCCGAATGCCCCCATATAGCCTCTGCATTCGGTAAACGCCTTACTTGTCCTTCTACTTCTTAAGTCAAACACAAGGATTGTGTCATTTCTATAGTTGAAACCCTTTTCCGGTTTAATGAACACAATACAGTTCTCCTTAGCACCTGGAAGCTTTTGTACTGATAAGCAGAGATTCCACGAAAATCCGAGAAAGATCACCTCGGTCCTTCAAGTCATTTACCCGAACCCACTTCATCCTCTTCCCTTCTCCATCAAGCCTAAACACTCTGAACCATGTATACATATGTTCATCATGAGACTTACCTGGTGTGAACCGTTGTACAAGCAACAAGTCCTCTCCTGACTGCACCAAACTCTCTTTTGAAGACGTGTGAGGCGCTGAGACTGAAGTGATCTCGGTAACTTCCAAAGAAGGTTCTATAACAAAGACCTGTCCCCACCCACTAAAATCAACAGCATAAAACTTTCCTTTGAATGCAACAATATCTTGACAAGATTCAGGACCGCCCACAATCTTAGTCCAACTCATGTCACGGCTTCTAAACATCTTCAAAATGTCTAGCCTTCTAGCTATCACCGCGAAATCTCTACCATCTTCACTATCCATTTCAAGAAATTCAGCACTCTCTGAAATACTGATCCATTTACATTTAAAGCGTAAAGAAAACGATCTCATCTTGTCTAACTTTATCTGCATCGAAGATGATCAGAGGCTCAAATCAATCAAAGGTACTTGAACGACATAAAAAAAACACAAGCAATATTGTGCATTATTTATCAATTCATGGAGAGTTTAATAAAGAAGATTTTATGGTCGATGAGTTTGATATCAAGTGATGTTAGACCATCAAAATGTTATATTTTAGAGTTTACTAAGGTAAAAAATATAACATTCATCAAGACTCTATAGAGAACGTAATACTAGAAATCTTATAAGAAGATAGAGAATATAAACCAACCTCGTAACTATGACCCAATGGAATAATTTGAGAGTTAAGAGCATTGAACAACATTTGACTTCTTTCACGTGTAATGCCATAACCTGATAACGGCGATGACATCGACATTGGTTTACCAGACATTCCGTCACGCATCGCAAACAATAAATAATCAGTACCAAACGGAGTCTGGAATCTCAAGAGAAAAATTGGTATCTTCCTTAGTATGCAATATTCATCGCCTCCATCCCGAGGTTTGCCCTTGTACATAAATGTCGCAGTGAACGGTATATGAGTTTCAATGCATATGCAGGACAAATTATCAGGCGGTGGTACAATGGACCGCCAAGAGGTGCAAACGGATCGAATATGGACAATTTGGAAAGGTGTCTCAAAATGACCAACGATTAGTTCTAACAATTCTTTGGGAAGCAGCGACCAATCTGCCTTAGCGAGTTTCGATCGTATGGACCAATCTACCATAATTCTTTGATTGAAGCAGTGAAGACGTAAAAGTTAGGAAGTAAATTGTAGAAATATGTCGATGGCAAATATATGTTTTTTTATTTTAACAAATTGTGTATTTAGATTTGGATATATCTGTAAGCAAATATAGTAAGAAGAAAACGTAAAAACGGAATGAAATTAGGAATATCTAAATTTGAAACTAAAGTAGATATTCTCTTTTGATTTTTGAAGATATATCTTAATATAAATGGAGATTTATCTATTTTCTTACCGGCCGTGTAGTCTCAAATGGCCCCAAAAAATTTGTAAAGAGAAATTTAAATTGGGAAAAAATAAAATAAATATATAATTCGATGCCGAAATGATTTTTAAGTGATGTATATATTTACGTGTGATTTAACAAATGGATAAATCTATGTCATTTAAAAACAAACATATGATAAATGAATTTACTGTTTGAGAAAATTTTATTTTCTTAACTCAAGTGTTCTTAGCGTATGAAGAATTATTAAGGGGAATTAGCATGTATAACACCTAAAAAAACTATAACTTACTTTTTAACAATTTACCCTAAATCTAAGGGTTGTTATTTGATCACATAATATACTTTTTGTTATTTGCTTAATTATATATATTTTTTTTAGTTATTAAGTAAATTCACCCAATTATTAATCCAGACGAATCTCCACTACCCAAAAAAAAAAAATCCAGACGAATCTCTTAGCATTATCCTGTATTTGTTTAGTTGGTCATTTGGATCGGTCTTAGAGCATGTTTATGGATAGTAAATACGATTGGGGTAATAATATGAATTTTATAATATTAATTGTATTGAGATTGATAAATAGAGAGAGAAAGAGGAGAAAAATAGAGATATTATAATTGTTTACATATTTTTGGTTTGGGTAAATATAAAAATTTTATATTATTAAAAATTTAGTATATTTACCCAAATTTACCACCCATAAACATGGTCTTAGAGGTTTTTTTTTTTTTTGTCGGTCTTAGGGTATAAAATGTCCATATGAACTTATACTAGTGAGTGTATTGTGTTACGTGGACTTTGCGTAGTTTCAACAGCTGTTCAAAAAATCGGCCGCTTACCCCCGATTAATCGTCCGGTTAATCGCTGTCAGACATTTTCGGCCGCGATTATTGTTTTATCGGTTCATTAAGCAGGGAACCAAATAAATGTTAATTAAACGTTTTGACTTTTCCGATTATTTACGATTATTGTTTTATCGGTTCATTAAGCAGGGAACCAAATAAATGTTGACTTTTTCAATTAAACGTCTGACTTTTCCGATTAAAATAATTTGATCGTCAAATATCTTTTTTATTTAATAAAAAGTTCAGTAACCGGTTCAATCTTTTGGTTCTATTGGTTTAATCATTAAACAAATATCTTCCTCTATCTTTAAAAGTCAAAACTTGTCTCACAAATTCATTCTACACTTAAATCAATTGGATTTCAGTTCAAGCTAGTTCAACCTTCTCCTACTTTTGGATATATTTAACATAAATATCATTTAGACGTGAATATCAAATTATAATGATGAATTAATCAAACTTATAACTCTAAATTATATCAAAATTATATATTTATTATGGTATATGAAATTAGAAGAGGATAATAACATTTAAAAAAATCTCAAAATTAATCCCCAATTAATCTTTATTTAACTCCCCATTATCTCATTAAGTGCTAAGCTTATCTCACCGCCCAATTCACGCCTAACAAAATTTTGAATAGGAGTTTTCAACCATACACTGTGATGTTTTGCTCCATCTAGGACAACATCGTCAACGCTTCAAACAGTAAAAATAACCAAAAGATAAACGTTTACTTTTGACCAAAAAAAAAGAAAAAGATAAACGTTTACTGAAGAAAGATATTTATGATGAAAATAGAAAAAAAAAGAAAGATATTTAGCTTTTATGGGAGAGAAGATATTTACAACAAAATATCTAGCCATATGTATAGTTAATTGTTCTGATATTATTGTGCCCATTTGCATTAGAGACATGGTAGCAAAATAAACACGTCTATTTTTCAACTAAAATAATTTCTGAATTTATTAAATAACTATTATGCAAAATACGAGGTTCTTTTTTAACACCTTCTTGTACAAGTGGATTGTTCATATATATCTTCTGATCATTCCGACCAAAAAAATCCACATTCTCTTCGATTTCTTCTCAATTTTTTTTTTATTCTTTAAAATTTCGTTTTTTTTTGGTTCTTCAGAGGATAAATTCCTTATAAGGGAAAAAAAAACGAAATTTTATATTTTTCTTCTTTGGACAGTGTTTCTCCACGTATTCGTCTCTGGTAAGTGGTAATAATAATCTTCCGTCTCAAATCTATCTAAAGTTTCGTTTTTTTTCTTTCTGGGTTGTTAAATCTGATGATAAAGCTGCTCATTTCTTGCATCGAATTGTATGTCTTCTTCTCTGTAAGTGCATTTTGTTGGAATCGCTTGTCTTTTTTTTTTGAGAATTGATTCGAAGACCTTTGGTAGAGTCTGCGTGATTAGGTTTTATCGTCTTGTTTATCAAAATGTGAAATTTCGTTAAGAAACTGTCGAGATAACAGTAATTTTCCACTTAATTGTTGAAATTTGAATCAAAATGTAGATATTTTAGTTAAATTTTGAAGCTTGATGCTCACAGAATTTGATTAGTCCCTTTTTGTTTTGTTTTGTTTTTGATTATTCATTGTAATTGAGGAAAAAGGTTTTATTTTTACAGGTGATTTGATTAGGTCTCTGGAGAAGTGAATCCAGATGAGATCTCTGTAGGTAACAATGTCTGAGCAAGTTATGGCTATGGGTAAAGTTAACAAAGGAATCAGCAAGAATTCTTCAGTCCAAGGTTATGAATCTGCTTGGTTAGGTCGTTGGAGTCATGGTGACTCTAAGGAGTTAATTAGGCCTCAAGATCGAAAATCCGGCGAGGAAGGAGTCGAGGTTCTGCCATTTCCTATGTTTAAGGTTTCTCAGAAGAGAGATAATAATACTACAAAGCTTCAAGCTTACCACGATGTGGGTTCAAGCTCGAAAATGCCGTGGATGTACGGGGAAGCCGAGAAAGAGAGATTCGGTTCCAGTAACGGTCTTGATTTCCCAATTCAAGAAAAGACTACTCAAAACTTTCTTGAGTTGATAAGACCGGTGAGGATATATGCAACGGTTGATTCGGTTAATAGAGTTCCTGGAGAGATGAACTTGCATGAAGAAGACGGTCATCGGGGTTTGAAAGGGTCGACGGTTTCCACAAAACTGAAAGGGAAGTTTTTTGGTGGGTATCTTGATCTGTTTCCTAATCAAGATCATAATTATCATAAAGGTGGAGGAGTAAGGTTGCAATCTCTAGAAAGCTCAAAGAACACCGAAGAAGATGGGCCGAGAGAAAATGAATCATCGGCTGAGACTGATACCTTGGAAATGGATAGACTTCAGATGATACATCTTTCAGGCTCCATTTCTTCATCATCTGCTAAGGTATTGTTCAGTCTATCTCTAAATTCATATGTAAACTCAAAAGCTTTTTGTAAGTTGTGGCGGTGAAAGATCTTGAAATCTTAATCATCGGTCTTAAATATTTTTGCAGGGCAAAGGAATAAAAGCCTATTCAGCTATTCCAAGGACGGAAATACCTGACATGAATGAAGAACCGCCTCTGGTTTTGGATAGAGAGGATTCGGTTGATGGACATCGGGGAGAAACAAGCAACTCGGCTACTCAAAGTATGAACGTGGACCATTTTGTATCCAGAGAGTGCAAACGTGTACGTCTGGAACCAGAACCGGAACCAAGCAGTAGATGGGTTAAGCGGCTAAAAACAGCCGCCTCGGATTCCAGCGGACATGCTGAAACCAAGAGCCTGATGAAAACAAAAGAAGCTTCACCGGGCGGAAAAGGTAACAACAACAACAACCTGTTCCTTGAACTCTTGAAATCCGGAATCAACAATCCCCAACCAAGAAACCAAGAACCCGTCATGTCACAAATCAAGAATCCGAACCAGGGAGGAGGAGAAGACATTACGCTTCTTCATCCATGGATCCAGAGATGGTGCAAGAAGAAAACTATATCAACGGATCAAGCAGAAGAGCAAGACGGTAGCTTTGAGCCCGAGAACCAGAAGGAGATCGAGAAGAAGCACTTTCCAAGTATTGCTGCCATGGCACTGATGGGGAAGTCTTTGAGCGGTTTAAACCCGTATGGTCTTAGAAAGACGGACTCTCTCATGGTTTGGAACGTTCGAGATTTAAGGTAAAACAAAACTAGCAGCCCGAGCTTCTTGCTTTATCGTTACAACTTAGAGAACAAGAACAAAACTAGATAGCAGGCTTGCCACAATCGCATTCTGTGTAAGGTTTTGACAGGTTCTACTTTAGAGTCAATATGACTATTCTTATGAATATCAATCTGGTTATCATAATGTTTGCATGTGTGTGTATGTGTCTGTAAATGGTAACCAAGGCTGCCTACTTCAACGTTTTATGAAATATCATTCTCAAAGCATTATAGTCTCTTCCCTTTCTCTTTTGTAATTGCTCTTAATAGAGATCCTTAGTAATCTACTTCTATCTCTATCTTAAACGCAATTAGTAATCCGGCCTTGTTGATCCCTGAGATAAATTCCAAGATTTTTCAATAAGAAAAAGACGAGTGCTTAATTATTGAATTGAGTCATTTCAAGATTTTCCAAAAAAAAAAACATTTTTTCAAGGTGGAAAGTTTCATGGATTTTGCTAATAAACAAAACGGCAAATTTGCTATAAAGCTGACATAAATTCCGTACCATATATTTTTTTTTGTTTTATTCAAATAGATCACTTAATTTGTGAGAGAAAATTTATAAATTTTCATTTATCCGACATAAAAAAATTGAAGAAAATTATGAGGATATATACTCCAGTCAGTAGTTATATTCAACATTAATCAAATGATCTCACATATTATTTGTAGAAGACTACTGTATCAATTTTATTTTATTTTGCTGAGTACGGATTATCAACAGCAAATTTTATGTTAGAAAAGACCACCATTTGCTGTGGAAAATATATTATATCGATCTTGTAAGAAACCAATGATTATCAATTTTGGTTGTAATAATTTTGATTAGCATTGTTCTCATAGGATATCAGTACCACCAAAGTTAACATGCGCATCTGACATCGACGTTGTCCAAGTCAGTTATACATGTAAAATGTGTAAGTTGTACTAATACGGTTTGATAAAAAAATAATTAAGTTAATTAATTATTGAAAATAAATAAGTAATCAGCTAATTAGTAAGGAGTACAAATAGAGTGACAATGTGACATGGCAAAAAATTACGCAAGCATATGACTCAGTTCAATAATTAAGCATTCGTTTTTCTTGAGAATAGTTTAGCTAAGCTTAGTTAAAAAGAAACTCAAAAACCTTATTACTTTGGCTCGATGTTAAATCCGAAAGTCATGCTCAAAATCCAATTGATCTAAACGCGATATTGCCTAAGTAAGAACGGTCGCTTAAACATCGAAACAAAGGTTGAAAGCGGGGATATGCATTGGCACTAATCCATTTCACCAATCTTTTGTCAGTTCTTACAATGTTAGAATCCATACTATTAAAGTAGAAATTATATGCGTGGGTTGTTCGAATTTACGGAAATAAGAATCAGACCCCAGTTTTCTTCGATATCTTGGTGAGTCAAATCTAGTAATAATTCATTTATATAATACCTCATGATTCCAACTCATGCTTAGAGGATCGATGAGACTAATATTTTACTAAACACTAGCTATAAATATTGGATCATGTTGCTCTTATAAAATACTTATTAGTTTCATGTAGATATTATTAAATTAAAATACATGATCAGTCATGTAATGTTAAGTAAAATCTGTACGTCTAAATTAAAATACTATGCACATCACGTCTCACCTAATCATAGCTTAACACACGTCTTATCCAAATTATATATACTAATTTGAACAACCCGTTGGTAGACCACTGAAAGCAACATTTTTAGTTGTACGTTTAAAAATAAAAATATCGGTTTTGTAAACAAAATTTAAATTTTGATTACTTATTCATATTTTTGTCAAAATACATGCAAATTTATTAACTTAAGTGTATATAAATATTTTGTACATTACACACAAATCAAAGTACCAAATTTATTTCCATAAATAAACTAAATAAATCGCATATAATATTTATTTAATATTTAACGATAGGATTTGAAATTATTTCTAATTTTTTTTTTTTCAATTTATGTGTTGGTCCTAAATATTTTATGTAAATTAAAATATAGAAATAAATTAATTAAAATTTATAATCTCGCGGTTGACGCAGATCCAAATCTAGTTTAATTTAACAAGGTAATCATACATGCTTTTACAGCCCGAAGGCAGTAACTGTTGACCTAATCTTTCAGAATCAAAATTTTTTGTAAGCTGGAGTGGTAAACTGTAAGCATAGTGCAAAGCTGGAGCAGAAAACTGTATGCTGGAGCGGTATAATTAAAGATTTGACACCAATCAAACCCAATATCTTTTAATTAGCAAAAGGCAGTTACAGTTGACCAAATCTTTCTGAATCATTATATCTACTATATAACAAGTGCCCAACTTTCTCACGAGTTGGACACATGATGGCCTTCTGTGATCGACACCTGTCACTTAAAAAAAAAACGTAAAAGTAAAATACCAAACAAAAATGCAAAACACTTATGGTCAAAAACCGAAAGGCCATTCTCATCATCTCAAATATCTCCGTCTCTTTGTCTCTCTTTCTCATTGCCTCACAACATTAATCATCATCATCAATATAGCTTATTCTCAAGTTCCAATTCTATTCTTTTCCGTTTAGTTCCCTCTTCTTCTGGACAGATGTAGAATAAATTTCTTCAAGGAAGTCTCTGATTTAGCTTACATGTGTTGCTCAACAAGTCAGATTTCTAACCATTGGGTTATTGATTTGGTTTACGTTCCTCTCCAGGTAATATGAGGCTGAAGCAAACGAGCAGTCTAATTCATCTTTGGAAGTATTAAAGAGAGCAACCCTAGAAATTCTTGGATTCCGTAAATTCCTGTCATAAACTACAACCCATATTCGATGTCTCCGGAAAACAGTAAAATTCATTTTCTGTATTCGATGATTTGACTCTTAGATGTTTGTTTTATTTCTCTATTCATCTTATATATAATGTCCGGAGAAGTGATATGGCCTTCTTCTTTCTCCCAGGTTTTGGTCTACACTGCTGTTTCGGTGGTGTTTTTTCAAAATTTCAAGGCCCAACCGGTTTCTCTATTATCACTCACCATCTCTTAGAACATCAGTGGTACATTTATGATCTCAAATTCGAAAGCAAAGCTCTTTACTTTGATTTCTCAAGTACCTAACACAGTATGTCAATGTATACATGTATGCCTTTTCTACTTTCTCTGTTGCTTCATTCACATTACAAAAAAAATATGATGTTCTGATTCATAGTTCTTTTGAATTCGTTATGTGTTCAGAGTTTCGTGTTTTTATTGAATCTCATCCTCGGGTATATAAATCTTCTGTTTTTGTGTTACTCCGTTGATGCAAGGGTTTCATCGCAGGAGGTAAAACTAGAGATGTAGTTGAAGTAGCTGTATCGGTGATCGATATAAGAAAGACAAGATTCATGGTCGGTTTCTTGTGGACTTGCTGAGTTAGTACAAATCATAGTGCGTACGTGTCCATACGTTACTTGCAGATGTTTAAGATGATGATGACATGGATCTCCTCGGTGAAGAGAAAGCCGCCGAGGAGAGGCAGGCCGCTAAGGACACAAGAAGCCTAAAGAGAGTAAGTTTGTACATGTTATGTAGTTTGTTATATATTAGTATATTACACTGGGTAGTGGGGAGAACAATAACCTCATGATATTCACTTTATCAATTCGTCTGAATAACGTGTTCCTTGTGTTAATGATATCAGGCCGTAGTATTATTATATTCCTCTTCTAGACAACTTTTAGGAATAAGACTAAAGTTCAACCTCATCGAGAAGTCTTGGTTGACTAACTGCAATTCCTTATTCGTCTTAACATTATTCAGATTTGTATCATTTTTAGCAAGAAAACAGACCCAGACGTAACTGAAAATGTGGTAGAGTCTTTAAGATTTAAAGCTGAGGTGAGTAACGTATGTAGTAACTTGCTTACCTTGATCAAGTACTAAAAGTTGCTTCTCCTTGCAGAGTGTTGACCGCGGTAAAAGAATCTTGAGGTAAGTATCCATAAAATGAGGTAATCTACTTAGAAAATAAGGATATGAGGATCAAAGTTGGTATTGAGACTTGAGGATAACAACAATATGTTCGTGCAGCTGGGAGAAACATATAAAAGCTGGTCCAAAATAATAACAAGGAAAACTTCCCATGAATTCTCAACAAAGAAAACTTGGGAAATATTAAGGCCCTCAAAGCCTATTAAGCACTGGTTCAATGTTTGGGTCATGTTTGGTGTCCCGAAGCACTCTTTTACGTTCTAGACAGCAAATCTCAACCGTCTTCCGGTTAAAACCAGGCTAATAAACTGGGGAATGATTAATGACCCGATGTGCACCTTTTGCTCTGTTCACCACGAATCTAGAGACCATTTGCTTGTTCAATGTGACTTCTCTATTCTGATATGGAGAAAGGTTCTCTACCGATTAGGTTCGACTCTGAATTCCTTTCACTCTTGGGATAATATGATGGCTTGGTTATTAGCTAGATCGAGAAACGGTAAGACTATTCTCCTTAAGAGAATTGCTGCTCAAGCCACCGTCTATGGGTTATGGAAAGAAAGAAATAGCAGGATCCATAACAACACCTCTCTCACTACATATTGTATTTTCAAGCAAATTGATAGATCCATCAGAGATACGCTACTCGCGAGGCGCTTACGTAAGGGCTGTAGGGATCTCCTTTCTCAATGGTCTAGGTTTAGCTAAAGGAGTGATCTGCTTTGTTGCTGCATTATAACTTCATCTTGGTTTTTTACACTTTTTTTTGGGCCAAAGAAGTTTTAGGCTAAATAGCTCTTGTAATTCCTTTTCCTTTTATCAAAACAAAAAAAATAATTACAAGGAATCTACCCCAAAAAAACAAACCTTTTGAATTTTTCCGTATCTTGTTGTGAGATTCATGGAGTGATATATATAAGAATGGATTATAGGATTCAAATACGATCTTGTGGACTGTGAAAAAGAGAAGAATGTACTATTAGAGTGTAGCCAGAAGTGAGAAAACCGAGCGATAGGGTGGCCATTTGAAATTGACATCATGAAGCGTACGGACGAGCCACCCCCTCATGGATTTTTCGGTTTGCACAGTCAAGACGAGACTGTTAACACTACTCTTCAAGGAATTAGAAGATGCTCTACAAAAATATCGCAGCAAAGATTCGACCTTTAAAGCGTAAATGAGGGGTGGCATAAAGGTCTCCATTGTGTTGGTTTATACACCTATAGTCGTAAGGATGTGCCATAATCCCCTAATTACGCCGTTGTTGCGTACTACTTCTATTAAGAATTTGATAAATTATCAACCAACTCCATAAATTACAAATCAGAGCAACAACAAGACACATGTCAAATGGCAGATGAAGAATATTTTGTGAATTAAACGGTGAACTATTGAGGTGTTTAAGAAGGGATTGATAACAACTCAACTTATAAGGTGTTGAAGTGTGGAGAGATGGGGAGAGTGGTGGAGACGGTGAGAGGAGAAGGGAGCGAAGGTAGGAGAAGAAGAAGAGAAGAGAGTTGAAGTGTGAGAAGCCATTTTTTGTTTGTTTGGAGGATTTGATCCGAATTTGGATTTTTTTGTTGTTGAAGAAGATTGAGAGATGTTGAAATGATAAGAAGTCGTCGTCGTCGTCCACTGGTTTAATGTAAACCGAACCAGATACGAATTTGAATAGCGGTTTAATTTGGTCGGATCGAATGTGGGTAGAATTTTGATTCTCATTAGAGCACTTTGCCGGCCCAAAGAATAGAACCCAAATTAAGCCTAAACATCAAGCCGGTTTAAGCCAAAGAATATCTTCTTCACACAACAAAAAAAAGGTCAACGCAGTGTTTACGTATCTTCTTCACACAACAAAAAAGGGTCAACGCAGAGTTTACGTATCTTCTTCTTGTCGAATTAAGCATGGTTTATCGTCCTGGTTCACGATTTGGTCCAAGCGATCTAGGAGCGGTGAGACGTTATCTACGTCAGATGGTGGAGAAAGGATAGCGATTGCTTAACAACTATGGATGTGTACGCAGACGAGCCGTGGCTTCTTGACCACGTCTCTAATCCTCTGTTTGAGAAAAATAATTGGTACTATTTTGTTCCGAGAACAAAACAAAGCCGGATCGTAAAAGGACGAGGAGAAAGCGAAGGCGGAACATGGAAATCCACCGGTAGGAAGGTTGATATCGTGGATGGTAACAAGAAGGTGTGGGGTTACAAGCGGAGTCTCGTGTTCCACAAGAAAGTGAATAGACAGCCAAATCCAACCAACTGGCTTATGACGGAGTTTTCACTTCACAAGGATGGTCGTGAGTTTCAAGATCTGGTCTTGGTTTTCATCCGATACAAGAAGATCAAGAACGGCAATAATCTTCTTGGTTTCTACGACGCGCCTCGGGTAGATCGAGAGCATGGCGAGGTCCCTCAGGTACGTGAAGAACATGTTGAGTTAGAAAATTATGCTAACGAGATTGAGGGGATGCTGGAGCGAGAAGATGTTGATTTTGATGAATATGTTACTGAGCTTGAGAGGACAATGATTGAGGAAGAAGATCCACAACAAAATACATCGGATCTTGCTCTTCTTCCTCCGCATAGCAACTACAACAAGGACAATATTAACGAGCTTGAGAGGATGATGCTTGGAGAAGAAGATTTACAACAAAATACATCGGATTTTGCCCTTCCTCCTCTTGCTCCGCAGAGCAACTACTACGACGACATGATGATGCTGCCGCCTCTTCCTCCTTCAATGGTAGGTCAAGGTTTTGGGTTCGAGACGATGATGACGACGACGCAGAGCAGCGGGAACAACTTCATGATGGCGACCAACGACAACGACTTCACGACACAAAGGTGGAACCAAGAAGAACAACATTGGTTGGTTGATTTGGGTTTTGAAGGCGCGGAGAGTGTGATGTTGGACGTTGATCAGCTACTCGGGGAACCTATTACAGATGACTACAATCAAGAAGAACAGGATCACAAGGTTTAGAGCCAAGAAGAACAGGATCACAAGGTTTAGAGCCAAGAAGATTAAGCAAGCCATTAGCACATTGTTAATTCAGGCTGAAAGCAACCTTAGTGAAATAGCTAATCCAATTACTCTGGTTGTGATTCCGGCTAACTAAGGATTATCAATGGGAGGTGTGTGTTCTTGTACTCTTTTTCCCTTGGTCTAGTTTTGTCCCACACACTTTTACATCATTCCCCATTTGATAACAATGCTCATGGATTTGCAAGGAAGAGTTAAATTCTGGTTTTTGAATTTTAACTTGTGTATTTTTTACCTTTGTACATTCTTATGTCGATCCAACAAATATAATTCGTTCAAAATTCTGTGTCATTTTTAATTCTGTGTCATTTTTTTTCTCTGTCATTTTTATTTGCTGTTTATTGGTTTACCTGTATATTTAAGATGGAGTAATTTTTGCAAAATTTTCTTCCAAAGCAATTACATATTTTTGAACTGAAAAGTGGAGTCATATTGATAAAGACATGCATAGGTTGGTGGTTGTGGAGGTTGGGGCACATGAGAGAGCGTCTGATCAAAATTACACAAACAAAAGACAACTTCACTTACCCGGTGGGTTCAAGTCAAAAGTACAAAAACTTATTTGCTTTATAAAACAAAACTCATTTCCTCCAAACTTAATCACACCATGGCTCATCTTCAACCTCCAAGGATCATTGAGACCAGTCACATCTCTCCGCCAAACAGCACCGTTCCATCCACCACTCTTCCACTCACCTTCTTCGACGCTCCGTGGCTCACTCTCCCACTCGGTGAGTCTCTCTTCTTCTTCTCTTACCAAAACTCAACCGATCGTTTCCTCAAAGACTTTGTCCCTAACCTCATACAATCACTCTCTCTTACTCTCCAACATTTCTTCCCTTACGCTGGTAACCTTATCATCCCTCCTCGCCCCGATCCTCCTTACTTACGCTACACCGATGGAGAAGACTCTCTTGTTTTCACCGTCGCAGAGTCTGTTGGAACCGATTTCGATGAACTAAAAACCGATTCAGCAAAAGACATTAAAATCTTGCATGACTTGTTGCCAAAGTTACCTCATCCTCATGTCTCTCCGGAAGGAACTCAAATTCGACCAATAATGGTGATACAAGTCACAATCTTCCCTGGAAGAGGAGTTTGTATAGGCAACACATCTACACATGTTGCAGGGGATGGAGTCACCTTCACTCATTTCATGAAGTATTGGATGTCACTGACCAAATCCAACGTCGGTGATATTCTACCCTCTCCACCTATTCATAGCTGCAGAGACGTGATCAAAGACCCGGGCGAAGTAGCCGCTGGACACTTGGAGCGGTTTTGGAGTGGAAACCACGGCTCACATGACCCTCCTCCAAACATGGTCTTAGCAACATTTTCAATGAGCCGAAATCATATAGACAATCTCAAGCATTGGGTTACAGAACAGTCTGCAAATAAATCGCCTGTTTCAACCTTTGTTGTGACTCTAGCTTTCACTTGGGTGAGCTTAATCAAGACACTTGTTGAGAGCAGCGAAACAGAAGCAAACGAGGAAGATGAAGTCTTCAACTTGATGATTAATGTGGATTGCAGGAACCGTCTCAAGTACACACAACCAATACCTCAGACTTACTTTGGAAACTGTATGGCTCCAGGAATCGTATCTGTCAGTAAACAAGATTTGCTAGGGGAAAAGGGAGTTTTAGTAGCTTCTGATGCTATCAGAGCAAGAATCAAAGATATGTTAGCAAGCGATCTATTGAAAACAGCACCAACTTGGGGACAAGGAGTAAGAAAATGGGTCATGTCTCGTTTTCCAATCTCCATTGCAGGAGCTCCTAAATTGGGTCTATATGATATGGACTTTGGATTGGGAAAGCCACTCAAAATGGAGATGGTCCATATTGAAACTGGTGGTTCTATTGCCTTCTCAGAATCCAGAGATGGCAGTAACGGAGTTGAGATTGGATTGGCTCTGGACAAGGAGAAAATGAATGCATTTGCTTCTAACCTTAAACAGGGGATCGAGAATTTCGATATGTAGAATCCTTTTATTTACTGCATAAAGAAACAAATGTAACAACGAAGTTCATTAATATCATCATGTCTCTTTATCCATCCAAAAAAGTTTATAACGAACCAAAATTCTTAGTACCAATTACATTCCACCATGGTTCTTAATCGGGGCAATCCAAACTTAGGACAATCAGGCAACAAAACCAAACAAAATTCATGATAATTTACAGAGAGCAATGTAGTGTTCTTGTTTAACTCCTATCTCATGGATAAAATGAGAACTAAGCTGATGAGAACACTGAAAATTTATGAGTTTTTTCAGACTACAAGCACAAGGATACAAGTGCATGTGTATAGTTTAAACTCAATACAACCATCAAAGATTAAACAAAAAACCTTAAACCAAAGAATGAATTTATATGGGGTCAAGTATCAGTAAAATCCATAAATTCAAAGAAATTGCAGTTTCTGCCAAGGGGTTCTCCCTGTAAACAGGGTCTCGGCTCCACTGCACCTCACACAATTGGATTATATCCTCATCGACACTCTTCTTAAGACAAAACACCAAAAAAGACAAAACTATGCAAGAAGATAATAGGCTCAGATATAAATACAGCTTTTCGATCAAGAATTATCTGAAGCAGAACTGGCGTAACAGGCTGTTATTATTATTCATCACTGCCAAAACACACAAAAACCAAACAAAAACCAAAACTTTGAAGAAAACAAATATATTGGCTCATATTAAGAAATTCAACCATGTTTACCAAATTGCTTCATTGATTCAAGAATCTCAGAAGCGCGGGTAAGTTTTAATCATAGCCAATTGAAAAAACACAAAACTCCAAACAAATAATAAGAAAGAGATTGATGTAGCCGCTTTTTTGACACAGAAAAGCCTAAGAAATAAGACGAACCTGCAACACAAACGGCAAATCAATCTAGCAGGAGCTTTGGGGCTTAGTTCATCAAGTATTTTATCAGATTAGCCCGGGAGGCTCCTGCTAACCATAGATATATATATATAAAAAAAACTATTCGATCCAACTACACAAACCTAAACATCGATCATTCTATTGGTATACTATTGATTTGGATACATTTCATCTCTTGGTATCATAAATCAGATGCATTGAATAATTTGCAATAGATGTCATCTCTTCGGCCATATAAAATCCTATCTCCTCCTTTCCATTCACACTTCAACAATTCTGGATACGATAAAAGAAACAACGATGCCATCGACAAGGAAAGCGAAGATGGCAATGATGGAGAGGAAAAAATACCAGCGAATCTTTATATCAATGAATAGAAAGGCAAGGTGAGATCGAGTAACAGTCTATTATCACACAAGAAGATCGGCTAGAAATGTACATGAGTAGAGAAGAGGAATCAAATTTCTGTGCGGAGAACATATCAAAAGAAATACCGAAGTAATTCACCAATTTCCAAATTAGTTATCAGAATTAGAAAAAAAACACAAAAAAATCAAGGAAGAGAGATTAAACTATGTAGTTCATTATTAAGGCATCTTAACTCAACCACACTACCAATTGGTTCATTATATATGGTTATTGAAACTCAAAGTTTCGCACCCGTTCAATTTGCATCTCTTCCATTTCCTGGCCAATTTTTCCAAAGCTATACAAGAGTCTAAGACAACGTCAAATCAATCACGAAGTTTAAGGGGACAAATCCAATAGGTATAAAACATCTAAATAACATCCCCTATTTTCCGATAGAAGCCTCTATTATATGTAAAGAAGAACGTTACAGCCATTTTACAAATCAATGATGGAAGCAAAGATAGTATATACTTAAAAGAACATGCAAACAATAATGTTGTTAAAAGACCGATTTTCTTACAAATATTCATGTAAGATATAATTGATCAGCGTTTGAAATTGGTTACCCAAGGTTATTAATTGAATGTGGCAATGACAAATGTTCCTCATTGGCATAAATTAATGATTTTGGTATCTATTCTTATCAACGTGCAAAGAAGCAAGCACTTCAAATATTCTCAGGTGAAGCAAGCACGGCTCTCTTTTCGATCAGATCTCCTCCTCGGGTCAATTGTAAGTTCCGTACATTATATCTAAATTCCGAAATTATCGTAAATACCTCAAGTAAAAGAACAAATGCAAAACGTTGTATTTTCTTCAAGTGGCTTGCAAATGTACTTTTTCTCATATCGTTTGATCATTTTTATTTGTAGAGGCTTACTTCTGGGTTCAAGTGTTTGCTGAGTTGTGTTCTTTTCCTTTAATAAAACTTTTCTTAAAAAGATGACGCTATCGTTGTAAAGATTATCGTTAGGAAGGTATTTTATTTTGTTTCCATGTGATATTATGTATGTATTAACTAGGTTCGTAACGATAACGTTCTATTCTCCACCAGAACATATTATTATTTGAATGATTGGCTTAAAGAAGTAATTATAATCGTTACTGAAGATTTTGGGGTTCTTTGTCTTATTTTTTTCCCTAAAGGATCAAGAAAAACATGTGATGAACAAACACCTTTCTGTTAAAAGAAACAAACGTTTATCACTCCGCATTGTTTCACATTAAGTTACCAATAATATAATGTATATGGTCCTTTTCAATTTTGTTACCATCAATATATTTTAACAAACAAGTACTTTGTTTTTTAAAACGTACACCATTTTGCCAATGCCACGTAGTAAATTTTAAAAAATCATGGTGTTTGAATGAACAGCTTACTTCATGATCCAAAATTATTTTTCATGTGGGAAAAGGATACAAAACAAAAATATAAAAGGGGCATTTTTCTATTTTAGAACAAGATATAGAGTACCATTGAAGATGATTTTTTACTCTAAAAATAGAGTTTAAAAGCAAAAATAGAGTATCATTGAAGATATTTTTATGTACTAAATTAACAAAATAATTCTAATTTTCCGCGCATGCGCGGATTAAAATCTAGTAATGGTAAATTAGAGAGACGTGGTCGGTTAAAGATTTTTGATAGGAGCGTGAAATATGGGAACCGAATATATTAGTGACTAGTGTGCAAGGAAAGGAAAATTTTTAAGTTACTGGGATGGTTAAATTGCTAGAAATGCGGGAAGGAGAAAAGAGTTAACAATGTGAAATAATACATCTCTTCATTAACCTGAAAAGACGAGATCTCTTTCCCAAATCTTAAAAGCTATATTATAAGAAAGATTTAATTAACGAGGTGATAATACAGGTTCGTAAAGTCCGAAATTTAGCAAAAAGAAGTTACTGTTGAGCAAATCTGTCTGTAATCATAACAATAAATGAGAGAGATTAAAATTTTATGATAGAATGTTGATGCACCTTAATATTAGACTAGTGAAATTTCAAAGATAAAAGTACCAAAATATAAAACATTAAAACATCAGAGCAGCAAACATTAGTTTTAAACAAAGAAATTAAAACCTAAAACAACAAATCACATCAAAGTGAATAATGTTTTCACGTGGTAAACAAAAACCAAACTAAACTCTCATAACGCTAACACATTCAATCACGGCACAATCAATCAACACAAATTCGTCGAAACCCCAATTTGTTCCGTAGACAACCTGACCTAGGATGGATTGCCGGCCGTTCACATCGAAGAACCTAATAGCAAGTATAAGGTGAAAGCCTGAAATTGGATGATTACCACTTGGACGTTGGTAGATGGCATGAGAGTTGATTTGATGGTCACGGAAGACGGGATAAGCAACGGTGACTGGACCACGAAGTAGATGTACCCGTTTTCCACAAACTCATCGCGTGACAGAAACTGAAAATGATGAACATGCCTACACACATAAGGCCAACAACGAAAGGCTGAAAGTTTCGACTACAAAATTAACGGTTTTCAAATTAGCATAATTAGGCCTGACATAATTAAACATGACCAAATTAAACAGCAACAAAAACAAAAACGTATCATTCGGCGCAGGCCCGACCCAGAGGACAAAGCTTAGAGCCCTAAATTTAGAGGGTCTGTTTTAGTTAAATTTGTGTTATAGCTATAATTAAGAAAAATATATAAACATTTTCTACAATAATAATATTCGTAAGATTTTGTTTTTCAAATGCTATTTTAATGTTTATAGCCTTCTCTAAGCAAACATGTTAACTACTCATTTAAAAAAAACATAATTATTTGCAGTATACTATGTGACAAGAGAGATTGAATAGATTAGTTTTACCATCCATTGAAACATAGATGGTTGAAAAACTCGACAACGTGAGTTTAATGATTTTTCAGGCAAAAATACAAGGAAAGCAATATTTCAAAAATATATTATATTTTGTTGTTTTTCTTTTAATTTTTACTAACTATTTGAAATTAGAAACAATTTAATGTAGTTTTAATGTATTTTTTTATTTAGATTACTATTTTTAAAGTATTGAAAAATGTACGAAAATGACACTTTTTTACATATATACATAGGACATTCAAAATGATTGGACCGGCACTGATATCAAACCGCCATTAAACATGACTAGGCCCAACATAATTAAACACGCAACAAAGAACAAAAACTTAGCACGTAGCGAAGAAGGTTAAATCTAGCAAGACGGCTAAACTCTTCAACCAAGTTGTGAGAGTATGCCTCGGTATATAGACCGTTATTGAGGAAGAAATGGGAAAGAAGCATGAGATGACCTTGAACGTCGCAAAGGGATCCGTCATTCATAATGAGATAAGGGTGTACACGACGAATTTTGAGGAACGCTTGCTCAATGCAGAATGATACGGTGGTAGGCAATCCTCGGTAGATTCGGAAGTGTGCCGTCAGTTGACGAGCCGTGGCTATGATCCAGCAGATATGTAACTCTCCTTGGTGGAGCACACAGTCTAGAAATGGAGTCGAGAACGAGGATGGGATGAAATCAGACATTGGGGAGAGTGAGAGATCTAGGGTTAGGCGGCTATATCTGTTTGTTGAGATAAAAACAACAGAAAACGATATATATATATATATATATGTGGGATTACTGGGCCAACACATATGAGTCTAAGCCCCAAATTAGAGATTGATAAGAGATGAGTGGTTCGGGACAATGACCCAAATTTGAGAATGACACAGGAACCGGTTTAATATTTCGTTATCGGTTCTAACAACATCAAAGAGAAGGTGGATCATGTGCAAACATAGAGATTAAAAAGACTTCAAGTAGAATCAGATCACAATCATCATCATCATCTTCATCTTCAAGATTTTTCTTATTTCTCTCTGTACTTTCTCTTACTAATCTCTCTAAAATCTCTTTGTAATCCTAGACTTGAAACCGCCATTGAAACAGACTGAGCAAAATTTCAAGATCAAAATATAAAAAACAAAAAATATAAGCAAACAAGAAATGGATATAGTTCGGTGCCGAAACGATTTGTAAGTGGTATATATATTTACGTCTGATTTAAGAAATGGATAAATCTATGTTATTTAAAAACACACATATGATAAATGAATTTACTGTTTTTGAGACAAATTTTATTTTCTTAACTCAAGTGTTCTTAGCGTAGGTATTATTACTTTAGACGAATCTCTTAGCATTATTTAATTGTTTAGTTGGTCATTTGGATCGGTCTTAGAGGTATTTGAGTGTAGACTACTATAAAATGGTCCATGTAGCTTAATAAGGCCACATGTCTCTACTTTTCATGTCTGAAAGGTGTGGTCAGGCCATTAAGTAGAGGCAAACCGAATATGAGACTAAAAGGTCAAATGAACAGAAAAAAAACCAACGAGACCTGACGCACAAGCTATGGACAACAACATTGTCAACTCTTCAAACACTTAAAAAAACCATAAGATATACGTTTGCTAAAGAAATATATTTATGATGAAAATAGAAAAAAAAGAAAGATATTTAGCTTTTATGGGAGAGAAGATATTTACAACAAAATATCTAGCCATAATATTATTGTAATTTACAACAAAATTACATTAATGTATTGTAATTTTTTTTTGGTTGATGGTTACCTACCAAAAAGTACCCAAGGTGGACTCACGCCTTTTGTTTATTCATTTAGATGTAGATTGAGCATGTACATTGTAGACCTTTTGGGGTCTAATGTGGTGTTTTTATAATATAAAATTATTAAAATGGTTGTAAAAGGAAGAAAGAGAGTATTTTTGTGGGGTATATTGAAATATAAAATTAATAAAATTTGAGTAAAGAGAATGTCTAAAAGGAAGAAAAAATGTCTAAAATTAGATATTTTTTAGAGTGTTTTTAAAAGGAAGAGAGAGTGTTTAAATATAAAATTAATAAAAGTTGAGTAAAAAGATGAAAGATAAAATATAAAGTTGAGTAAAAGGAAGAGAAAGTGTGTGTTTTAATAATTTTATATGGCCTTAAGATCCGATAGTGTCTACAATGTACATGCTCTTAGGGAATATTTGGTCGACTCGCATAACGTTTTATATATGCACCCGGCCACAACGAAGAAACATAGACCACGATGAATGGCTAAAAGTACCCAAGGTGGTATACAAATATAAAAGAAGAATATTAATGTTTATTAGCTACTCTAGCCTAGTTGACTTGTCTGCAACTTCATTATATTGGCCCTAAATGGTATTTTTTTTGTGTGGAATTAGCTAGTGAGGCGGAAGCAGAAACAGAAACAGAGTTTGGATTCGAGATTCGGGAGAGGCACGAAAACAAATTTAAAACACCAAAGAGCTTCCTCAAGAGAGAGAGAGAAAGACTTCTACTGCGAACTAGTAGAAGGATGTATATCCCTCCAGCGATAACCTAAAACAAACAAGGGATTTTGATTAGTGACAAGTTTTAGTCTGTAATCAAGAATCAAGAACAAGCTACGCACCAGGTGGGCCGTCCCAGCCAAAAGGGATTTCAGCCAGATGAGGCGGAATGACGGCGTCTACTTTTGGTTCTAAAGACCTAACAGAAACGTTCCATCCTCCCATGTCACTTCCATCAAGTTTGATAGCCTTGGCACGTACTTCTTCTCCCGCTAGACAAACAATACCGGACCTGTCAAAAACAAAATATTTAGTTTTCTGGGAGAGAAAAAAAATCACAAGCAAATTGGAGCATGGAAGAAGCCACAAATCAACCTTTAGAGAAGACCGGGTTGACTCGGGTCGTTGTCGACAGACACATATATGATCTCTCCACAGGGACTGAAAAGTCTAAACAATGCACTCCTAATAACATCCTCAGGAAGAGAAGGGTCATATCCTGTAACGACAAGGCCACATAAAATTGCATATCATAAGCAAACCTAAATATAATTAACAAATCAATCTCCGGAAATAACAACAGCAACAATTTACCTGTAGTTGCTTGTGCGTCTATGAGCATCAGACAGTTGATTAGGACTAAACGCACAGGACTGTTTTGGTAAAGCCTTAACAACTACAATCCATCCTCCCAGCATACTTCCACTAGGTGATGGAAACCCGTAACGTTCTCTGAATGGAAACCCCACGTTATTTCCACTAAGTGCCAGGGCCTTCTGTTGAGCGGCTTCTTCCAAGAAATAAATGAAACCACAACTATTAAAAAAAAAAAGAAACCTTGTTAGATAGATTTTTTAAAACTAGTTGGGCTGCATGGGAATAAAGTATTAGAGAGTCCAAAGAAGCCCAATTAGTGATCCATGACAAATTCATAAGCCCATGTGTTTAGGGTTTCACTACATTTAGATTAGTGACAACTATTAAATAGAAATGTTATGAGATCTTTGTAGACAATTTCTATTTATACTAATCTAAATGTAGTGAAACCCTAAACACATGGGCTTATGAATTTGTCATGGATCACTAATTGGGCTTCTTTGGACTCTCTAATACTCCCCCGCAAACTTGGCGTCGGGTGAAACGAAAGATGCCAAGTTTGAATCCGCAAACTTGTAGTCTTGGTAGGAGAGTAAGTCTTGAAATGATCCCTTGGAGATGTAGACATAAATCTTAATTCGCCTCAGCGATAGTAACACAATAAACTTCATAATCGAATGAGCTCATGGTCCATACTTGGAGATCTAACATACTCCCTCAGAGGTATTCTTTGATACTTGGAGAGTTTAGATGTAGTCCCTCAGAGGTATTTTTTGACCATCCTTCTCACTAAATTCTTGGGTTTTTTTCCGTACCCATCACTTAATCAAACAAGACTGTGCACACATCTCCTCAAAACCTTACGACCATTTGATTCTTGTCCATTACCTACCTAAAATCTGCATTCTAATCATTCTGATTTTCTCTTTGGCATTTCATCAAACACCTTGTGTGCATCCTGAAAAATCTTCTATTTGCCATTGAAAACCAGAAACTTGTATCCATAAACCTATCCATATCAATCCCAAAACAGCCCTATTCCATTATATCTTCTCACTTCCAGGCCAATAATCTAACTGTCATGTCTTTCACAACCATCATTACTCCTTGTTTTGTCTCAAGGCAAAGATTAGACACTAACCGTTAGTAACATGAAGGAGAAGTTTGATGTTCTGCTCTCTTGCCCACTCTCAATCTACTGACCCGTCTTCATCATTCTCTTGTTCTCTGGAACTCTGTCGGAGATTTTCTTTGCTTCTTCCAAACCCAGAACATTCTCAATCATATTGCAAACCTTCTCGCCGAGAAGTTGCTAAGTCCGTCAAATAGAGCAGGGACGTCGATCTACTGAAATTTCGGAATAAAAATCTCTCCTTTAAGCCATGAGATGGCTAGAGAAAGCTAAAGTTGAAACCTTTTGTTTAAAAGGTGTTGACTTTAAAGAGGGAGAGCTTCAGATTTTGGTGATTCGAAGAAGAAAGACATAAACTTGATGTTCAAAGTTAGCAACAGAGAAGAAACCTAGAAGATTGAAAACCCATGAATCATTAGGAGATTTCTTCAACATAACGAGCGGAAGCTAAAATATAGTGATATCAACAACCCAAAGAACCGTTTGGCTCTGATACCATGTGAGATAATCAAAAGAGAGATATATTTATGCTCTTAAAAAGCTTATTGAAGAAGAAACTATATTGATAAACTAAGTAGCTCAAAGAGCTTTATTCAAATGCAAATATAAAAGAGAAAGGGAAGAGATTTATGTTTGTCACCAAGATCAAAGAGATTCTAAATTGATATTATAAAATGTTTAGGGAAAGAGAGTTGTTTTCCAACTCTCAAGGTTGTCTACAAAGATCTCATAACACATGGGCTTATGAATTTGTCATGGATCACTAATTGGGCTTCTTTGGACTCTCTAATATAAAGAAGCCACAAACCTCTCGGCAACATCGCTTGCACTGTCTCTGGGAATGACAACATCGTAGATCTCTCCACATGAACGGAAATACGATGCATATACAGCCCTAATGTCGGATGCACAAAAGGATGTGCCGTGCCCCTCAACCGAAACCTTAAAGGAACTGAAATAATAATTTAATTAGCAACTCAACACATCTTACGAAGACAAAAATCTCCACACCAAAAATAAAACATCTACTTACTTGCTTAACTTCTCAGCTAGGGAGTTTAGAGTAGCCACACGATTCGCAAAAGCTTCGTCATACGTCGGCGCCTAAAGTACAATCAAAGATCTAATCAGAAATTCTACAACGAAAGTAAGGAAAAGTCATAGAGAGAAGAAAAGATTACGTTGATGGCGGAATTGTTGCTCGGGTACAAGGCAATGGAGAAACAGGCAAATAACCCTACTTTGAGATATTTTTCTGATTTAGGGATTTGGGAAAGAATCATGATAACGTGATAAGCAATCTTCTCGTCTTTTATACACAGAACACGGGCCTCGAATCAATTTTGGGCCTCAGAATTAGTTTGTTGCGATATAGTGTTGTGGGCCACGACAAATAGTGTATAATTAGTAGCTGGGGATACAATCTCTTCGTATTCCAATTATTTTCTCTATTTTTCATTCTGAAATACAATAAAAAATATCGGAAAAAAAAACAAAAAACAATAAAAAATAGAATTTCCTGCTTCAAGGTAGAATGAATTATTATTGTCTTTTGGTTTCTTGTTGCTCGAATAGCTATACACTGCTTCATCCACGTAGTCATCCCTCAAACTCATGATCCAGATGTAATTTATGAACATTAAAAATTGTAAGTTGTCGAGTTTTGAAGTCTTAACCTAGAGAAACCACAGCTAAAGCACATTTCCTTAATCCAATGTTGCCTCAATGAGAAGAATGTTTGCATTCTAGTTTGACTTAAGTTTTGTCTCGGTGTCAGTTATTCCCTTTTGATTCTTAGCCAGGTAGAATCAGATTCTTTTTATTTTTAACAAAATCTACCGAAAGCTACTGAAATTTATGAAGAATAACGGAGGAAGAAGAATGATTGAATAGTTTTTCCCAATCTCCATTGACTACAACTATTACATAATTATATACCCAAGAACCGAATCCACTTTCCTAAAGAACTAGCAAGCATAATAACTATACACTACACATACAAGGAAGGAGTATAAGTCAGAGGTGTGATTGACAAATTATAGGAGATATAATTTGATTCGATTGTGTCCTAATACCCTCCCTCAAGCTGGAGCATGGAGGTTAAGTATGCCCAGCTTGCTGCGAAAATCTTCAAATGACTGACAGCCTAGCGGTTTGGTGAAGATGTCGGCCAATTGTTGTGTAGTAGAAACATGATGAGGAACAATTGTGCCATTTTCTATCTGCTCACGAACTGAATGACAATCAATCTCCACATGTTTGGTGCGTTCATGAAAAACGGGATTAGTGCTAATATAGATCGCAGATTTACTGTCACAATACATACCCATAGGCTGAGCATGAACAACACCAAGAGATCGAAGCACATTCTTGATTGAGATTAGTTCATCTTTAAGCATAGACATAGCTCGATATTCAGCTTCAGCAGAGGACTTACTAACCGTTTTCTGCTTCTTGGTTTTCCATGAAACCGGAGATTGTCCAAGTTGTACGAAATAACCAGTTACCGATCGACGAGTAAGAGGACAACTTGCCCAGTCCGCGTCGCACCATCCTGAAATTTGAAATGTATTATCTGCATCTAAAAGAATTCCTTGACCAGGTGACCCTTTGAGATAACGGACAACTCGTAGCGCAGCTTGCCAATGATCTTAACGCGGCTTCTGCATAAATTGAGCTAAAATATGGACAGAGAAAGTCAAATCCGGCCGAGTAGAACCCAAGTAGATTAATCGACCAATTAATCGACGATACGGTGCTGGATCGACAAGATATTCAGATTTAGATAAAGCGAGTTGGTGATGTTGTTCTAGAGGAAATGAAGCTGGTTTAGCTCCCAACATTCCGGTCTCAGAGAGAATATCCAGTGTGTACTTGCGTTGATTCAGATAAAAACCAGTCTTATTCCGAGATACTTCAATGCCCAAAAAATACTTCAAAGGTCCCAAATCTTTCATTTTGAAGCAGGAGAAAAGATATGTTTTAAATACCTTCAAAGCTGCCTCTGAGTTTCCAGTGAGAATCATATGCACGAAGAGCTTTAGTGATATGAACTCCATTCTTTGTGAGAGTGAACAATGAATAATCTGACCAGGATTGTTGAAACCCATATGCACGAAGAGCTTTAGTGAGTTTTTCGAACCAACAACGAGGAGCTTGCTTTAAACCGTAAATCGATTGCTTCAATCTACATACTTTCTTTCCATCCTTAGCATAAAAACCAGGTGGAGGTTTCATGTAAACCTCTTCCGCGAGATCCCCATGTAAAAAGGCATTGTGAACATCCATTTGATACACCGGCCAATCATTACCAGCTGCAACTTTGAGAAACAAACGAACCGTACCCATTCGTGCAACCGGTGCGAATGTATCACCATAGTCTTCTCCTTCAATTTGCCTATTACCAAGAGCGACGAGTCTCGCCTTATAACGTTCTATCGTACCATCAGAGTTATACTTAATTTTATAGATCCACTTACTGCCTATCGCTCGCTTTCCTGGTGGTAAATCTACCAACGACCAAGTCTCATTTTCCTCAAGAGCTTCAACTTCATTACCCATTGCTTTCTTCCACTGTTTGAGTTGGACTGCAGTTTTGAAGCTTTTCGGTTCGATGTTTTCAGTGATAGCGACCAGATAAGCTTGATGGGTCTGGGAAAACCGATTGCATCTCACATAATTTGCAATTGGATAGGATGATTTTGCTACCGATGAGGTGAGCAGCTTACTCTGAGCATTGTTAACCACAAAATTGCGTAGTGTTACCGGTGGTACCTTTTTCCGATGACCACGACCGAGCGTTTCTGCCGGAGGAGCTTCTGTTTCCTCGGTCAGAACTGGTGAAGCGATCGGAGATTCAACCGGAGGAGGATCAGTCGTATGGTGAGAAGTCGATAACTGAGATGTCGAGCTTTCTGGTTCTTCTTCTATCCGAGAATTTGGAGAATGAATTATTGGGCTTAAGTGTGGCCCATTCTCCATATTATTGATGCCATCGTGAGTTGCTTCTATGGGATTAGTTTGTGGGCTTTGTGATGGCATTGGATCCAATTCATTAACATCAAAAATTGGAGCCCACAACCCATTATCAACTTCGTCTTCTTCTTCTTCTCTAATCTGAGAATTTGGTTCTGCAAAGGGAAAAGAATTTTCACAGAACACAACATCCCGTGACACAATAAATTCTTCGGTTTCAAGATCGAATAAACGCCATGCCTTCTTTCTGTAAGGATATCCGACAAATACACATCTTCTACTTCGGGAGGAAAATTTATCACCTTTTTGGTTTTGATTATGCGCGTACCGAAAATTCGCAGATGCTCATACGAAGGTTTTGAATTATACAGCTTCTCATAAGGTGTCAACCCATCCAAGACAGCGGTAGGGGTTCGATTTATCAAGTAAGCCGCCGTCAAAACCGTAAGGGAAGATTCGATTGAAATCGTAGGGCACGAGCTATATTGAGTATATGGCGGTGCTTTCTTTCAACTCTTCCATTCTGTTGAGGAGTCCCAACACATGATGTTTCATGTTCAATTCCTTGCTCTTTGAAGTAGCTTGTTAGACACAAGAATTCCGAGCCGTTATCGCTTCTGATTTTCTTAACTTGTTTCTCAAACTGTCGTGAAACCAAAGCCACAAAATTCTTTACTTGTGTCGCCGTTTCTGATTTTGCATTCAAAAGAAAAAGCCAAACCCCTCTTGAGAAATCATCGACAATGGTTAGAAAATATCGAGCTCCCGAGTGTGTTGGAGTTTGATAAGGACCCCATAAGTCGCAATGAATCAATTCGAAAACATCAACTGTTTTGTTCGAACTAATCGGGAAACACGCTCTTGTTTGCTTTGCACAAAGACAAACGTCGCATGTTTTACTCAAAATCTCAGAAGTAATAGGAATAGAAACATCATGCAGCATACCAACAACTTTTGCAGAAGGATGGCCCAATCGTTTATGCCATAAATCAAAGGATTCTCTAGACCGTGTCGTAATTGCTCCAGCAATCTCCATACTGCGAAAATGAAATGTCCCACTTTCTCGTTTACCCGCTCCAATTACCATCCGTGAAGTCCGGTCTTGGACAACTAGATAATGATCAGCCATTTGAATCACGCAGTGATTCTCGTCCATTAGTTGCCCAACCGAAATAAGATCAGATTCAAATCCCTCAACATAGAAAACTGATTCCAAGACTAAACGAGAACCAATGCGTACGGTGCCCTCTTTCATTGAAATCCGCTCTCTACCATCGGCTAAAATTATCAGCACAGGAGCCATATCTCGTAAATTTGATAAGATATCTAACTTTCCTGTCAAGTGGTGCGAAGCACCAGTGTCCAAGATCCAGAAAGGAACAAAGGTCTTACTTGAAATAGACATTGTTTCGTTTGTTTCGCCAGTATTGAGTAAGTTCTTGATTTCGTCCCATTGATCATCACTAAGCCCATTGACACCATCTCGATCTTTGTCGGTGATCACATAATGAGCCTTTTCATACCTTTTTGGTCCACTCGCTTGCACTGCGTTTGCATATAACATACTTCTACAACCTCCTCTTGCTCCAACTGTCTCTATGTTCATCATTGTCGTGTTCATGTTTTTCGGTTTCTAAATCGTCGTTGATGGTGGCACAATTGGCCTTGTTGCGTTCGCGTTTATCGAGATCGGAGTCGTGTTTCGGTTTGTGTTTATGTTTTCCATCGGGTTCGGGTTCGGGTTCGGGTTCGTATTTTGGTTCGGGTTCGTTAAAAAGAAAAGAGAAATCAAAATTTTGTTTCAAGCTCTGATACCATTAAGAATAACGGAGGAAGAAGAATGATTGAATAGTTTTTCCCAATCTCCATTGACTACAACTATTACATAATTATATACCCAAGAACCGAATCCACTTTCCTAAAGAACTAGCAAGCATAATAACTATACACTACACATACAAGGAAGGAGTATAAGTCAGAGGTGTGATTGACAAATTATAGGAGATATAATTTGATTCGATTGTGTCCTAATAATTTAAGCTCATGGATTTGATGGAAGCTTATCAGAGATCGAGAAATTGTTTGAGATCGCAGTCAAAGGATCGGATGATGAGAAGATATCTGCTGCCACAGTGCTTTGTGGGGCATCTCTCACACGGGGTTGGAACATACAGGTTTGCACTAACCAACCAGTGAAATTTCAGTTGAATTTACTGCTTTGACAACACAATTTGCTTCATCTGTATTTCGTCAATGTACAGGAACACACTGTTGAATATCTTACTAGATTACTATCCCCACCCGCTCCAGCAGATTATTCCGGGGCTGAAAGTCACTTGATTGGTTAGGCCCGCATGCTGAATGTTGTGATTGTTGGGATAGGATCTGTTGACAGCATTCAGATTTTCTCTTTACATGGCATGGTATGTATATTATGCTTCAAATTTCTTGGCCTTGATACCAAATTTTGCTGGAGGAGGTAATATGGGATTTTGGTTCCGCAACTTGCTTGCTCACTAATGCCGATATGTGAAGAGTTTGGATCTTACACTCCAAGTGTATCATGGACTCTTCCTTCTGGAGAAGAAATCTCAGCATATTCTGTTTTCTCAAATGCTTTCACTCTTCTTTTGAAAGCTTTGGAGATTCAACCATCCTCCTATTGAGCATGGTATAGGAGATGTGCCAACAGTTGGCTCCCTACTCACTCCCGAGCATCTTCTTTTAGTGCGTAATTCTCATCTTGTTTCCTCGGATGCCCTTAATAGAGACCGAAACCGAAAGAGGCTATCAGAAGTTGCGAGGTCAGCATCCAGCTAACCCGTGTTTGTTGACTCGTTCCCGAAGCTGAAAATCTGGTATAGGCAACACCAGAAATGCATAGCTTCCACCTTATCTGAACTTACACATGGATCTCCCATCCACCAGACGGTTGAAGCACTTCTCAACATGATGTTCAGAAAGGTTAGAGGCAGTCAGAATTTAAATCCTGTAAATTCGGGCACCAGCAGTTCATCGGGAGCTGCAAGTGGAGATAGCATTCCAAGACCTGAGTTTCCTGCTTGGGATATCCTCAAAGCCGTTCCATATGTTGTAGATGCTGCTTTAACAGCTTGTGCTCATGGAAGACTATCTCCTCGTGAGTTAGCAACAGGTGTGTGTCTTGTGCTTTCTTTAGTTTTATTGGACCAGTTTGCATAAATGCATGCCCAGATAGAGAGAGAAGAGTTCTCATGATGTTGTCTTTTGGCAACATTGAATGCCGATGAGAGATGTTTGACTGTGTTGATCAGTTGTTACAACATATGCTTTTCTTATAGTAATGTGATTTTGTTTATGTAATAACATGTGTTGCTCTTTCAGGGTTGAAAGATTTAGCAGATTTTCTACCGACATCATTAGCAACGATGGTAAGCTACTTCTCCTCTGAGGTGAGTAGAGGTGTTTGGAAGCCAACATTCATGAACGGCGTGGATTGGCCAAGTCCGGGCACAAATCTATCCAACAAAGGCAGTCTTGTTTTTGTCTAGTGGCAATGTTGGAAAGTCATGTTCTGATGTCATAAACATGAAGGACATGCCTATCAACTGCTGTAAGTTAATCAAAATTCTGCTCTGTTAAATTGAAGTCAAAACCAATATATATTTGTCATCATATGCTTCATGATTAATGTCTCTTGAAGGTCTTCATTTGTTGATGTTATGGGTCTCTTTCTTGCCTAACATTATTTTTGTTCGTAGCTGGAAACATGCGCCACCTGATAGTTGAGGCTTGTATTGCAAGAAACATACTGAATACATCGGCCTATTCGTGGCCTGGCTATGTTAATGGCCGAATCAACCAAATACCGCATAGTCTTCCGAATGGAGTACCTTGGTGGTCATCTTTTTTGAAAGGGGCCCCACTAAATGGTGCAATGGTGAATGCATTGGTTTCAGTTCCTGCTTCAAGGTAGAATGAATTGTTATTTTCTTCTTTTGGTTTCTTGTTGCTCGAATAGCTATATACTGCTTCATCCACGTAGTCATCCCTCAAACTCATGATCCAGATGTAATTTATAAACATTAAAAATTGGAAGTTGCCAAGTTTTGAAGTATTAACCTAAAGAAACCACAGCTTAAGCACATTTCCTTAATCCAGTGTTGCCTCAGTGAGAAGAATGGTTGCATTCTAGTTTGACTTAAGTTTTGTCTCGTCGTTAGTTATTCCTTTTAGTTTCGTAGAATCAAATTCTCTTTATTTTCTTAAATTTGCCGAAAGCAACTGACATTTAAGCTTATGGATTTGATGGAAGCTTAGCAGAGATCTAGAAATTGTTTGAGATCGCAGTTAAAGGATCGAATGTTGAGAAGATATCTGCTGCTACAGTGCTTTGTGGGGTATCTCTCACACGGGGCTGGAACATACAGGTTTGCACTAACCAACCAGTAAAATTTCAGTTGAATTTACTGCTTTGACTACACAATTTGCTTCATCTGTATTTCTTCAATGTACAGGAACACACTGTTGAATTTCTTACAAGATTACGTACTATCCCCACCCGCTCCAACAGTTCACCCCCCGATATGATAAGGTCGTGTTCTCTACGTGTTTGTCCCTCTTTTGTACTTAATTGCGTAGATTGTTTGATATATACAATAACACACAGCAGCATCATTGCTTGTCATGATCATTCTACTCGGTAGGAAAGTTGTTAGTTGGAAAATATATCAAGCTTATTGTTTATCTTTCATGCTGCAGGTGGCAAAGTCTATTTTTTTCCCGGTGTTATTTGGACATGCTTTAGATGATGACTTTATCCGCCCTCATCATTCAGATCGTATTTATGAAGCCTACGTGGTAAGTTTCCAATTCTTGAAAGCCTTCCTTCATTTTGCGCATGTCCACCTTATAGGTTCTTTTCGGCTAGCTTCTATGTGCTTTTGGTATAAACATCTGGCTTACGATTTTGGTAGGGAGACAAAAATATCATCAAATTTGAGGGAGACCACAATTCCCCACGGCCTCACACTACAAGAAAACAATGCATTTTCCGACGGCCAAATCCGTCGGAATTCCGTCGGAAAAGGGGGTATTCCGACGGATTTCCGATGGTTTTGGTCCGTCGAATCTATCTTGTCGGAAATTGAAGATCTGTCGGAAATCCGTCGGAAAATTCCGACGGATCACTTTTTTTTTTTTTTTTTTAAAACGAAAGTCCGTCGGAAATCCGTCGGAGTTTCCCGACAGATTTCCGACGGACTTTCGTTTTTTTTTTTAAAAAAAAAATTCCGGCCACCGGAAAATTTTCCGGCGAAAAGTGTTGCCGGCGGAGCTTCTTCTTCTCCTCCTCCGGATCTTCTTCTTCTCCTCCTCCGGATCTTCTTCTTCTTCTTCTTCTTCTTCTTCTTCTTCTTTTTCCGGCGATCGGAAAATTTTCCGGAGAAAAGTGTTGCCGGCGGAGCTTCTTCTTCTCCTCCTCCGGATCTTCTTCTTCTTCTTCTTCTTCTTCTTTTTCCGGCGAAATCTACTTTTTCCGGTGAGCTCTTCTTCTTCTTTTTTCCGGTGAGATCTTCCTCCTCCTCTTCTTCTTCTTCTTCTTCTTCTTCTTTTTCTGTAAATACAAATAATAAAAATTAAAAAATTAAAAAAAAATAAGAATGAGCGGGAATGCAAAACGAAATGAGCGGGAATGCAAAATTAAAAAAAAACGGGTTTCGTCATAAATCCGTCGGAATTTCCGACGGCTTTCCAACGGATCCCCTTTTTTTTTTTTTTTTCAAAAAAACGCAATCCGACAGATTCCGTCATAATTCCGACGGAATTTATTTTTCCGTCGGAAAATGCCTTGTTTTCTTGTAGTGTCAATTCTACTTTGATTCGAAAAATACTTTTTTCATAACGTTCTTCAACCTCCAGAGGTGGTGGGACCGACATTTTATGACCCGCTGGATGATTATTTTGCAAAGTTAATCAGCGAAGGCAAATATGACTCTTTAATTATTTTCTCTTCTGTTTCTGCATCAAGAAACGTCAATAATGTTGTCTATTTCATGTTCAGGGCAGTTGGGGCATGCATAACACAAATGTTCCACAATCCTCGGTACAGAAAAGTGAGTCATACCGGCTTTCCTTCTATATTTCTGGTATGTTTAATATAATCCCAAAGTGACAGCTTTCGTCAATATCCAGGTTTAGCCGCAGGTAGCATCGCTGAAGCAATTAATGAAGTCCGCATGAAAAGACCCATGAGTCGCACTGATGTCAGTAATTCTTAACTAATCTTGGTCTTTTAATGCTAATGTCCAATACAGTTTACTCGAGAAAGCTTATGCATACGTTTGTATGTTTGGTTTTCCACTATTCTGATACCCCTCTAACAATGGTTCGAATAATTCTCTTAGTGTTCCAATCAATAAGTGTTTAAATTTTAGAATGCCTTATCTATCGGATTATTGAACCGTACAGAAAGTCTTTAAAGCTTATGAAATATAATGGAGTAATGTAATTTGTCTCTACGCAAGGGACCAAAGTAAATGGAAGGTGCTTGCTTGCTTCACTTGCTAACCATAGATGGAGTAATGTAATTGAAGCTTTTTTTTTATTGTTTGAATGGTTTTTGTTACTTTCTTCAGGTTCCTTCGAATGTCACATCTTAACGCTTCCCCATCAGAAACCAAGGTATAAGATCAGTTTCTCTTTCTTTCCTTTTTTGGCTTTTCTTCTTGTGTTTATGGTTACTTCTTAGTAGTCACCACGTAAAATACAGTATAGGGTTGTTTGATCATAAATTGGTAATTCGATCAACACAACTTATAGAAAGAGACAAATTGGAATTTCCTGATATAGTATGATAATGATTTCGTTTCATGATGGCCGTAACAGTTCATCCCCCGATATGATAAGTTTTGATACGTCAAACGGTGATCGATGCCCTCCTCAGCTCGGGATGGCTTTAGATGATGATCAATATGTGGAATATCACATGGAGGATATGGCTAACTTCCCATCTAATGCAGAGGAAGAAGAAAGGGTGAGATCGAAAAGTGGATATTCTACTTTAACTAAACCTTCTAATACGTCTGTGTTATATTGACATTCTGGTAATATTATTACTTGATTCAGATGCTCATGAAAGCGGTGATGGAATCGTTGAAGGACTTGGAAGTGCAAAGTCTTAATAAGAAAGAACCTCCTGAGAATAGAGTTCATGGCAGTAATTCTTTTGTAACGGCAACTCAAAGCCTTTCTTCCATGGAAGAATCAACTTCCACTCGAGCAAATCAATCAGAGACTGATTTTGCTTCCGGTCCAGTAACGCATAGCCATGATTTAGGACCATCGTCTTCTGAGTCCAATGCTCCAAGTGAGACCCCGGTTTTTATGACAAGACCCGTAAATGCCTCTGTACCTGGCAATTCGAGCGAGAAGGAAAGTGAGACCGGTGACAGGTCAGCAGTTGCAAAGGCCACAGTGACAGTTGAGCGTAGTAGTAGCGCGCCGAGCAAAGTCTTAGACGGGTTAATACGCAGGTGGGATCTTAACTTCTTCAAAAACAGCAAATAGTTCCAGTTATGTGTTTGATTTGGGGATTGGGGTTGTCATAATAGGTTATCATTGTTTGGCTTTGGTTATGATTTGTATTCAAATGTTTGTGTCATTGTTTTTCTTTTTTTCCTGAAGCCACTTTTATAAAGATGAATAAAAATTTCATAAATAATTATCAATTTGGGCCACTTTTAAACTAAAGGAAAAATCAATTTTCTATCAAGAAAATTACTAACAATCAGGTTAAACACAAACTATTTAACAATTTCGGTAGATTATAATTGATTAATGAACATCCCGAACATCCCAAAAGTCATACATAAATATCATACTTTAACATCCAGAAGAAAGAGTAGTAATAGAAACACAGTCTGAACAAATTTAAAAAACCAAACCAAAGAGAGAGAGACTAATACTCTTCAGGATGAATATCCCTCCAGCGATAACCTAAAACAAACAAGGGATTTTGATCAGTGATTTAGTCTGTAATCAAGAATCAAGAACAAGCTACGCACCAGGTGGGCCTTCAATTCCAAGGGATTTCATCCAGAGGATCCGGAATGTCTGCGTCTACTTTTTGTTCTAAAGCCCTAACAGAAACGTTCCATCCTCCCATGTCACTTCCATCAAGTTTGATAGCCTTGGCAGCTACTTTTTCTCCCGCAACACAAACAAAACCGGTCCTGTCAAAAACAAAATATTTAGTTTTCTTGGAGAGAAAAAAATCACAAGCAAATTGGAGCATGGAAAAAGCCACAAATCAACCTTCTGAGAAGACCGGGTTGACTAGGGTCCTTCTTGAGGGACACATATATGATCTCTCCACAGGGACTGAAAAGTCTAAACAATGCACTCCTAATAGCTGTTTGATTTTTGGGATGAATTTCTTTTACAACATCCCATACATATTTATAGAAGGAAAACAGAGCATCCTCTGTTTTCTCCATACTCTACGCAAAACATTTTGAGCCACAAAATGACTTCCACTTAGACATGATTAGCTCTAGATTTTTATCTTACAAAACAAGCAACTTCAACTCCTAAATCAGACCAAGCCAAACACCAAACAGTGAGCTTCAACAACTTCTTTGACTTCCTTGTCTTTGTCTTTCTTCCCACGTTTGGTTTTGCTAAATTGGTTTGTTACTCTTAATTAAAGGATTAATCAAGGATGAGATTCCAACACTCCCTCTCGAATCCTTTGATTAATTTCTCCAACACTCATCTAGGGACTTGATTCCCATCCTCCTTGTTCTTCTCTTGTGATTCTCATCTCCCTCTTGATAAGAATCCCTAAAACGATTTCTTCATGTTTCATCCGTGAGCTTCTCCTCACGTCTCCGGTTCGTGAATCGTTACGTCTTCTTCCGGTTGCAACCTTCCTGAGCTCCCTCTGTGGTGAGCTTTCTTCTTCACCTTCAAGTTTACCGTGAGCTCTCTCACGTTTTTCTTGAAGTCTTGTGCGTGAATTCCTCACGTCTTCTTCGGTCATCTTAACAACCGGATTCAGCTCCCTTTTTCTTTAGGTGAGCTTCTCTTTTGCTTGGTGTCCTCTTTGAACACCAGCCTTGTTTCCTTTTAATTCTTAGAACCATCACTTTAGCTTTAGTTTATGACTCTTTTGACAAGATCCATCAGCTCGGTTTTCTCTAACCGTAGTCTGAGTGGTTTCTTTTTCCTATCATCACCTTAGCTTTGCTTTAGTCGTTTGGCTCTTCAAATCTTCAACTCGGTTTTTCTCTCACCGCAGCTTGTTAGGCTCTTGAATCATCAACCTCCGCTTTTTTTTTTACTTGGTTTGTTTGATTCCTTCACCTCCACTTTGGTCTTTCTAACCTCGGGTTCTCCTTCTCGTTTCAGATGAAAACCCACTCGGATTCTCAACCTCATCAAGCATCTTCACCAAGACGCATCGAACAAGAACAGAACTCTCCTTTCAAATCATCTCCACACCGTTGTCTCCATTGCTGTTTTTCAGAAGATTTCCCTATCTTCTTGAATGCACCTGAAGCCCTCCTTCTTTAAGGTACGGTTGTGAATGAGTTTGTGAAGGTTTGATGGTGCTTTCTCTTGTTACCACCTTCTCTTTCCTTCTGTCCTTCTCCGATTTGCGGTTCTCGGCTTTGTTCGTCCTTCTTCTCAGCCTTACACTTATCTTTATGTGCATGCTCCTTCTCATCATCATGTTCATCTCTTGGTGATGAACAACTTCATGGAGGCTTGTGATGAGCAGCTTCCTCTCATGTCTTCTCAGGTCCTGATCCTCTTGGTCTTCTCTGACCAAGCTTCAGGTCCGTACCTCTTTCTTCTTCTTCTTCTTCCTCTTCTTCTTCTCATTGATTTTTAGTTTGATGCATGATTTAATCAGAAGTTCAATTCCCATCCTCTATACCATGTTGGATTTCTCTCATCTAACCTTTGTTTCACTCTCAAAGGTTAGTTCTCTCTATCTCTTGTTCTGTTTTTGTTTACTTGTTCTAGAGAGAAAACAAGAAACGTTTTTGTCTTGAAGACTACATTGTTAACATTTTTTTTTTTTTTTTTTTTTTTTTTTTTATTTGAACAGGTTCCAAAGATCAAGGAAAGCTCTGATAGCATGTTTGATTTTTGGGTGATCCAACTCTTTTCTTTTCTTTTATTAGTCGGATGAATTTCTTTTACAACATCTCATACATATTTATAGAAGGAAAACAGAGCATCCTCTGTTTTCTCCATACTCTACGCAAAACATTTTGAGCCACAAAATGACTTCCACTTAGACATGATTAGCTCTAGATTTTTATCTTACAAAACAAGCAACTTCAACTCCTAAATCAGACCAAACCAAACACCAAACACCAAACAGTGAGCTTCAACAACTTCTTTGACTTCCTTGTCTTTGTCTTTCTTCCCACGTTTGGTTTTGCTAAATTGGTTTGTTACTCTTAATTAAAGGATTAATCAAGGATGAAATTCCAACAATAGCATCCTCGGGAAGCGAAGGGTCATATCCTGTAACAACAATGCTACATGGACTGCAATAAAAAATAAAATTGCATATCATAAGCAAACCTAAATATAATTAACAAATCAACCTCCGGAAATAACAACAGCAATAATTTACTCGAAGTTGTGTGTGCGTCTATGAGCATCAGACAGCTGATCAGGACTAAACGCACAGGACTGTTTTGGTAAAGACTTAACAACTGCAATCCATCCTCCCACGATACTTCCACGAGGTGATGGAAACCCGTAACGTTCTCTGAATGGAAACCCCACGTTATGTCCACTAAGTGCCTGTTGAGCGGCTTCTTCCAAGAAATAAATGAAACCACATCTATTAAAAAAAAACAAAAGAAAACTTGTTAGCAAGATTTTAAAACTTGTTGAGCTGCATGGGAATAAAGAAGCCACAAACCTCTCGGCAACATCGCTTGCACTGTCTCTGGGAATGACAACATCGTAGATCTCTCCACATGGATGGAAATACCATGCATATACCGCCTTGATGTCAGATGCACAAAAGGATGTGCCGTGTCCCTCAACCGAAACCTTAAAGCAACTGAAATAATAATTTAATTTGCAACTCAACACATCTTACGAAGACAAAAAATCTCCATACCAAAAAATAACATCGACTTACTTGCTTAACTTCTCCTGATATAGGGTATTGTGAAGAGCCACACGATCCGCAAAAGCTTCCAAATACGTCGGCGCCTAAAGTGCAATCAAAGATCTAATCAGAAATTCTACAACGAAAGTAAGGAAAAGTCATAGAGAGAAGAAAAGATTACGTTGATGGCGGAATTGTTGCTCGGATACAAGGCCATGGAGAAACAGGCAAATAACCCTACTTGAGATATTTTTCTGATTTAGGGATTTGGGAAAGAAAGAGGATTACGTGATAAGCAATCTTCTCGTCTCTTATACACAGAACACGGGCCTCAAATCAATTTTGGGCCTCAGAATTAGTTTGTTGCGATATAGTGTTGTGGGCCACGACAAATAGATAATTAGAGGGGTTATTGGTTTATATAACTTAATAGATTTTGAAATCCAAACGAAATCCAGTGTTATTGGTTCTATAAATTTAAAATATATTTTCAAATCCAGTATTATTGGTTCTATGATTTTGAAATCCATCTTAAAATCCAGTGTTATTCAATCCTACGGATTTACTTATGGAATTGATTTGATATTGGATTTTAGTGAATTTAGATGGATTTTAGTGCTAAAAATACAACGGCTCAAATATTGAGATTTACCTTGTTATTTGGATGGATTTGTTATTATATCAAAGATATCAAATTCACAATAATACCTCACACAATGTAACATAACTTTTATAATAATAATTTTTTATTTTTCCAATTTTTGTTTTGTACAATATTCCATTTGCTATAATGAAAATTTATTATATTTTTTTATAAAATATTATCTCTTGAACCTGTAACACAAAAACCTTCTTGATTTCATTTTGATGGTTTATTCAATGCTTTTGTCGATGATGAAAAAATATGTTGGCCTAAAACAAAAAATTGTGCCAAGATTAGTAGATACGAAAAGTCATTTAAACGTAATTCCATTTGGTTGATTCATAACAATCTATTGATTAGATTTTGAAATCCACTTAAATCTATTTAATTGAATTTTAAAATCAATGAATTCATGTAAGATTTCTAAATCCACAAGAATTTTCAAATCCATTAAATTCCTAAAACCAATAACCCCCACTTAGTAGCTGGGGGATATAATCTCTTTGTATTCCATTACTGTCTCAATTTTTCACTCTGAAATACAAAAAAAAAATTTCCCCCTTTTTACTTCACTATATAATGGTATAATTCTAACTCACGAGATCGCAACATTTGTCAAGTAGTCTATCAGATTCTAAACATATGTCAATTATTTAAATATGTAAGTTTTTCATTATCAAAATCGTTAATTACTTTAAAAAGAACAAGTTAAAATAAATAAAAAACATAAAATAATTTTACAAATTGCACAAAACTTCTATATAAATATTTATATAAGGTATTTGGTTGAAAATAATTAATAAAGAAAAATTTAATATTTCCTATAAATCAAACAATCTTCGTATCGCGAGGATCTTATTCTAGTATCTTATATTTTAGAGTTTACTATTTCTTAAGGTAAAAAAAACAGTATTCATCTAGACTTTATAGGGAAGGGAACGTAATACTAGAAATCTTATAAGAAGATAGAGATACAAACCAACCTCGTAGCAATGACCCAATGGCGTTATAGAGCATTGAACAACATTTGACTTCTCTCACGTGTTATGCTATATCCTGATAACAGCGATGACATCAACATTGGTTTACCAAACTTTGACTTTCTGTCACGCCTCGGAGTTTGGAATCTCAAGAAAAAAGAATTTTGGTATCTTCCTTAATATGCAATATTCATTGCCTCCAGCCCGAGGTTTGACCTTGTACATAAATATCGCAGTGAACGGTATATGAGTTTCGATGCATAGGCAGGACGAATTATCAAGTGGTGGTACAATGGACCGCCAAGAGGTGCAAACGGATCGAACATGCACAATTTGGAAAGGTGTCTCAAAATGACCAACGATTAGTTCTAACTATTCTTTGAGAACAAGCGACCAATCTGCCTTAGTGAGTTTCGATCGTATATATGGACCAATCTGCCATAATTCTTTGATTTATGCGGTGAAAACTTAAAAATTAAGAAGGAAATTGTAGAAATATGTCGATGGTAAATTTATGTTTTTCACTTTTACAAATAATGTATTTAGATTTGGATACATCTGTAAGCAAATATAGTAAGAAAAAAACGTAAAAACAAAATGAAAAATAGGAATATCTAAATTTGAAACTAAAGTAGATATTCTTTCTTGTTTTTTTTTGATGATATTTATGTATAAATGGAGATTTATCTATTTGAAATACTTCCGGCCGTGTAGTCTCAAATGGCCGGTTATAATCCCAAAAACTTTTAAAAAGAAATTTAAATTAAGAAAAAAAATATATATATATATATATAGTTCGGTGCCGAAACGATTTGTAAGTGGTATATATATATTTACGTCTGATTTAACAAATGGATAAATCTATGTTATTTAAAAACACACATGTGATAAATGAATTTACTGTTTTTGAGACAAATTTTATTTTCTTAACTCAAGTATTCTTAGCGTAGGTATTATTAATTTAGACGAATCTCTTAGCATCATTTGTTTAGTTGCTCATTTGGATCGGTCTTTGAGGTATTCGAGTGTAGACTACTATAAAATGGTCCATGTAACTTAATAAGGCCACATATATGTCTCTACTGTTCATGTCTGGAAGGTGTGGTCAGACCATTAGTGAGTAGAGGCAAACCGAATATGAGACAAAATGGTCAAATGAACAGAAAAAAAACCAACGAGACTTGACGCACAAGCCATGGACAACAACATCGTCAACTCTTCAAACACTTAAAAATAACCAAAAGATAAACGTTTACTAAAGAAAGATATTTATGATGAAAATAGAAAAAAGAAGAAATATATTTAGCTTTTATGGGAGAGAAGATATCTAGCCATTATGTATACTTAATTGTTCCGCTATTATTGTGCCCATTGGCATTAGACATGGTAGCAAAAGAAACACGTCTATTTTTCAACTAAAATAATTTCTGAATTTATTAAATAACTATCACTCGTCGATGCTATGCAAAAGCAAAATACCGTGGATGTACGGTCTTGATTTCCCAATTCAAGAAAAGACTACTCAAAACTTGCTAGAGTTGATAAGACCGGTGAGGATATGTGCAAGTGCAACGGTTGATTCGGTTATCTTGCCTGAAGAAGATGGTCATCGGGTTTTGAAAGGGTCAATGACTTGAAAGGGAAGTTTTTTGGTGGGTATCTTGATCTGTTTCCTAATCAAGAGCATCACCAACATAATAAAGGTGGAGTAACACTCCAATCTCTAGAAAGCTCAAAGGAAACGGAAGAAGATGGGCCGAGAGAAAATGAATCATCGGCGGAAACTGATACCTTGGAAATGGATAGACTTCAGATGATACATCTTTCAGGCTCCATTTCTTCATCACCTACTTAGGTATTGTTCAGTCTATCTCTACCTTCATTTGTAAAGACGAAAGCATTTTTAGACCGATCATCCAAAATCTAATCATCGGTCTTAAACATTTTGGAGGGCAAAGGAATAAAGGCGATTCAGCTTTTCCGAGGACGGAAATACCTGATATGTGTAAACAGGCCATAGATGAAAAGCCCATAAAGCCCAAATCTATGTCTTCTCTTCAATATAGAATTCTCCAGAGAACTCACGATCTCTCTGGAAACGTCATTACCACTTGAAGAACCACCATACGACAAAGATCCAGAGTACACAGAGTTTTGTTGATGAAATCCTCTGCCTCGAGTAGAATAAGCATTGTTGTAGCTTCTAGCTCCTCTGCCTCTATTGTAATTACTTCCTCTACCTCTATTATTATTATAATAACCAGGAGAAGAAGTGTGTTGTGAAACAGCAAACGCTAGATGAGGAGTAATCTCAGAACTAGCAGCATACCCCTTTAACCTATCATCTTAACCAATTAACCTCACAACTACCGATTCATACGTTGGACCAGGAATCTCATCTAGAGAACCTTCTAAGGCAGTAATAATAGGCTCATAGTCTTTTCCCAATCCATGAATTGCAGCAAAAATACGAGCCTTCTCACCAACAGGGTGTCCAATTAAGGTAAGTTGATCGCAAATCGTTTTTACCTCTCTTAAGTAGTCAGCCATGGACTTGTCCTGCTTTGACAGAGTTTGAAGACGACGCTGCAAATCAAAGATGCGAGAAGAGGAAACACGGTTGAAGTGTGTGGCCAGAGACGTCCAAACCGTATGAGCAGAAGAACAACCAACAACTAGACTCAAAATGTCTTCTGAAAGAGATCCCAATAACCAAGCTTTAACAATTTGATCTGACTTAAACCAGGCTTGAGCATCTGGATTCGGAACAGTAGACTCGGCCCCATCAATACCACGAACAGAGATCGTCGCCACCGGGGGAGTAGAAGAACCATCAACAAAACCCAGAAGATCTTGTCCAGACAGAAAAGCTTCAAATTGACATTTCCACAAGATATAATTTTTCTCCGTTAGTTTGACGGTAACACAGTTTGTGATACTCAAAGATGGAGAAGAATAGAGATCCATGGCTCTGATACCATGAAAGTCTTTGAGAAAGATTATAAAAGTCTTCGAGAAAGATTCAAGCCTTTTCCTTAAGAGTTTCTGATTACAAAACAAGTTCTATTTAAACAAGAACTAGAACTCAACTTAATGACGTTTCCAACTTAATGACGTTTCCAGAGAGATCGTGAGTTCTCTGGAGAATTCTATATTGAAGAGAAGACATAGATTTGGGCTTTATGGGCTTTTCATCTATGGCCTGTTTACAAGGGGTCAAGAGTGGTCATGGTGCTTTGAACTGTTGGCAGAGGTTTAACAAGGTGTATCAGTCTGATAATCTTCCCTCTGCTATGGCTGCAATGAGGATTATAGATGGTAATGATCTTACGGGTCAAGAGTGGTTTCCCGACACAGGGGCCACTGCTCATGTCACCAATACTTCACAAAATCTAACCCAAGCACAACCTTACACCGGTTCAGATGTGGTAATGGTAGGTGATGGGAGTTTTTTGCCTATTACACATACCGGTTCTGCTCAATTGCCTTCTACTTCAGGTACTCTTCCTTTAACTGATGTGCTAGTATGTCCAGCGATTGCTAAGTCCCTTCTCTCAGTTTCTAAACTCACTTGTGATTATCCATGTAAATTTGAGTTTGATTGTGATGGGGTTATTGTAAAGGACAAAACCACGCAGAAAGTTCTAACCTTGGGAAGAAATCATAATGGTCTTTATGCATTGGAGGATCCTAAGGTGCAAGTTCTTTTTTCATCAAGACAGCAGATTGCGAGTGAAGAGGTCTGGCATAGACGCTTGGGACATCCAAATGCTCAAGTTCTGCATCAACTTTCTGCAAATAAATATATCTCAATAAGCAAGAGTGCTAAGACTGTTTGTGAAGCTTGTCGTCTTGGGAAAAGCAGTAGATTACCATTTTCCTCTTCTTCATTTGTAGCCTCTAGAATTTTGGAACGGATTCACTGTGATCTTTGGGGTCCTTCTCCAGTGGTGTCTGTTCAAGGTTTTCGATATTATGTTGTCTTTATTGACCATTGGTCTCATTTTAGTTGGTTGTATCCACTTAAACTCAAGTCAGACTTTCTTGGTGTGTAAAATTTCAAAACCTTGTTGAGAATCAGTTTGGTTGTAAGATGGGTTCTTTTCAATGTGATGGTGGTGGAGAATTTGTTAGTAAATCGTTTAGGGATCATTTGAGTCAATGTGGGATACAACAACTTATCTCATGCCCACATACGCCTCAACAAAACGGCTTGGCAGAGAGGAAACATAGACATGTTGTAGAGCTTGGTCTCTCTATGCTCTTTGACAGCAAGGTGCCTCAGAAGTATTGGGTAGAGGCTCTAACGATGCAAATTTCCTCATCAATCTATTACCAACAAAAGCGCTTAAAGAAAATCATAGTCCTTATCAACAACTTCATGGTAAAGTTCCTGATTATTCTTCCCTAAGAACTTTTGGTTGTGCTTGCTTTCCAACACTTCGGGATTATGCTCAGAATAAATTTGATCCCAGAAGCTTGAGGTGTGTCTTCTTAGGATACAATGATAAATATAAAGGCTACCGATGTCTTTATCCTCCTACAGGAAGGGTCTACATAAGTAGACATGTTATATTTGATGAAAGTGTGTTTCCCTTTGGTGAGTTATATAAATCGTTGATTTCCACTCCAAATTCTCCTCTTCAAGCAGCTTGGCAGAAAGGTTTTCAGAGTGAATCAGTCTCTCCTCCATCACATGATTTAACTCCTTCACACTTTATACCTTTATCGGCTAATCCCTTTGCTCCTCTTCAAGACTTAACTTCCAGTGATGATATAGCATCCGAGGGAGCTGAGTGTCCGGCTAGCTCTGGATCTTGTTCTACTAATAACAATCCACTTGATGTTCCTCCGGAAATTGCTAGTCCAGCTCCTTTACCTCAACATCCAATGGTAACACGATCAAGAGCAGGGATCATTAAACCAAACCCAAGGTATGTTTTACTAACCAAGAAAGTTGCATATCCTTTACCTAAGATGATAACGGTTGCCTTGAAGGACCCTGGTTGGACAGATGCAATGGAAGAAGAGATGCGTACTTGTGCAGAGACTAATTCTTGGTCATTAGTTCCCTATACTCCCGATATGCATGTTTTGAACAATAGATGGGTGTTTACTACTAAACTCAAAGCTGATGGTTCCTTAGAAAGGTTAAGAGCTAGGCTAGTTGCTAAGGGTTTTAATCAAGAAGAGGGTATAGATTATTTAGAAACGTATAGTCCCGTGGTGAGAACTGCTACTGTGAGATTGGTTCTACATACGGCAACAGTCTTGGATTGGAAGATCAAACAACTTGATGTTAAAAACGCCTTCCTACATGGTGATTTACAAGAAACGGTTTACATGAGACAACCGACGGGATTTGTGGATAAAGATAAGCCTAACCATGTGTGTAAATTGCACAAGGCTATTTATGGTCTCAAACAAGCTCCTAGAGCTTGGTTTGATAAATTTAGCAACTATCTATTGGAGTATGGCTTTCTTTGCAGCAAATTTGATCCCTCTTTGTTTGTTTTCTCTACCAAGACAGATGTGATGATTCTCCTACTATATGTAGATGATATGGTTCTTACGGGAAATAATGATGCATTGATTGAGGAGTTCTTAGTGTCTCTAAAGGGCGAGTTCAGGATGAAAGATATGGGACAACTGCACTATTTCTTGGGAGTACAAGCTACTTTTCATGAAGGGGGATTATTTTTATCTCAACAATGGTATGCAGAAGATTTGTTAGCTGTAGCAGGCATGAGTGAATGTGTTCCAATTGCTACTCCATTGCCTCTACAACTGAACAATGTCCCTAATCAAGATATTCCTTTTGAAGATCCAAAATACTTCAGAAGTTTGGCGGGAAAATTGCAGTATCTTACTATGACAAGACCGGATTTGCAATTTTCAGTCAACTACGTATGTCAAAAGATGCATGCTCCATCTCTCTCGGACTTCAACATGCTTCGGAAAGTGCTTCGATATGTTAAAGGTACATTAGCTTATGGTATTTCATTCTCCAAAGCTACTGATTTTACACTTGCCGCCTATAGTGATAGCGACTGGGCTGGTTGTCCTATCACGAGGAGATCAACAGGTGGTTTTTGTACCTTTCTTGGAAACAATATCATTTCCTGGTCATCAAAGAAACAGCAATCGGTTTCAAGGAGTTCTACGGAGGCAGAATATAGAGCTCTTACCGACGCTACTTGTGAACTCATTTGGTTGACCAACATTCTAAAAGATATCGGTATTCCTCAACCTCAACCAGCTGTGCTTTATGGTGATAATCTTTCCTCGGTTCATTTAACTGCTAATCCAATCTACATCCAAGATCAAAGCATTTTGAAGCCGATTATCATTTCGTACGAGAAAGAGTGGCTCTTGGATCATTGGTGGTTAAACATATACCTGCGAATCTTCAGCTTGCAGATATATTTACAAAATCATTGCCTACTGCGGCATTTACTTCATTGCGGTACAAACTTGGTGTTCATCAGCTATTCACGCCAAGTTTGAGGGGGGATGTAAACAGGCCATAGATGAAAAGCCCATAAAGCCCAAATCTATGTCTTCTCTTCAATATAGAATTCTCCAGAGAACTCACGATCTCTCTGGAAACGTCATTAAGTTGAGTTCTAGTTCTTGTTTAAATAGAACTTGTTTTGTAATTAGAAACTCTTAAGGAAAAGGCTTGAATCTTTCTCGAAGACTTTTATAATCTTTCTCAAAGACTTTCAATATGAATGAAGAACCGCCTCTGGTTTTGGATAGAGAGGATTCAGTTGATGGACATCGGGGAGAAACAAGCAACTCGGCTACTCAAAGTATGAACGTGGACCACTTTGTATCCAGAGACTGCAAACGTGTACGGTTGGAACCAGAACCGGAACCAAGCAGTAGATGGGTCAAGCGTCTTAAGACAACCGCCTCAGATTCTAGCGGACATGCTGATACCAAGAGCCTGATGAAAACCGAAGAAGCGTCACCGGGCAAGATACCATGTTCCTTGAAATCTTGAAATCCGGAATCAACAATCTCCAACCAAGAAACCAAGAAACCAAGAACCCGTCACGTCACAAATCAAGAAACCGAACCAGGGAGGAGGAGAAGACATTACGCTTCTTCATCCATGGATACAAAGATGGTGCAAGAAGAAAACTACATTGCCGGATCAAGCAGAAGAGCAAGGTGGTAGCTTTGAGCCAGAGAACTAGAAGGATATCGAGAAGAAGCAAAATCCAAGTATTGCTGCCATGGCACTGATGGGGAAGGCTCTGAGTGGTTTAAACCCGTATGGTCTTAGAAAGACAGATTCTCTCATGGTTTGGAATGTTCGCGATTTAAGGTAAAACAAAAGTTTCCGCTCGAGCTTCCTGGTTATCGTTACAAATTAGAGAACAAGAACAAAACTAGATAGCGGGCTTGCCACATTTGCATTCGTGTAAAGGTTCTACTTAAGAGTCAATATGACTATTCTTATGAATATCAATCTAGTTATCATTTTGTGTGTGTGTGTATGTTTCTGAAAATGGTAGCAAAGGCTGCTCAGACGCAGTCTACTTCAACGTTTTATGAATATCAATCTCAAAGCATTATAGTCTTAGTTACAATCAAAATCTCTTCCCTTTCTCTTTTGTTATTGCTCGATCCTTAGTAATCTACTTCTATTTCTATCTTAAAAATCTCTATTTTGATAATGCTCATTTGAGCTTGGATAAGATTGCCTTGGATTTGCTAACACCTTGGATTTGCTAACACCTTTCAGTTAGGTAATACCCGAACATTACCGAATAAATAACTTGTGCTTTCTTTTAACATTAGCTTATTTGACACTGTAGTTGTACTTTGAAACATATTGTTGATGTTTGAAATGCCTCTTTATATGTTTGGTTTTACATTTATTTTCAAATTATCAGATTTTTCTAATTATTTCGGATAATTATAAAATTGAGTATTTTGGATATAAAAAAATACTCGAAAAGACTAAGAAGAACTGAGTCCGATCAAAATATGTTATGTTATTTGGTAACCTTATTCATTGCATTGACTAGTAAAACTGCATCTAGCCAGTGAGCATCGAGACATACGAAGAAGAGATGCTTCATTTATTCTGATGCATACATACATACATTCATATGTATGCACGCATATACAACACAGACATACCACACATACAAACAAACATAATTATGATGATGACCTTATAACAAGCGGCCTTCATCACAATGTTGACAGTAACAGTAGCAGACACGTAAACCGTCGTAAGCTACCTCACAACCATCATACCTGCAACTCCAAAAATTCCCACATTCATAACCACATGTAGCGCAATCTTTGACTTCGATTTTGAAGCTGCATTTATCCATCACCGACCCTCTTACTGAGGCATCTTCAACCCATGAAAGATGTGAATATTTGGTTAGACAAATTTCAATATATAAAGCCATGCACACACACGTTTCCAAGCTTTAATTACCTTGACCTGAGAAATTTGGCTGCCGGATCAACGGTCCATATCTTCTAGATGGGGCCTCATTAGTAGCCACAACAATTTCACCATCCGAAAGAAACTTAAGGTCGCGCTTCTCGGCTATCTCAGCTTTGGTTACATCTACCCACCATATACAGTATAGTGAATGTTATAGCAATATTTATAAATTTATAGAGTACATAAATATGTTGTGTATTTTATAGCTTAATTTGTTCTACATATTTAGTATATTTTTACCTAACATTCACCTAAAATCAAAGTCTTTTGGTGGAGATTGATACATAATGGAGTCTATGTGGCTGCTAATTTGCTCAGGAGAAATATGAAAATAGATCCACAGTGCCAATTGTGTGGAGACGAAATTGAAACCGAAAATCATATGCTTTTCCAGTGTAAAGTTTCTGGGGAGATTTGGGAGCTAGCATCATGAATAAAATTTTCAAGGCAAGAAGCTCTGGAGAATAGCATTGTACAGAATATAAAGACAATGTTTGCTCATACTATTAAAGGTGAGGTACTTTCTCTGTTTTTAGGGTGGAGAATATGGAAGATGAGAAATGCTTTGCTATTTAATAATAGGAGAGAGCATATAATCCATGTGATTCAGATGGCATTGATGGATCTTAAGAGATGGAATGAAGCTCAAGAGAAAGAGTTGGAGGAGAAGGGTCACATTCAAAAGGGGAATACGAAGCAGAAAGCAGAGTTGCAACAAGCCATTTGTCCAAATTCAGATTATTATAGTTTGGTGGATGCTTCATGGAGTGCTCCTGATCAGAAAGCAGGTATTGGATGGTCCTTATATAGAAAAGAAGGCATTCAATTGCTTAAAGGGAGTGCTATGGTTGCTTCTGTTTCCGATGCTCTTCAAGCAGAGGCCATAGCTTTGCTTCAAGCTGTGCACTCTCTGCGGAATCTTGGATACTTCAACATCACTTTTTTAGGTAATATAATGCAGAGTTATATGAGGCACTGCATATGCGAATGGGTGCTTCTATAGCTATTCTAGTCAATGATATTGTGCCTCTTGCGGAGAACAATAGCTATCGGTTTGTTTGGGTCAAAAGAGGAGTGGTGAAGGAAGTAGATATATTAGCTAGAAATGCTAGGATTAATGAAGATCCATATGTAATATCATGCTGTGTAAAATTGAAATGCAATATAAGAAGTTGACGAAAGAGAGATATATGTTTTTAAGATGGGCAGTTTGATATGGTACCTATCGTTGGAGAGAGAACACTGAAAACAACAGCGAAAATGAAAGCAAGCTTCACAAGATCCTTAGCCATATCTTCTTTTAGGTCTTGCTTGATCTTGTTGTGAAAATAACCAAACTCTAATAAGGGTACTATTTATAGGGTTAAAGTGGAATTGCATTTTGTGGAAAGAATAATAGAGAACAATGCCGACAAATAGAGAAAAACAAAACAGAAGAGCTAGCTCATGGGCCATGAAGACGCAACGTGTCGATTTTGCAGAGGAGCCAACTATTAGTTTATGGCTCTTAGTTCCTTCGATCACACAAAAGTTGGTTACCCGGCAAATCCACACGTGTTTTTTCTTTTTTTTGAGAACAATCAACTCAATGTATCAATTAAGTTTAGCAAGTCTTCAAGGACTTGGAAAATTTATTCAAACTTTTTTCAGGCATCAGACCTTAGTCTTGCTCTTGAGCTATGATCAGCCCAAGAACTATCAGGAAACAAAACTTGGCAGACCAGGGTGAAATATTTCAAAACACATCAAGAAAATAGTATTGTTATCAAGTATAAACCCCTAAGTCGCCTTAGAACCAATTGGAACATAAGGATTCCAAACACATTTATTTATCCATGACTAGTTATCACCCACAAAAGGGTCTTTGGGTCCGGACATTGAAGGCCAATCATCTGATTCAAATCTCAACACTTTACATCCCCCAGAGGCCAGATATAGTAAACAAAAGAATCTTTGTGTCGTTACAATCGACACAATCAATATGTCGGTGATCTCCTGTGATCTCGAAATGGGGACTAAACCGCCATTTTCATCTCTATCTTCTTGTGAGGAACATAGCATATGAGCTCAAAGTCAGCAGCCACAAAAGAGTCAATGTCTTTTTTCTTCGGGTTTATCTTCAAAACCTGCAATAATTAATAGATTATGCAAATAATCACATTCAATTGTGTAGATATTATTCTGTAAATTAGGAAAGTGTATATTTGAGAATTCCTGATTTTATGTAATCTCTTGTAATATATATTGAGATGAATACAATGATAGCATTCACGGGAAATACTCTGACTTTCATGGTATCATAGCGTTTCATTCCTGAAACCTAAATCTCTTCTCTAAACAATTTTTTCTCTAATCTCCTCTCGCCTCCTTTCTTCTTTGTTATTTTCTCTTCTCTTCTCTAATGGCTCAAGCTGCTCCCGTCGTCAATCTTGAGCGTGCCTATGGAGTCACCAACATCAAGTCTCACATTCCTTTCACCCTGGACATGAATGACCACAACTACGATGCGTGGAGAGAATTATTTCAAATCCATTGCTTGAGTTTTGACGTGTTGGGTCATATCGATGGCACGTTGGTTGCAAATGGTGAAAATGATGTCGCTTGGCACAAGAGAGATGGATTGGTCAAGCTTTGGCCAATTTTGGTTCAGATCGATTATGGATCGGGTTGGACTGTGCGGATCGTGGGCTCTGATACCATACAACTCATGGGGACCACAACAACAAGCTTCGCTTGCTAACAATGGTCTCCTTGGGTCTCGTCCATACATGCGGCCACAATCATCTCAGACATTTGCCGCTCCCAACAATGTGAAATATGAGCCATCAGTTGATTTTGCTCAAGCTTTCAACACCATGACTCTCACGGACCCAACAGACAACCAGTGGTACATGGACACCGGTGCAACCGCGCATTTGTCGGCCTCTGCAGGTAATCTAAACTCTGTTTTTAATTTGGGCAATGGAAACTCAGTCACTGTTGCTAATGGAAGTCGCATTCCAATAACATCTTCTGATTCTTTTTCCATTCCCACATCTACTCGTTCTCTTTCTCTTAAATCAGTCCTCATCACTCCTTCTACCATAAAAAATCTTGTTTCGGTTCGCCGATTTGTCACCGATAATTCTTGTTCTATTGAATTTGATCCTTTTGGTTTCTCTGTGAAGGATCTTCAGACTCGGAGAATCATACTCCGCAGTGATAGCACCGGTGACCTTTATCCAGTGTTTCCGTCTGCAAACACTTCATCTTTCAAACCCACTGCTCTCGTCACTACCACTTCGAATGTTTGGCATCGTCGTCTGGCTCATTTGGGCAACGACACTCTTAAGTTTCTTATTTCTAGTTCTGCTTTACCGTGTAATAAACATGACATTTCTCCAATGTGTACTGTGTGCCAACTCGGAAAGCCAATAAAATCTCCTTTCTTTCCTTCAAACTCTGTTGTGAATTCTCCATTTGATCATATTCACTCAGACATATGGACCTCACCGGTTCAAAGTGTAAGCGGGATTCGCTATTATGTTTTATTTTTGGATCATCACTCCCATTTTCTCTGGGTTTATCCTCTTCGTCGAAAATATGAAGTTTTTGACAAATTCATTCATTTTTCTAAATTTGTTCAAACTCAGTTTCACAAAGAAATAAAATTGTTGCAATGTGATAATGGTGGTGAGTATAACAATGCTCACTTTCATGATTTCTTTGCTTCCAAGGGAATCACATTTCGATTCTCTTGTCCACATACGTCTCAGCAAAATAGAAAATCTGAACGTATGATCCGAACTATCAATAATTCCATTCGGTGTCTTCTTTTCCAAGCTCACCTTCCTCCTTCATTTTGGGTTGAAGCTCTTCATACGGTTGTTCACATCCTCAACCTTCTACCGTCTTCCGCCATAAATAACAAAATACCATTCTCGACTCTCTTTCAAAAACCCATCTCTTACTCTCATCTAAAGGTGTTTGGCTGTTTATGCTTCCCAAACATTAATCATAATAATCTTCCTAAACTTTCACCAAGATCAACTCCGTGTGTCTTTCTTGGATATCCAACCAATCATCGGGGATATCGATGTTATGATATTAAGACCAAAAAGATCATCATCTCTCATCATGTTTCCTTCGACGAATCTGTTTTTCCTTCTCTCTCTGATGTTCAACCAAAAGAAGCTCATTATGAATTTCTTAACACAGATAACGACCCGTCACCGATATTTAAAGAAATTCTACAATCATCCCCTGCAATTATCCCTTCTCCGATTGCAGAACCAGAACCGGCACTTGAACCGGAACCAGCTTCTTCTTCTTCTTCTTCTTCTTCTTCTTCTTCTTCTTCTTCTTCTTCTTCTTCTTCTTCTTCTTCTTCTTCTTCTTCTTCTTCTTCTTCTTCTTCTCATGTTCCTCCGCCATCAAAACCGCAAAATCATTCCATGTCAACTCGTTCAAAACATGGAATTAGAAAACCAAAAAAAATTGTTTCTCTTCACACTCAAACTTCTTCAGATGTTCCCAATAGTCATCTAAAAGCTCTTTTAGACCCTTTTTGGAATGGGCAATGACTGATGAGTACGATGCCATTATTAAAAATAGAACTTTTGATCTTGTTCCACGGCCTGCAAATGCTAATATCGTTCGCGCCTTATGGTTATTGGTACGTGAAGTTTTAAACCCAAATAGTATCCGCAAGTGCACAGACAAAAGCAGTAGTATTTTAGGTATCGAATCCTCAGGGACCAAGGTCACACTATGAAAATATGGATTATCGTTTAAAGCTAAGATAAAATGGGAATTTGTTTGTGACGAATTAATGAACGAAATAGCAACTAAAAATGATGTAAATTCAATAAGATAAAGGCACTAGATTAGAGTCATTCGCCGGTGACTTCGGATTAAGGACTGAGCAATCTATTCAGGATTCAATTTAACGCAATCTAGAACTCGAACATGAATGTAATATTGCCTCACTGTCGTGATGCATCAATATCTTTATCTAACATCCTAAATGCATAAACTGTCGTTCGAATTCAGAGATGAAGATAAGCATTAACAATTTGGTTCGATTTGTTCACAATCGATGGTAACAATCAACTGTCGTTGGTTACACACCGATTGCTCATCAACGGTTTATCTAGCAACCTAGAGCACTGTCGTGAATAAGTTAATCCTAAGATCATTGACTAGGTGATCAAATTAGCCTAAGCAGTATGAATCCCGATTGATGAAGACAAATGATAACATTTCCTATTTGGCTCAGTCACTATCATCCTAATCTAGCTATGAGACTACTCAAGCATAATGGAATCAATCACAACAAAGACAAAAGGAGAATTCATAATCAAATTAAAGAGAATAAGGTTTAGAATTCTTCTCAGAACGATGTCGTGGAATGATCCAGCAAGGAGAAGCAACAAATCGGAAAAATCCCAAAATCGTGAACAGTAACTGTGAATAGTACCGTGAACAGTAATCGTGAACAGTGTTTCGATGAACAGTGTTTTCGTGATTTTTCCAAGTCTCTTGTCTCAGGAACGTACAATGAAAAAAATCAGAGAAAAAAAATAGAACCTCGGTTTAGGAAAGTGGCTGAAACTTATTTATAGGGAAAATTAGGGCAACTTGGTTCTGGGTGCCCGACCGGTCGGTCTGGTTCCGGACCGGTCGGTCTGTATTCAGAATCGGCAAGTCTTCACGTCGTGGACCGGTCGGTCTTCTCATCAGGACCGGTCGGTCCGGATTCCAGAGAGTTTTGGCTTCGGGACTCGGGTGTGGACCGGTCGGTCCAGTGGTAGGATCGATCGGTCTTGCTTTCGCTTGGGTCTTGGGTCTTCACACGGGACCGGTCGGTCCACTGGCCAGACCGGCCGGTCTCGAATCCAGAGAGTTTGGCTTCTTCGAGTCTTCGGGCGAGCAGGTGCTCGCTCCAAACCGAGCAGGTGCTCGGTTTATGAAAAGTGCCATCTTTTCTCCAGATTCGTCCTTTTTGCTCCAATAACCTCCACAGACTCTAATCCATGCATGAGAGCCTCCTAGAACCTGCAAAGACACAAAATAAACTAGAAACAACCAAAAAGACTAAAGAAATGATAACTAAAAGAGACCAAAATACTAATATATCAATTCCCCCGGACTTAGATCTTTGTTTGTCCTCAAACAAACTTAGAAACAAGTAAAGGAGAAAGGTTTGAAAACGCGGATGGATTTCACTCGCTTGTTGGAAAGATTTCAGATTTCATACTTTCGTCATTAGGCCTTAGAACATGTATCATAGTCAACCATGGGGCTCATAACCTAACTTAATCACCCACAACCCATCAAAACGTCGGTATCCACAATATCATCTCTTAAATAGGATTAATGAAAATGAAGTACAGTGATCTTACCCAAGGGGGATCGTTTCAAGGGGTGCCGACTTTTCCGAACCAAGACCCTCCCCTGCATACTCTTTTTCTCAACTCAAATCCTCTCTTTAAAAAAAAGTTAAACGTTTGATAGATTTTTTTTTTTTTTTTTTTTTTTTTGGGACGGATTGGAATGAGACCGCGAAGACATACGGGTTTACGCATCGTCCCCTGGCTCACCCAGAAACTTGAAGTTTCCCTCTAGAATTTTTTTCTCTTTTTTTTTTTATTTATATATTTTTTATGGGACGATTCTCATGAGGTCACAAAGGAGATACGGGTTTACGCATCATCCCCTGGTTCACTTCGAATCTTTTAGTTTCCCTTACAACATGCCTTCCGCGAGTCCCAAAAGATACACGGGCTTATTCGCGTAGTCCCTTGGGCCACCTGGACATGTTGCTTTGATAAAAGAGAGGAGAGTTAGAGAATAAAGAACTTACGTGGTGGAGAGTTGCAGTGTCTTGTAAGGTTCGAAAAAGTCTTGCCCAATGAACGTCAAACCCTTGAAAAAGAAATTAAAAGTCAAGATTAACCAAATAATGACTTGAGACGATATTGGATCCACCTAATTCCCGATGAATATGGGCTTTGGGGAAAATTTATCCACCCATAACCTTTCCGATACAGAGCTTTAGCCAAACAAATCATGCAAGTAATCCCTAATCCAAACATAATTCCAATAGATCAAGATCCTAATTCCCAACACTCGATAAAATTCAAAAACAGACTCAATAAAAATCAAAATAAAACCGATAACAAACCGCTCCCCCGGACTTAAATCACACCGTCTCCGGTGTGAAAAAGTTCAAGAGATTGGTGACACAAGAAAATAATAAAAACGGAAAACAAAGATGGATAAAACAATGATGGTAGAGGGTGAAAGAGATATCACCGCGTAGAAGCCTCCGCGTCGTCGTTGAGCAGGTGCTCGATGCCATGCGAGCAGGTGCTCGACTTGGGACTAGGCTGGGGATCGACCGGTCCCAACAACTGGACCGACCGGTCCCATTTCCAGAGACTCCTTCTGGTCTGGGCTTCTGGCGTTTTTTTTTTTTTTTTTTTTTAGGAAATCTGAAAACTCAAAATTTTAAACCAAAGTTAGTAGAAAAAGAAATCAAATTGAAAAAGTTAGAAAACGTACCGGTGGGTTGCCTCCCACCAAGCGTTTGTTTTAAGTCGTTAGCTCGACTTTGTTGGCCATCTAGGCTCAAGGATTAGAGGCTTTCTTGTCCGGATCAGGGCTCGGTGGAGGTGGGTTGAGGCGTGGTCGATTTGCTCTTTGATCACTTATATTCAGTTGCAGAACCTTGCTCAGCATACTAGCCATAGCCGCTTTACCCTTTTCCTTAAATTCCGGAGTAACAATAGCTTTGACCTTAGAGAAAGGCCTAGACATGCCTTTACTCTTTAGCTTGTACTCAATTGTGTCTCCAACACATCTCTGCGGTGTCAAGGTTATGTGCAAACCTGTAGCATTCTTCTCGCGCTTTGGTTTGTCCCGCTTGTTGACTTCCTTGGGTTTCCTTTCATAAGAACGAGTGTCTCCATCCAGGACTTCATTAACCTCATTCTTATTACAGAGTGCTGCAGCTGGTAGGACACTTACCCTTCCCGTTACATCGTCTATGGCAACACAAGAGCCATACTTGTCGCCATCCGAAATAGCGTTGTAAGAGATCCGCTTGTCGATGTTAGAGAAAACAATCCGTTTGTTTGGTAAGTCAACAACTGCACCTGCTGTTGCAAAGAAAGGTCTTCCCAAAATCAAAGGCATGTATGAACCATTGCTCATCTCCACAACTTGGAAATCAGTTGGAATCAAACAATCCCCAATCCTGACATTTAAATTCCCAATGAATCCTTGCGAAGTTGTTACCGAGGCATCCGCAAATCTAATAGACATCTTAGAAGTCTGGATATCAACAATACCTAAAGATTCTGCAATATCCCTTGACATGAGGTTAACACTAGATCCAGAATCGCATAAAGAATCCTCAAAATCAATTCCAAAGATAAGACATGGAACAACAAACTTACCTGGATCCTCTAGCTTATGCAGTTGCCTTAATAAAGGTTTCTGAGTGTTACCTGGAGTGACATCTATGCTTTGACTCTGAGGATCCGTAGCTGGTTCAAGTGGGATCGATCGATCTGGCTCGTCCGCATGAATCAATGCAACCTTTTCCGCAGAACCTGACGCTTTACTCTGGGACATAGAAGCAACTTGTGAATCAAGAAAGTCAACCCGACAAGTTAAACTCTCTAGTTTATAGCTGAGTTCGTTGTTCATGACGTTTATCTTGTCGTCAAGAGAGGTTATTTTCTCATTCACTTCCCGTGCACTCCTGTCTTGCCCATCTAGAATCTGTTGCATCATTAGCTCAAGTCTATTCTCTTGGAGGTGCGGTGCTTGATGTTCTCTACTCTGATTGGGTCCTTGGTCCTCGATAAAGTTGACATAGGCACGTGGGTAAGGAACCCTGGGTGCGTAAACTCTCTCTGGGGGAATTTCTGAAGATTCGGTAGGAGCATCCTGGCGAGCAGGTGCTCGCTCCAAACCGAGCAGGTGCTCGGTTACGTGCTCCTTACCTTTTCTGTGGGTGCTAGAGATTCCGCTCGTGATTTCTACAGCATTGGCATACCCATTCTTAGGATTCATCTCCCCTTTCCCTGGAAGAATTCCAGCCGGTCTCTTAATCGTCTCAGCAGTTTGAGCAACTTGTGTATCCAATTTCTTCACATGCGCGGTAACAGCCTCGTACTTTGCATTCAAATCATCGTACATGAGATCTACCTTGCCATTAATCTCAGTGGACGCCTTTTGGCTGTTAACCATCAGTTGCTGCATGAGACTCTTCAACTCATCCAGAGATGTAGGCTTGGAAGTAGCTTGTTGTGGCGCAGCGAATTGTTGTTGGTTCCCTCCTTGGAAACGACTCTGATTCTGGTTAGGGATGAACTGATTCCCTTGAGCGTTGTTGGAGTAGAATCTCTGAAATCCTTGAACGTTCACAAAGTTGACCTCTTGTAATGCGGCGACCTCATAACCTTCAAACTCTTGAGAAATAGGAGCAGCCCCATTCTCTTCCACAGATTTTACCGGTCTCTGGTTCTCGCGTAAAAGTAGATTCACCTTTGCTGTCAGCTCATCAATCTTATGAGTGTCCATATTATAGACTTTCCTGGACCTATCATACTCAGGAGCCTTGTTGCTAGAGCTCGCAGCGAGGTTCTCAATCAGCTCAAAGGCTCCATCCCTTGTCTTGGTCATGAAGTCTCCGTTACTTGCAGCGTTAAGAGCATTCCTATAGTCCCACTCAACTCCATCGTAGAAAATTCCAAGAATCTGCTCATCTTTGAAGCCGTGATGAGGACATTCCCTACGGTATTCCTTGAGTCTCTCCCAAGCTTCACAGAAAGTTTCGCTGGAATGTTGTTGAAACGAAGAGATCTTATTCCTCAAAGACGCAGTTTTGGACTTGGTGTAGAAGTGGTCCAAAAACGTAGCTCTAACTTCGTCCCAAGTCTTTAAAGAACCAGCCGGTAAAGACTTCAACCATCTAGAAGCCTTATCCGAGAGTGAGAATGGAAACAGCTTGCACTTCATAAATTCACTCGGCACTCCATTAGACCCCGTAGTAGTGCAGATTTCCTCGAAATTCTCAATGTGATCCATTGGTATTTCAGCTGGTAATCCGTGGAATAGATGTTGTTTCACCAATGAGATCATCTGAGGCTTGATCTCATAATCCTGCCTCTGAATAGTTGGGATCACAATGGCTGAACGGTTCTGATAGAAAACATGGGGATTATCCATATCCCCTATACCCGGCTGTACTAGTGGAGCTTGTGGTTGATTCCTTTGCAACTGAGCAATCTGATCCCTCAACGACTGCAACTGAGTATTCATCGCTTCCTGAGACATAACAAAAACAAATAAAAGAAAACAAAATTAGCAAAAATAAATTCTTAGACTATAAACTAAATCGAAATTCAAAGGCAACGCAATTGGTCCCCGGCAACGGCGCCAAAAACTTGGTACATGAAGTTTTAAACCCAAATAGTATCCGCAAGTGCACAGACAAAAGCAATAGTATTTTAGGTATCGAATCCTCAGGGACCAAGGTCACACTATGAAAATATGGATTATCGTTTAAAGCTAAGATAAAATGGGAATTTGTTTGTGACGAATTAATGAACGAAATAGCAACTAAAAATGATGTAAATTCAATAAGATAAAGGCACTAGATTAGAGTCATTCGCCGGTGACTTCGGATTAAGGACTGAGCAATCTATTCAGGATTCAATTTAACGCAATCTAGAACTCGAACATGAATGTAATATTGCCTCACTGTCGTGATGCATCAATATCTTTATCTAACATCCTAAATGCATAAACTGTCGTTCGAATTCAGAGATGAAGATAAGCATTAACAATTTGGTTCGATTTGTTCACAATCGATGGTAACAATCAACTGTCGTTGGTTACACACCGATTGCTCATCAACGGTTTATCTAGCAACCTAGAGCACTGTCGTGAATAAGTTAATCCTAAGATCATTGACTAGGTGATCAAATTAGCCTAAGCAGTATGAATCCCGATTGATGAAGACAAATGATAACATTTCCTATTTGGCTCAGTCACTATCATCCTAATCCACCATTGAAATTCCCTAATCTAGCTATGAGACTACTCAAGCATAATGGAATCAATCACAACAAAGACAAAAGGAGAATTCATAATCAAATTAAAGAGAATAAGGTTTAGAATTCTTCTCAGAACGATGTCGTGGAATGATCCAGCAAGGAGAAGCAATAAATCGGAAAAATCCCAAAATCGTGAACAGTAACTGTGAACAGTACCGTGAACAGTAATCGTGAACAGTGTTTCGATGAACAGTGTTTTCGTGATTTTTCCAAGTCTCTTGTCTCAGGAACGTACAATGAAAAAAATCAGAGAAAAAAAATAGAACCTCGGTTTAGGAAAGTGGCTGAAACTTATTTATAGGGAAAATTAGGGCAACTTGGTTCTGGGTGCCCGACCGGTCGGTCTGGTTCCGGACCGGTCGGTCCGTATTCAGAATCGGCAAGTCTTCACGTCGTGGACCGGTCGGTCTTCTCATCAGGACCGGTCGGTCCGGATTCCAGAGAGTTTTGGCTTCGGGACTCGGGTGTGGACCGGTCGGTCCAGTGGTAGGATCGATCGGTCTTGCTTTCGCTTGGGTCTTGGGTCTTCACACGGGACCGGTCGGTCCACTGGCCAGACCGGCCGGTCTCGAATCCAGAGAGTTTGGCTTCTTCGAGTCTTCGGGCGAGCAGGTGCTCGCTCCAAACCGAGCAGGTGCTCGGTTTATGAAAAGTGTCATCTTTTCTCCAGATTCGTCCTTTTTGCTCCAATAACCTCCACAGACTCTAATCCATGCATGAGAGCCTCCTAGAACCTGCAAAGACACAAAATAAACTAGAAACAACCAAAAAGACTAAAGAAATGATAACTAAAAGAGACCAAAATACTAATATATCAGTTATTTAAAAACAAGTATCATGCCGATGGTGCATTCAAACGCCACAAAGCTCGGCTAGTTGCCAATGGCAAATCTCAAGAAGCCGGTATCAATTTTGACGAAACATTTGCTTCGGTTGTAAAGCCAGCCACTATACGTACATTATTAGATGTTGCTCTTGCTCGTAATTGGCCTATACATCAACTTGATGTGAAGAATGCCTTTCTTCACGGTGAGCTTGATGAAACAATCTACATGTTTCAACCGCCTGGTTTTGTTGATCCCGAGTGTCCCAATCATGTGTGTCGGCTTAAGAAATCCCTTTATGGACTTAAACAAGCACCTCGTGCGTGGAATGCTCGTTTTACTCGTTTTATCACTAACCGCGGTTTTACGCAAAGCAAAAGCGATGCAAACTTGTTTGTTTACAGGAACAATGATCAACTCTCTAACTTGCTTCTCTACGTCGACGATATAATAGTCACTGCCTCTGCTCCAACCCTCCTTACTTCCGTGATAGACTCACTCAAGAGCGAATTTGAGATGACAGATGAAGGGCAATTACATTATTTTCTTGGTGTATCTGCAACGTTCAATGACGCAGGGCTATTTTTGAGTCAAGCTAAATATGCAGAGGACATTCTTCACCGTGCCGATATGATAAATTGCAAGCCTTGTGCAACACCATGTGATCTCAAGTCTAAACTTCCAGCGGCTGAAGGTGAAAAAATTGCTAATCCGACAGCTTATCGAAGTTTGGCCGGAGCTCTGCAATACTTAACGTTCACTCGACCGGACTTGTCATATGTTGTACAACAAGTTTTTCTTCATATGCATGATCCAAGAACTGTTCATCTCCATGCTCTCAAACGAATCTTGCGATATGTTCAAGGAACAAAAGGTCATGGACTACAACTTTTGAAAAACCAAAAGCTTGAATTGATATCCTACTCCGACGCTGACTGGGCTGGATGCCCAACGACTCGCCGATCAACATCCGGATATTGTGTCTACTTGGGTAACAATCTTGTCTCATGGTCATCAAAACGCCAAGAAACGGTGTCTCGTTCAAGCGCTGAAGCTGAATACAGAGGTGTTGCGAATGCTGTAGCCAAAACCACTTGGATCTGAAACCTTCTCCTTGAGATGCACTGTCCTCTAAGTAAAGCAACCTTGGTCTATTGTGATAATATTAGTGCGGTTTACCTATCCATCAATCCGGTTCAACATCAACGCACTAAGCACGTTGAGATTGATATTCATTTTGTTCGGGAAAAGGTTGCTATGGGCCATGTTCGGGTGTTTCACATTCCCTCGGAGCTCCAATATGCGGATATATTCACAAAGAGTCTACCAACAACTCTATTCAATGGTTTTCGGTCCAGTTTAGACGTTTTAGATCCCACGCTTAAACTGAGGGAGGGTAATAGATTATGCAAATAATCACATTCAATTGTGTAGATATTATTCTGTAAATTAGGAAAGTGTATATTTGAGAATCCCTGATTTTATATAATCTCTTGTAATATATATTGAGATGAATACAATGATAGCATTCACGGGAAATACTCTGACTTTCAATAATAAGTCCATGGAGATGAGGATAGACGGATATGCATTCCTACTCGATGATCATTATTAGCGATAAGTAACTTACAGGAAACGGTTTTGGTGGATTCTGAAGTTGCTCTTGCAAAGGCCTGACATGATTTCGGTACACATGAGCATCCCCAATAGCATGGGTGAAATCACCAGGGACAAGATCACACACGTGAGCGAGCATGCAAGTAAGAAGAGAGTAGGAAGCAATGTTAAACGGCACACCAAGACCCATGTCCGCTGAACGCTGATACATTTGACTAGATGCAAGTGTGTGTGTGCGGTAAGAGAAACCACTATATGTAAGTGTGTGTTGTGTAAGATAAATGAATGAATGTTACCAATGTAGTCTTTTTGAGTAAAAACGTTTTCTTGCTTTTCTCTCTACAACTAAACAAAAACAGAACAAGAGATAAAGAGATAGAGAGAACTAACCTTTGAGAGTGAAACAAAGGTTAGATGCAAGAAATCCATCAGTTTTATGAAATTTGGTTAAGAAACTGTTGTGATAACAGTAATTTTCCACTTAATTGTTGAAATTTGAATCAAAATGTAGATATTTCAGTAAAATTTTGAAGCTTGATGCTCATGGAATTTGATTGATCCTTTTTTTTTGTTTTTGATTATTCATTGTAATTGAGGAAAAATGTTTTCTTTTACAGGTGATTTGATTAGGTCTCTGGAGAAGTGAATCCAGATAAGATCTCTGTAGGTAACAATGTCTGAACAAGTTATGGTTGTGGGGTAAAGTTAACAAAGGAATAAGCAAAAATTCTTCAGTCCAAGGTTATGAATCTGCTTGGTTAGGTCGTTGGAGTCATGGTGACTCAAAGGAGTATTGCAGCCATGGCATTGATGGGGAAGGCTCTGGGCGGTTTAAACCCGTATGGTCTTAGAAAGACGGACTCTCTCATGGTTTGGAACGTTCGAGATTTAAGGTAAAACAAAACTAGCAGCCCGAGCTTCTTGCTTATCGTTACAACTTAGAGAACAAGAACAAAACTAGATAGCAAGGCTTGCCACAATCGCATTCGTGTAAGATTTTGACAGGTTCTACTTAAGAGTCAATATGACTATTATTATGAATATCAATCTACTTATCATTATGTTTGTATGTGTGTGTGTGTATGTTTCTGAAAATGGTAACCAAGGCTGCTCAAACGCAGCCTACTTCAACGTTTTATGAATATCAATCTCAAAGCATTATAGTCTTAGTTACAATCAAAATCTCTTCCCTTTCTCTTTTGTTATTGCTCGATCCTTAGTAATCTACTTCTATTTCTATCTTAAAAATCTCTATTTTGATAATGCTCATTTGAGCTTGGATTTTCTAACACCTTTCACTTATGTAATACCCGAACATTACCGAATAACTTGTGTTTTCTTTTAACATTAGCTTTTTTGACACTGTAGTGGTACTTTGAAACATATTGTGGATGTTTTTTTTTGGTAATTAACATATTGTGGATGTTTGAAATGCCTATTTATATGTTTGGTTTTACATTTATTTTCAAGTTATCAGGTTATTCTAATTATTTCGGATAATTATTCATATTTATAATTAAAAAATTGAGTATTTTGAATATAAAAAAATACTCGAAAAGACTAAGAAGAACGAGTCCGATCAAAATATGTTATGTTATTTGGTAACCTTATTCATTGCATTGACTAATAAAACTGCAACGAGACATACGAAGAAGAGATGCTTCATTTATTCTGATGCATACATACATACATTCATATGTGTGCACGCATATACAACACAAACATACATAATTATGATGATGACCTTATAACAAGCGGCCTTCATCTACCAACAACGTTCACAGTAACAGATGCAGTCACGGAAACCGTAAAGTCCCTCACATTGACCACCATACCTGCAACGCCCATGACTCCTACACTCAGAGTCACAATTAGCGCAATCTTGGACATAGATTTTCTGGCTGCATTTATTCACCACCGAACCTCTTACTGAGGCATCTTCAACCCATGAAAGATGTGAATATTTGGTTAGACAAATTTCAATATATAAAGTCATATGCACACACACACGTTTCCAAGCTTTAATTACCTTGACCTGAGAAAATTGGCTGCCGGATCAACGGTCCATATCTTCTAGATGAGGCCTCATCATTAGTAGCCACAACAATTTCACCATCCGAAAGAGACTCAAGGTGGCGCTTCTCGACTATCTCAGCTTTGGTTACATCTACCACACCATATACAGTATAGTGAACGTTATAGCAATATTTATAAATTTATAGAATATATAAATATGCTGTGTATTTTATAGCTTAATTTGTTCTACATATTTAGAATATTTTTACCTAATATTTTTATTTGATTAGAATCTCTTGCATGCATGTTAATGTTAAGTCTAACATTCAATATATATATATATATATATATATATATATATATATGTTAAAATAGTGAATGTTATTATGTTTATATAGTGAATGGTATATTTGACTTTGTTGATAGAATTCTCACATTTTATTTTAGAGAAAAATAAAACATATATTATTCTTTCGAGAGAAACTTGAGGAATAAGAGAGATATATGTTTTTAAGATGGGCAGTTTGATATGGTACCTATCGTTGGAGAGAGAACACTGAAAACAACAGCGAAAATGAAAGCAAGCTTCACAAGATCCTTAGCCATATCTTCTTTTAGGTATTGCTTGATCTTGTTGTGAAAATAACCAACTCTAAGGGTACTATTTATAGGGTTAAAGTGGAATTGCTTTTTGTGGAAAGAATAATAGAGAACAATGCACAAATAGAGAAAAACAAAACAGAAGATAAGAGAGCTAGCTCATTGGCCATGAAGACGCAACGTGTTGAATTTGCCAGACCAGCTATAGTTTATGGCTCTTTGTTCCTTCGACCACACAAAAGTTGGTTACTCTGCAAAATCCACACGTTGTGTCTTTGGTAGATGATATTCACTTATTAGACTTTTGTTTCTTTTTTTTTAAAGAACAATCATCTCCATATAGTACACAGCACAACTGTCACAAACCCATACTCAATGTTACAATGTATCAATTAGGTTTAGCAAGTCTTCAAGGACTTGGAAAATTTATTCAAACTTTTTTCAGGCATGAGACCTTAATCTTGCTCTTGAGCTATGATCAGCCCAAAAACTATCAGGCAACAAAACTTGGAAGACCAGGATGAAATATTTCAAAACACAATAAGAAAATAGTATTGTTATCAAGTATAAACCCCTTCGCCTTAGAACCAATTGGAACATAAGGATTCCAAAGACAATTATTTATCCATGACTAGTTATCACCCACAAAAGGGTTTTTGGGTCCAGACATTGAAGGTCAATCATCTGATTCAAATCTCAACACTTTACATCCCCCAGAGTATAGTAAACAAAAGAAGCTTTGTGTCGTCAGAATCGACAAAATCAATATGTCGGTGATCTCGAAATGGGGACTAAACCGCCATTTTCATCTCTATCTTCTTGTGAGGAACATAGCCTATGAGCTCAAAGTCAGCAGCTACAAAGGAGTCAATGTCTTTCTTCTTCAGGTTTATCTTCAAAACCTGCAATACGGAGTCCATGGAGATGAGGATAGACGGATATGCATTCCTACTCGATGATCATTATTAGCGATAAGTAACTTACAGGAAAAGGTTTTGGTGGATTCTGAAGTTGCTCTTGCAAAGGCCTGACATGATTTCGGTACACATGAGCATCCCCAATAACATGGGTGAAATCACCAGGAACAAGATCACACACGTGAGCGAGCATGCAAGTAAGAAGAGAGTAGGAAGCAATGTTAAACGGCACACCAAGACCCATGTCCGCTGAACGCTGATACATTTGACATGAGAGCTCTCCTTCTGCCACATAGAACTGTGCAAACATGTGGCATGGAGGAAGCGCCATCAACTTAAGATCAGAAGGATTCCAAGCCGATAAAATAATACGGCGATCATCAGGATTGTTTTTGATCTTGTCGATTACATCTACGAGTTGATCAAATCCTTGACCAGTATAATCAGCATGCATATCTGTGTACCTATAGAATAACAAGAGAGATGCTTTAACCAAAAGAAATCCACCTGAACAGAGAAGTAGATCCAAGAGATGAATAGAAATGTTACTCACTTAGCACCAAAGTGTCTCCATTGGAATCCGTATACAGGTCCTAGGTCGCCTTCCTCTCTCTCTTTTAAGCCAATACTGAAATTACAGTGGATCAATCAGCGATGAGACCGTCAAAATTATATTTTCATTTGCTGCTTAAAAATCTTACCCATCAAGATACTCTCTTGATGCATTCCCATCCCATATATGGATACCTTTCTCCTGGAGGACCTGCCCATGTACACAAGCCTCTCAGAAGCTAACTACTTCATTTGCATAGTTTTATAGCACATCGTGATAAAGTATCTACCTTTGCACTGGTTGAGCCGCTTATGAACCATATAAGTTCCTCAAGAACACCTCTCCAAAACACTCTCTAAACAAAAGATGCAAACAAATTTAAAAACACTCTCTAAACAAAAGATGCGAAGAAATTCATGAGCTTGAATATGAGATAGTGTAGATATGCAACTACCACCAAATATGATAGAAGACAAAGCATTCTCCTTTTGCGAGTAAACGTGGAAAGTTAAAGGAAAAGTGAGCGTACCTTTGTTGTCAGAAGAGGAAAACTTCTGCGTAAATTGAATTTCATCTGCATTTCAAGCATATGTGAGATTATTTAGCCTTAATAACCAACATGATAACAATTGTAACACATTTAAAAAGGTTTTTTTACATCACCTGACAACCGAATTTCGATAATGTACCAGTCCCAGTCCGGTCATTCTTCACGTTACCATTTGAGATAATGTCCTCAACAAGATTCAAATACCGAAACTCCTCATGCTGATCAAAAACCATCTTCGGAAGAAACGAAAACTTCTTCCCATCAAACTGAAGGGACTGTGACCCATTGCTTTCTTCAGAGGACTCATCAACAGAACTTTTGACACGGACATAACTCGTGAAGCAAAACCGAAGTCCATTCTCACTTATTGGAAACGACGAATACCACGGCTGATAAACAGAAGTGTCAATCGCAGGTATAAACGTATCACAGTCAATACTTGTATCAATCTCAGTTAAATGAATAGCATCACAACTAGGCCTGTTCAATGCTTCCCTACAAACACAACACAACCAAATCAACAATTAATTCCAACAACAACAACATTATCAAATCACTAAAAAGGAATGAGAAAATTAACTAACTCCTTACCTCAATATATCACCACCTCCTATAACAAACACCCTCTCAATAGACAAACAATACGGCGGAGCAGCTAATAAATCAAGCGCAGAGTCTACGCTACTGCAAGTCACAACATTCTCAGTATTGGCTATATCAAACCCACCAGAACGAGTTAAAACAACATTAAGGCGACCCGAAAGCGGCCTATGCTTAGCGGGAATCGACTCCCATGTCTTCCTACCCATCACAACCGCGTTTTTCTTAGCGGAATCCGAAGTTGTCAAAGTTATGTCCTTGAAGAACTTGAGATCAGTAGGCAAATTCCAAGGCAAGTTCCCGTCTTTACCGATACCCATTTCTTTTGTTGCAGCTACCACAACTTGGTAAGTTCTCTGAGGTTCCTGAGCCATGGTGTTTGCATTGCCATTGAGAGTAGTTGTTGTATCCATGGTGGAAATCAAAACCTTTGAGATGTTTGCAATGAATAAAGGCTTGTAATGAATATTACAGAGACGTCTCTGAGAAAAATCAACACCAGTACAGATTCATATCATTCAACTATCGAAAGGAGACGAATTGCGAAACTAAGATAGCAAAATTACTCTCTATTTACTTCAAAGGAGTCAACGAAGCTATAATCGAAGCATGAATTTAACTCTAAGTCGACAAAGAGCGTATAATGGAATCAACACTGACCGATTTGAAGGCGAAAGGTAGAATCTTTGAGGGATTGAGCAAAAACCCAGAAAGGAGAATCGAAATCCCAGAAGAAATCGGAGGAAAGTTGGGATTTTTCCGGTAGGTAAAGGACTCTTTTCTTCTCCTACTGTTTTGTCTTTAGTTTTGGTTCTCTTGGGATTGAAAAGGACAGAGAGAAAGAGGATAAGCGGGAGAGAATAGAGGGAAACGCCGATTCGTAAACGCAATTAGCACTAGTAGTACATGTGTCTTTATATCATATGATTTGGTCTTTTTTTATTAACAAGTAATTATATCATATGATTTGGTCTATTTGTTTATGGGACATTAGCAAAATGACTCAAAAAAAAAAAAAAATTCACAAAATAACAATTTTCACCTTTCTCTCTCTCTCTCTATCTTTTCCTATCTCTCTCTAACCAATTGTTTAGTTTTTATATCATAATTTGTTTTTGGTTGATGGTTACTAACCAAATTCACCTTTTGTTTATTCGTTTAGAGAATATTTGGTCGACTCACATGAGTTTAACGTTTTATATATGCACTCGGCCACAACGAAGAAACATAGACCACGATGAATGGCTAAAAGTACCCAAGGTGGTATACAAATATACAAGAAGAATATTAATGTTTATTAGCTACTCTAGCCTAGTTGACTTGCCTGATTTTTATAGCGATATGAGACTACCAAACCGGATTTTTTTATAGTTGAGATTAGACCGCTTCTTGATGATATTATGGTTTTTTTTTTTTGCTTTTGATATCATTAATCACTGTGGTTGCTGTAAAATAATTAAATCTGATAGCTGCACTAAGTCCAAAATGGCGTCGTTCTCTTTTATATTAAATCAAGAATTTATTGTATATATAAATGATTGGGTTATTCATAAAGTTGAATATTATATCATACACATCTTCATTTCCCAATATTAAGAAGAAGAAAAAAAGACAAATGGTAGAAAATAAATACCTTTGGACCTTATCAATGGCTTGTTAGATTGAAAAATCAAGTACTTTTCTACATGTCTTAATGTTTCAGATGATCCTCTCCATTACCATCTTCCACCATTTCCCCTCGCAAACATTCTTCTCCAATAAGGTATAATTTTTTTTTTTCTCTCTTTGGTATTCTTTTCCTCAATCTTGATTATTCTTATGTTGTATTTTCTTTCCTTTGATATCCTACCCTTCTGATTTATGATGAAATTGATTGCGCTATGCGCGTTTCGTTAATTAATTTGTATTTCCTATCGATTGTATGAATAATCAGGACAATTCTTGTTTGGAACAATTTTAATCGTCTTGTAGGTGTTCCATTAAGTTCATCAAAACCATGGCTGACACCAAACAAGGTTAATAGGCAATGCATTTTCTTTGGCAATAAATAGTTTTTTTTTCTTTGGAATATCTAATGTAAACTTATTAATTATGTGTGGCTTAGATATGGAGAATTCAGGAGATGAGAGGAAGGTAGTGAAGATGAGCTCGTTTAAAAAGAAAGCGATAGGCGCATCAAACAGATTCAAGAACTCCTTCAAGAGGAAGACTCGGAGGACTGGTAGTAGAATCGTGTCCGAACCCATTCCAGACGACATTAGCGCCGATGATCTTCGGTCTATTGATGCATTCCGTCAACTCCTTATCCAAGAAAACCTTTTGCCTTCCAAACATGAAGATAGTCACATGATGCTCAGGTTTTTATTTTTCCCCCCTTAATTACATCGGTTAGGCCAAATAATGTGTACATGTATGTGCTTATGAAAAGCAAATATAACATGTTGCACATGAAGTCAACTTATGGAAAAACTTATATACTTTATGCACAACTTAGAAAATATGATTGACATTTTGGATAAGGAATATATGTTTGTTTGCCAAATCCAAGATTGACAGCGAACCCAACTAGCCAAATATCTCAAAATGAAAAAACAAATGTAAAATAAGGGCTTAACTTTAGTACGTGACATGATGTGGAAATATATTGGTCTCATGTCTCATATGCAAAAATACCGTGGATGATGGTTAATGATCAGTTTATTGGATGACAAAAAAATTGGTATGTTAATAAAGGTCCAATCTTACTAAAGAATCAAGAATTTTATATACCTTTATAAAACACATACTATTTTTTTTTAACTTTTAATCGTCTTTCTTTGCCAAGAAATTTCCAAATGAAAATGTTACTAAAAAATAATTGTTGCGATAGTCATATTACAATGTTACAGTCTTCGATGTTCTGTTTGATCTACACAGATTCTTAAGGGCGAGAAAATTTGACACTGAGAAAGCGAAGCAAATGTGGAGTGACATGCTTCAGTGGAGAAAGGATTTTGGAGTCGACACAATCATCGAGGTCCAATATTTATCCATGAATCTTGGAACATCTCTCATGCCCAATAAAAATATTTATGACAAGTTCTTGTTTCTGATTGTGAAGGATTTCGAGTTCGAAGAGATTGATGAAGTAATAAAATATTATCCTCAAGGCTATCATGGAGTGGACAAAGCAGGCAGACCGGTTTACATTGAGAGGTTAGGCCAAATCGATGCTAACAAGCTCTTGCAAGTGACTACAATGGACCGATACGAGAAATACCATGTGAAAGAGTTTGAGAAGATGTTCAAGATCAAGTTCCCTGCTTGCTCAGCCGCAGCCAACAAGCACATTGATCAAAGCACGACCATTTTTGATGTGCAAGGCGTGGTACATTTCTTTTTATACTAAAAACATTCGTCAGCATAGCTACAAATTATTCTTTAAATAAGTATAAGTGTGAACAATGGTTTAAATGTTTAAAACTATGTGGCATTATTTGAATCTTAGGGGCTTAAGAACTTCAACAAATCCGCAAGAGAGCTTCTACAACGCCTTCTCAAGATTGATAACGACAATTACCCTGAGGTAGTTAATCTTAAACACCTCATCATTTGAAAGTGTGGTAACAAAGTTGTAAATAAGTTTTTCTTCATAGACTTTGAACAGAATGTTTATCATCAATGCGGGTTCTGGATTCCGGCTCTTGTGGGGGCCAGTTAAAAAATTCCTTGATCCGAAGACGACATCAAAGATTCATGTTCTTGGGACCAAATACAAGGACACATTGCTTGAAGCCATTGACGCTAGGTAAAGTTACTAGTTTGTATAACTCATTTACTAACCTTGATTGTGTTAGGAGTCATGGACTATTAAACTTATTGCTAATTTTCTACAAAAATCTCGTTTGTCGTGTTAGCGAGTTGCCACATTTCTTTGGCGGCCGTTGCACTTGTGAGGACAAAGGAGGCTGCATGAGATCTGATAAAGGCCCATGGAATGATCCTGATGAGCTTCTTAAGGTTGGGAGTTTAAAACTTCTTTTTAACTAAGTTTTGCATTTGAGTCTCTAACCAAACATAAGTGTGCTCCTATGGAGACCAGATGGATAAGATCCCAGAAGCAAAGTTCTCAACTATTATAGAGGGCGAAGAGAAGCTTGTAGAAGAAGGAACATCAATGGTCTTTGAAGTAAGCTAAGAACTTTGTTAACAATCTAAAAAGCCTTAGCGCGGTTTCTTTTATTTCAAACAAAGAATTATTATCAAGTATGGACCTACTAAGACTCTTCTATGCATTAATTTCCTAGCCTCTAGAGAGAGACTGGAAGATAACCATGAAAGACAAGGTATTGGAGAAGGACATTGCAGCGGTGGACAAGTTCATGGCTCTTTCTTTGCCTGCAAAGCCTCAGCTGAAAAACCTCCAAAAAGGTATAAATCAATTCACATTATATCTCAAGTCTAAAGATTTATCTCTTGTTACAATTTCAATTTGCTTACTTCTCATAGACTGTTACGTAGGGAAGGGGCTACAAAAGAAAGATGATGGTTTTCTTGTGGGAGGGGTTATTGCCTTTGTGATGGGAATTTTAGCAATGGTTCGACTATCTAAAAACGTTCCCCAGAAGCTCACGGAGGCTGCAATATTTGGCAACTCTGTTAAGTACGAGGAAACAAAAATGCCTAAACCGAACCAAGATCAGTTTCCAACACCAGTCCCAAGCTCTGAGTATGTATCAATTGCGAAACGAATAGCAGAGCTTGAAGAAAAGTACATATCCCTTGAACCGAAACAAGCGGCTGACACTAATTTAGAGAAAGAGGATAGACTTCAAGCTGCGCTAAACCGGGTTCAAGTGCTTGAGCATGAGTTATCTGAGACCAAAAAGGTAAGATCTAACCTCAATCAACCACCGAATTAACCGATATATTTACTGATTGGTTTGGCTTCTTTTTTTTATCCCCATTAGGCTTTGAACGAAACAATCGTTAACCAGAAGGGGGTTCTTGAATATATTGAGAAGAAGAAGAAGAAGGTAAGACGATCATTAAGATATGTTTTATAATTAATTTTTAACATTTTTAGGCTGACTTCGGGTCCAAGGAGATTAGGGTTTATGCGCGATCTTCAAAGTTATTTTTTAAAAAAAAATCTTTGTATTGTTCATAAACATTTTGTTGCATTTTTTTTTTCAGTTTTTCAAGTTCTAAATCAACGAACAACATAATCCTCTCCCGAGACAAGATCAGATGGAAAGCAAGAGAGTGTTTGTGACTATATAAATGCATCTTAGTGAAACAAAACTCTCCAATCTATACGGTTGATTGTATACAGCTTTGTTGTTAAGGCAGAGTGGATTTTGCCACTAGAAGTTTGCTTTTGGTGTTCGCTTGAAGTTTCGAGTGCTTATTTTGGTGTTCTTTTGCAAAATTTTCTCTTACTAAGTACGTGAATTAATTTAATTCGTGCGAGTAAATGATGATTAATGAATTTTACGTAGGTTTGAGTTGATGTTGGTATCATTCCAAAAGTGAAACAAAATAGTTTAATGCATCTCATAATTGTTTGAGTAATCATTTATTTTTGAGTGAAGCAAAATTCTAAAGTTGAGTATTAAGTTTGTTTTTTTAACACCAAAAACACAAGTTTGCAATAGGACACTATTGTTTATCTTCAATATAATTGTTTGAGAAATCATTTTTTTTTCTCTAGGAAGAGCTAATCATGGACTGACAAACTTACATGGGAGAAAATTAAATGATCCTTCGTGCTTTTGTTTCCTTAGCGAGGCAATCCGCACATGTATTAGTACATCGGGAATGATAAGTAATACTAGTATAAATTAAGGAAATGAGGTCTTAAAGAGAATTGACATCTTCAAGTTGTGATGGGAAAACCGGACACTTCAATGGGGTGATCACCGTTGAAATCAAATCGATGCAATCGGTAGTGAAAGGGACATTAGTCAAAAAAGACCGATATTGTATAGGTCCGTACTCACTTAGTCCAGAGATGGTATGTAATCTATCCTGTTACAAAAAATGAAGAAAGAATAACTCAAATAACCTTGGAAAGTTCACTAATAACTCAAATAACCTTGTAGAGATGAGACTATGTGAAAAGTCTTTTAAACCTTATGTGAAACTTTTTATTACAGAAATGTCATTGAAAAAAAAAATTAGGTTTTCCTTTCTCCCAACTAAAATTGTTTTCCTTTCTTTTTTTTTTCATTTCGACGGGAAAGAAAAGCGACGGTGATTGAGGCGATTAAGCTTGGTTATCGCCTTTTTGATACGTCTCCGAGGTACAAGACGGAGGAGCCGCTCGGTGAAGCTTTGTCGGAAGCGGTTTCTCTCGGGTTGGATCCGAACAATTTGTCACTTCGAAGCGTCGGGCTTCATCTTCTCCGGCGATTTCCTCGTCTCCGGCGACTCCAAAGGTAAGTTTCGGGCTTCTCTCAACTTCTCTTCTCTTTGTTTCTTCTTTTCTTCCCTCCGTTTCTCTTTTATTCGACATTGAAGCTTTTTTGTTGAATTGAAGATTTTGCGGTTGTTGCGGCGGAGGCGGCGGCGGAGAGACTTGAGGTTTAATGACATGGAGATTTCGGAGGTGGTGGTGAAAGAACCGGAGGTCATGGATCTGTTGGATTCAGCGGTGGTGGTAGTTTAATTTGGTAGACTTATTTGCATTTGATGATAGACTTGTTTGCATTTGATGATAGACTTGTTGGTATTTGATGATAGACTTGTTGGCATTTGATGATAGACTTATTATTATGTTACGATAGACTTGTTATTATGTTACGGTAGACTTATTCTTATGTTATGGTAGACTTGTTATTATGTTACGGTAGACTTATTCTTATGTTATGGTAGACTTGTTATTATGTTACGGTAGACTTATTCTTATGTTATGGTAGACTTATTGTTATGTTATTGGTGAACATGGAGGTTTCAGAGGTGATGGCGGAGAGACTTGAGGTTTAACGGCGGTTCTTGTGGGTCGAAACCAAGCCGGTCTTGAACATCGTAGAATTGAATCGCCTGCGAGCAAAAGTCTTAAGTGTTGATAGATTTATTTTTATTTGATGGTAGATTTATTTTAGTTTGAAGGTAGATTTGTTTTTCTTTGCTGGTAGATTTATTCTGGTGGACGTGGAGGTTTCGGAGGTGGTGGCGAAAGAAGCGGAGGTCATGGATATGTTGGATTCAGCGGTGGTGGTAGTTTAATTTGGTAGTATTATTTGCATTTGATGATAGACTTGTTTGCATTTGATGATAGACTTGTTGGTATTTGATGATAGATTTGTTGGCATTTGATGATAGACTTATTATTATGTTACGATAGAATTGTTATTATGTTACGTTACGGTAGACTTATTCTTATGTTATGGTAGACTTGTTATTATGTTACGGTAGACTTATTCTTATGTTATGGTAGACTTGTTATTATGTTACGGTAGACTTATTCTTATGTTATGGTAGACTTATTGTTATGTTATTGGTGAACATGGAGGTTTCTGAGCTGGTGGCGGAGAGACTTGAGGTTTAACGGCGGTTCTTCTGGGTCGAAACCAAGCCGGTCTTGAACATTGTAGAATTGAATCGCCTGTGAGCAAAAGTCTTCAGTGTTGATAGATTTATTTTTATTTGATGGTAGATTTATTTTAGTTTGATGGAGATTTGTTTTTCTTTGCTGGTAGATTTATTCTGGTGGACGTGGAGGTTTCGGAGGCGGTGGCGAAAGAAGCGGAGGTCATGGATATGTTGGATTTGGCGGTTGTGGTAGTTTAATTTGGTAGAAAATTTGTTCTGTCATGGTAGATTTATTTTAGTTTGATGCCATGATAGATTTATTTTTATTTGATGGTAGATTTACCACACTAGATCAGACGATACTCCGATTCAAGGAACCGCCGCTGATGGTGGTTCATTTGGTGGACATGGAGGCTTCAGAAGTGGTGGCGGAAGAGGCAGAGGTTGTGGATAACTTACAAATTTATTATGTTTGATGGTAGATTTATTCTCTGTTCAATGGTATGGTAGATTTATTTTTCTTTGATGGTAGATTTGTTTTTCTTTGATGGTAGATTTATTCTCTGTTCAATGTAATGAATTGACAGAATTTATGTACTCTAGAAATTTGCTCGCTATATAATCTGTTTCCAAATGCCTTTAGCATCAATTATTATAACATTAAAACAGGAAAACAAGTTAAAATTGAAAAGGCACACATAATAATAGACATATATTTAAGCTTCACTAGTGGTATGATTATGATCGTATTGACAACAATTAGAACACTTGTGTTCTTTCCTTGGCTGGTATCATTCCATCTCAGTCTCCAATGCACTTTTTATCCATGAGTCAGATAATAAGTCTACTATAACATTATTTAAAGAACCTAAGTCAGATAATAAGTCTACCACAACATTATTCAAAGAACCTAAGTCAAATAATAAGTCTACCGCCACATTGTTTAAAGAACTTAAATCAGAAAACAAGTCAACCACAACAATGTTTAAAGAAGCTAAGTCAAATTACAAATCTACCACAACTATATGAACCTATGTCAGAAAACAAGTCTATCACAACTATATGAACCTATGTCAGAAAACATCTCCGGATAATAAGTCTACCACAACTATATGAACCTATGTCAGAAAACAAGTCTATCACAACTATATGAACCTAGGTCAGCAAACAAGTCTATCACAACTATATGAAACTAGGTCAGCAAACAAGTCCACCACAACTATATGAAACTATGTGACCAAACAAGTCTATCACAACTATATGAAACTAGGTCAGCAAACAAGTCTACCACAACTATATGAAACTAGGTCACCAAACAAGTCTATCACAACTATATGAAACTAGGTCAGCAAACAAGTCTACCACAACTATATGAAACTAGGTCACCAAACAAGTCTATCACAACTATATGAACAACCATCGTCGGATAACAAGTCTACCACAACTATATGAAAAACCATCGTCGGATAATAAGCCTACCACAACTATATGACAACCACCTCCGGATAATAAGTCTACCATCCGAAAAACAAATCTACCATCCGAAAAACAAATCTACCATAAGGTAAACAGAAAAATTAAGTCTACCAATATTTTTCGGGAAATCGTTACAGTAAAACAGAAAAAGATTCAATAAGTCTATCGTCAAAAATATTAAATCTACCAATTAGTATAAATCTATCACCACTAAAATAAGTCTATCACTACAGTCAGCTAGTATAAATCTATCACCACTATAAATAAGTCTACCAGTCGCAAAACAAATCTATCACGGAAATTTAACTCTATCGTTAAAGGAAATAAATCTATCAATCTTCAGAAATAAATCTACCAATCACAAAATAAGTCTACCGCTCCAAAATAAATCTATCACTGAAAATATTAAATCTACCAATCACTCTAATAAGTCTACCATTCGGAAACAACTCTACCATCAAGGGGACAAATAAGTCTACCGTTCATATATAAATCTACCGCTCAAAAAATAAGTCTATCGTTCAAAAAATACTACCGGTCGTAAATAAGTCTACCATCACAGAATGGTAGACTTATTTTCCTTGGCGGGAACTTTTTCCGCCGATTCATTAATGGCAGTTTCGTAAATACGTTTTTTGTTATCAAGGCAAATAAGGGTAAAACAGACAAAAATTTTCGAAAACACAACTTTTTGAGGAGAAGGTCTGTTTAGTGCAAAACCAACTTTCCAAGGTTATTTGAGTAAACTTCCCAAAAATGAATGTTCATCTTAAATGGAATTTTAACTACATGACTACCTAAATAGTACATCCTTTGGACAGACTAGATAGACTACTACACACTTGATTCTTGTAGTCTATTTTATTTATACGGAATTCACTTAATAGCACAAGCATATCGCTTCATGACAAACAGATAAGCATTTCATGAAGGAAAAAAAAAACTATTTTTTTTAAATAACCAAATTGTTAGAAGAAATAAATCGCATCCGCTTTTAGACCGGAATGCACAATCATGCGAGTACGATCACAATCCACTATATAAACCCTTTGATCGTTATTTTAACAAAACAATATTGTGTGACCAATCAGTTTCTTAACTTAATTGGTCATCTTATTTTCATATTCTAAAATCAGCTCTTTTTGATAAAGGTTAACTTATAACTAAAATATTAATTTACAGAAGAATTCTCTCTTTATTCTCCACCACTCCCCTCTCAAAGTAATGTATCTTTGTCCTTATGAATTATTGAAACCACACTTTTTCTACAATTCCTTCTATCTAATTGTAGAATAAATTTTTAATAATTTCGGCTGACGATCACTTTTTCCATATAATCAGAAAGAAATGATACTATAAGATTTTTTTGACAATCTATGTGACATCTGACAAGTTGTGGTAGTCTTACTCATGTTATTTAATCTTGTGAAATACGTGATTATTCGTATAATGCTATAAATAAAAAACAGTTCATCAGTAGATTTTTGTTTTAGTCATACAAATGTTTGATATAAATTTGGGATTCAATTTTTTTTTTTTCGTCATAACTTTTACTAATATACAGAATATTAGTACATGAGTAGCCATTTTATTACACAAGGGGAGCTATTAATACGAGCAGTTTTAGCTAGATGATCCACCCATTGTAGTTGGGTTCTAGAAACATAAGCAAACTGAAAGTTATTTTCACAAGCTAACTTAGTTATGCCTTGAAGGCTTGAACATACGTGATGATAGATGGGTCACATCTTCCATCATTTATTCGCAAACCTTTTAAAAGAGTATCATACAATGGCTTGGCATCCCCCATGAAGAGGATTCGAATTAATATCACTAAATATTGATATATAATTTTACAAGAATGTCAAATTGATATATTTTAAATATACATTTTATAAATACGGTTTAAGCTAGACCCTAACCCCAACCTTCAAACATAAACCACCGTTTAATCTTCGTCGAGACTCTTCACCACCGCACACCCAACCTTCCTCATTCTCTCTTTTTCTCCCCCCATGTATGTGCCCCTCTCTAATGGATGTTTTTGCATGTCGAAAAAATGTAAAAGAATTAAGTTTGAAATTAAAAAGGTAAAGATGCTATTGAAACATATTGGGTTAGTTTATATAATTCCCCAAACATACCTAATATTTAAATTGAAAGCCACCAACTTCTTTAGACTTATGGTGGCCAACAACAGGAAAGTGGCCTCCTTTCAACTTTTTCTTCATCCCTCATTTTCATGAACAAGTAATTTAAAAAATATCTCAAAAAAGCTAAATAAGATATATTAATTTGCATTAAGCGTCAAGTTGCAATTATGAGCCTAATCATATATTCATCAAACTCTTTAATTTGGTCTTCTGTTTGTTCTCATTCAGTTATACCTAAAAGAGTCACTACCAATTGAGAGCTGATTTTTTCCCAAGGGAAAAAATTCCAAGAGGAGCTAAGTTATGGAACTTATGGGTGTGTCGCCATTAATGGTGAAGAAACTTGGTTTCCTCTTTCTGATTTTTGCAGCTTCAGCTTTCTCTGTCTCTTTTGCAGGTTTCATTTCTCTCTCTTTTCGGTTTTGTTTCAGCTTTTCTCCATACTTGTTCATGTGCCGAAACATGTAGTCTTTTTAGAAAGAAGGCATCATATTTATTTAATTATTAGAAATCTTTATGAGGATTAATAGATCGTGTTGAGCATGTTGTGCGCATGCATATACGTTCACTCATGCATATATATATGTGCATGAACGTATGACACGATCCCGAGGTTAGATAGACGAAATCCATGCGCATGTGTGGTGCTGAAGTTCAAGATATTTCTTTTCTTTTCTTTTGGTTTTGAGAGATTTTTTGTTGTCACGAACGAACTTCATTTATTGACTAAATAAATCTATTGTTTGTATCATGAAACCAATAAAAAACATAAGTGCCAATATAATTAGAAGCCATTTGTTTTTGTTCCCATATATATATTGAGATACCGTGGACGATTTACCAAAAATATTTTGTATCAACATTTTAAAAATTTTAACATACTGTATATATAACTACAGAAAACAAGCTAATTGGAATCATACATGATTGTTGATTATTTTGTTGTATACATAATCAATATAATCCTAACCTATCTTCTTGACAATTTAACAAATATAGCTTATTTTGTTATGCAGGCCGACCAACGATTCAAGTCCATACACATCTAAGTCCTCGGGACGAGGTTAGTCTAGTTAACATAGAAGGGGAATTGTTTTTCATGCATGCATAATTTTGCATCCAATAAATATTTTTCGAATTAAATTTGGCTAAATATAATGATGTGAGACAGATGGTACAAAGAAGCATACATGAGAGGCTTATGAGAATGAACACACAGGATTATGGGCACAACCGTCCCTCACCAAGACTTGTGAGACCACCTTTCAAGCTTATTCCAAACTGATGACATCATCTTGGCTCTAAATCATCCATATATATAAGTATATACATAGATAATAATTAGTTTAGTGACTATATAGTTTCGTCGAAATTGGGAGATGTAATATAAAGAATATATGCAATGCCTAAATAAAGGTAAGTAGCTAGCCCCTAGCTATGCTACTACAATAAAGTGGCTTTGTTTTTTTCCCCCTAATTTACAACAATATGTCTTTTTGTGTAAAATTATTAACTTGTACACACATATTACATATTACATATGTAAACGAAAATGGTCATCTGTGAAAAAAGGTGAATAGGGATTGCAGTATCATATGTTTTGTATTATATTGAGTGAGATTTGTGAAAAAGGCGGAAATTTAGTGATCGAGAGACAAACCATACCAGTTATGTCTAATGTACATGAAAAAAAAACTATATAATCACATGTTAGTGCTCTTTGTGCAAGAAATCGGCACAAACATGTGTTCTACGAGAAATTCGAATCAACCTAAAATCTTCAAAATAATCTCTAAAGATTACAAAAGAATAAAATAATAAGATGTTTTTCCATAATTAAAAGGTAATTAGACGACAAAAAAAAAAAGGTAATTAAAAAGGCCTTCCAATTATAATTGGGCCGGATTATCTCACTGGGCTGCGTTTAAAACAAAATTTGTTTCGTTTCCTAATTCATTAGTCAAAAGTCTCAGTTTCGATTTTCGAAGCTCGTCGCAAAATAAAGCTCACTTCGTTTCCGATCTTGGATTCTCCTTTTTCTTCCCCAAATTCTTTCTCACATTCACTGCTATAATGAAGATTCTCCAACCAGATCAAGCTACCTCAAATGGTATCTCTCCTTCCTCATTTATTGATTCCGCGAACTGAAAAAAACTTGTTCTTGTACCGACGAAGTAAAAATTAGGTTTTTTTTTGTCTGATTTCATTGAATGCATGTTTGTTTGTGTACTCATCTGTGGCTAAAGGTGTAATTTTTATGTAGGGTTTATGTATAAAAAGAAAAAAAGTTATTCTTTTAGCGAGTAATGTGACTATGGAGCTTACTTGCAATCTTGATCAATGACAGGTTATCATAAAAGAAAGCTTGATGATGGAATTTATCTCGGTTCTGTTACGCCTGAAGTGAAGCGGTTAAAGACTTCACCAAAAGTTATTGACTATTCTCAACCATTTGCAGTCAGTAACATGCTTGAAGCTTTAGATGGTGGTAAATTTGGGAGTGTTACTAAAGAGTTACAAGAAATTGCTGATTTGAGGATGGGATTGGTCAAAGATTGTATCTTTAGATACCCGTCACTAGCGTATACCGTTTTCGGAGGAGATAAGAGTCAGAACATGGAGCTTATGAGTTTGGAAAATCCACAGGTTGTGGAAAATGATGTCATTAACTTGGATGATGATGATGATGATGGTGATACGAATGGTTCAAGTAAAGCTCTCTGTGTGGTTCCTCCTCCATCAAGTATGATTTTGATTTTTGATTCCGATGATGAAGAGAGTCAGAGTCAGAGGCCTAAGTATCCATTTCAGTCAAGTCTTGTTCTGCATCAGAAGAATCAAGGAGATGAGCCGGTAGTAATGCCGCCATGTTCTTTCGAGGAGGTCCTTTTGGGGAAGGGAAAGGAAATGTATCCTGCCATTAAAGCCGTAGTGGTAAGTTTCTTTTAAAACTTGATTGAACGTTACAAATTAATGTACAAACTAGTTACCGGTGATGTCTGAGTTCTCTTGTTTTTTTGTAATTTTCACAGGAGGGAGAAACAAGGAAAGACAAAGTCCTTGCCACTGAAACAAGGAAAGACAAAGTCCTTGCCACTGAAACAAGGAAAGAGAAAATCCTTGCCATTGAAAATGGTTTGGTTAACGATAAAGGTGTCTACGTGGGCGTTGAGGATGATGACAGTGATAATGAGTCTGAAGAAGCAGATGAGGATCTTGGTAATATCTGGAATGAAATGGCCATGGCTATAGTATGTTCCAAGGTACACATGTCTGAACATATTCTTCAGATGGAACTGAAATTTCAATCTTTTATTTTTAACCACTTTTATTGCTTTGTTCATTGTGATCACAATGAATGTGCAGGATGTAGCCGGAGAGACTTCACAAAAGGATCCAAAAGCAGATGTAGTGGAAGACTGCGAGCACTCGTTTATTCTAAAGGACGATATGGGTAAAGTTTGCCGTGTCTGCGGAGTTATTGATAAAAGTATATTAGATATAATCGATGTGAATTTCAGTAAAGTAAGTATCCCATTTTCTGATAGTACGCTATTTTATGCTTTGATGGAAATGCATGCTTCTTGGTGCTCTAATTTTTCTTTATTGTTTATTGTAGGCGAAACGAAGCACGAGAACATATGCCTCTGAAGCTAGGAATAAAAAGTTTGGCGAATCTGATGCTGAAATTAAGTTCTCTGAAGAAGGGCTGATGATAGGTGGACTTGCTGCACATCCAATGCATGCTGAAAAAATGAAGCCTCATCAAATCGAGGGATTCCAGTTCCTTTGCAGCAATTTAGTGGTAGACGAACCTGGTGGTTGTATCATGGCTCATGCTCCAGGTTCTGGAAAAACCTTCATGATCATCAGTTTTATGCAGAGCTTCCTTGCAAAGTATCCTCAGGCTAAGCCACTGGTTGTGCTTCCAAAGGGAATTTTGCCTACTTGGAAAAGAGAGTTTATGAGATGGCAAGTTGAGGACATACCGCTGCTTGATTTCTATAGCGCTAAAGCAGAAAACCGTAAATATCAGTTGGCTATTTTGAAACAGTGGATGGAGAAGAAGAGTATCTTATTTCTTGGCTACACGCAGTTCTCAACTATGGTATGTGATGATACAAGTCCCGACTCACTTTCTTGCCAGGAGATATTACTCAAAGTACCTTCGATCCTCATTTTGGATGAAGGACACACTCCAAGGAATGAGGACACAAATGTATTGCAGTCCCTAGCCCAAGTGCAAACACCAAGAAAAGTTGTCCTCTCAGGAACGCTTTATCAGAACCATGTAAAGGAGGTTTTCAACATCTTGAACCTCGTTCGACCCAAGTTCCTCAAATTGGATACCTCCAGGTCTGTGGTGAGGAGGATAATGACTCGTACTCCTCCGGATATCAAAAAAAATATAGGAAGCAGTTCAGATGTGCCTTCAGCTTTCAATGAAATTGTGGAGCACATCCTGCAGAAGGGCGATTTCAAGGTGAAAATTAACGTGATTCAAGATTTGCGGGAGATGACAAAGAAGGTGCTTCATTACTATAAAGGAGACTTCTTAGATGAGCTTCCTGGACTTGATGATTTCACTGTGGTTCTTAATCTGTCTCCAAGGCAGTTGAGTGAAGTGAAGAAGTTAAGACTTGAGAAGAGGAAGTTTAAGGTTTCGTCTATGGGAAGTGCCATTTACCTTCATCCCAAGCTGAAAGCTTTCTCTGAGAAGTCTGATGCTGTCTCTGATACAACTATGGATCAAATGCTAGAGAAGCTAGATGTGAATGAAGGCGCCAAAGCAAAGTTCTTCCTCAACCTGATAAACCTGTGCGACTCAGCAGGTGAGAAGCTTTTGGTTTTCAGCCAGTATCTCGTGCCGCTGAAATTTCTTGAACGACTAGCTAATCAAGCTAAGGGATGGAAACTAGGAAAAGAAGTTTTTGTTCTGACAGGCGAATCCAGTGTTGAGCAGCGTGAGTGGTCAATGGAAAGGTTTAACAATTCTCCGGACGCTAAAATCTTCTTTGGTTCGATAAGGGCATGTGGAGAAGGAATCTCGCTAGTTGGAGCATCTCGCATACTAATATTGGATGTTCCTCTGAACCCTTCTGTGACACGCCAAGCGATTGGGCGAGCTTTTCGTCCTGGACAAACGAAGAAAGTGTATGCATACAGATTGATTGCTGATTCATCACCTGAGGAAGAGGATCATACCACTTGCTTCAAAAAGGAAGTCATCGCAAAGATGTGGTTTGAGTGGAACGAGTACTGCGGATATCGGAACTTTGAGGTAGAGACAATCGATGTGGATGATTCTGGTGATGGGTTCCTTGAAAGTCCTGCCTTGAGAGAAGACATAAAAGTTCTCTACAAAAGGTATAATCAGTTATGACCAGATCCTTACATAACTCTTTAATTCACATTTCTCGGTAATTAAAATTCCTCAATGCTCCTTTCTCAGGTAACCGCAGGACGTGATGCGGACGGAAACTTGTTCCTCCGGTTTTGGACATGCTTAGGTTTTAGAAACCTGTCCATAAGATAACCTTTAGGTAGATCCTTTTGAACTTTTTGAAAGGTGGTTTAATCACTAGTGTTTTTAAGTAGACCTTCAAGTGTGGTTTTAACGTTAAACATTTGGTCTCATAAGCCTCTCTGTGTGACCATAATTAATGTCTATTATAATATCATTAATCTACAAAATCATTTTCTGGTTTGGTTTCACAAAAGAATATATTACTGCACCTCTCTATTGTCTTCATCAAGCTACAAAATCATGCAACAAATGTGAAGGACCAAGCCGGTGTTGGCGGTTGCCAGAGTTTAAGTACTGGAAATCGGTTCCTGGCATGGAATTCGCGTAAGCATCTATCCCACCGGACATAGGTACATCGCTACTAGCGTCCGAGTTCTGAATCCCCAACGTTAAAGACATCCCACCACTACTGATTCTAGTCATCTGGGTCACCATCATGGACTGTTCACTAACACGAGTCACCGTGTTCTGTCCCATGTGACTACTTGCCACGCCAGATACATGCCCGTCGTTGGAAGTAGACTCGATTTGCTGTTCTTGAACCTCGGCGATTTTCGGTGAGCTTTTGGAAGACAAGTTGGGACCATTCTCCTCCGATGCATCTGTGAATTCCTCCTTGTACATCTCTTCCACCATTGGTTTCCAGAGTCGCACACGCGCATTTATGAACCAATTCGACACCTATCAACAATTATCAAATGAATACAACAAAAAGAAGCACACAAAGAGAGAAGACACAAAAGCTCGCATTGTAGTACCTGGCCTCGGCTCAACCCGGTTTGTCTAGCGAGCATGATCTTGTCTGAATCCTTTGGATAACTAAATTGATGATTTTCAATCAGAATCTCTTTGTGATGTAAAAAAACTCACAAATGTTAGCAAAGAGACTACTTACGGGTGGAGGAAATGCTCGAAGAGCCAAGCGCGGAGAATCAAAACAGAGGAATCAGGTAAACCGCGTTGAGGCCGCCAAGAATGAGGTTGCATAACGCCTAACCGCTGCAACGCTCTTTGTTGCCTTACCTGTTGATCAACATTCCTTAATCTGCTTATCCCCATTGATCCATCATGTTCACCTCCTCCTAAACTTTTCCTAGTCACCAAGATTTGTCCGGATATCGCATCCCTTAAGCAACGAAAATGCCTCGAAATGGTCTGAAGCGCAAGAGCCGTGTATGGTTTTGCTGCTCCACATCCGGCTATTACATCGAAAGACGATACAACTATCTGCATCTGATGGTAATACTGCTTGTATTTTCTATCCACCTTTAAGACAACACAATCACACACCGAATCAAGAGACGAAGTCATTATGAGCATAGAGGAGATATGGATTAAGACGGTTTTACCTCATCCAAAATCGATAAGAGTTTTGACAACTTGTTCTGTAGTTCTTGTCTCTCTGCTTGAGGGATATCAGCAATAGGAAGATTTGTGTTTAATTCTTGTTTCTCTTCATCAATCTTGTCTCCTTCTGGCTGAAACTGTTTCAGAGCTTGCTTAACATTAACAGCTTCATCTAGAAGCTGTTGAGCAGCTTTGAGATACTTTGAATTGTGAATGGTTCGAGTAAACCCCGAAACAACTTGTGCCGCGTACTCGTTGTTGTTATTGCCTCTCGATGATGTCTCGATCTGCGAGCTGAGGCCAAGTGATAGTCCTTGTACCGCGGTGGGACGCATTATAACCGGGAAGCAATTCCTGACATTGTCTTCTTGATTTCTCCAAGAATTGGAATCTTGAATTTCTTGCATTTGTGAAGATACACCAAAACTTGACAATACTTGAATCTGTTTTGAAGCTGAGACATTGTTAGGTTCTTCATGAAACGTCTCTGAGAAAGAATTTGCAGGATTTGTGTAGTAAATGTCACTTGAGCCACTAGTTTTGTAATAAGTCGCCATGGTCACTTTCTTCTTCTTCTTGTTCTTCTGGTTAAAGCAAATTTATCTGAGACAAGATTGAGAGATTCAAACACAATCAACACTAACCCCATTTCCAGTTCACATTATGTTACAAAATCATGATTAAACAAGGTAAATGACTTTGATTTTAAAAATTGGAAAGAAAAACAAATTGGACAATGAACAAGAATCTACCATGAATTTAAAAAATGTTAAAAAGAGAAGGAGAAAGAAAAGAGAGATTAAAAAATTACCAGAAAATCATCAGCTGCTACTACTTGTTGTGTGAGTGAGTTTAAGGAGACACAAGGAAATCTCAATAAAAAAAAAGGGAAAATAAATGTAATTTTTAAAGGCTTGATGATCCCAAGAACACAAAATTAACAACAAACACTCATCTCCTCAAAAATCAAAATTTTGAAAGTATAAAATGTTTCACCCACAGAAAAAAGGTCTCTCTTTTTTTTATCTTCTTCTCTTCCAATGGGTGTTTTAATTGAACTTCATCATCTCAATAACCCCACAAGTGAGAGACCCATACCATCATCTCCTTTGTGACACTTCTTTTCATAAAAATAAAAATAAAGGGCAATAAATGAATCAACTCCTGAAAATAAAAAGATTTTTTTTAACTTTCCTTTTTGAGGTAGAAGATAACTGATATTGCTTTAAAGCTGGTTGGTGCTTAAACTTGCTTCTTTGATTCTTCTTCTTCTTTTTTCTTGGAGTCAAGTCTTTGTTGAAGATAGAAAAAACAAAATCAGAATGTTTAAAGCTAAAAAAGTATTGCTCTGTTCTTAACAACAAGTTTGTAGATCTAAAAACCCTTTTTTAAACCCAATCCTAAACCCTAATAATGTCTCTCTCGCTCTTTCTCACTTCCCTCTCTCTGGCTTTTATTGTTTGTTTGCTGCAGTAAAATTGTTAGAATCAATAGCAACCATACAATCATATTCTGTTTATTTATTTTGTGTTGAAATACAAGATAATCCTAATTGGTTACCAAAAAAGAGATATTCCTAATTCTTCAAGATGATGATGTGTTTATGAAGCATAGTATGGAGAAAAGGACAACAGTTTCATTTGACATTTTGTCATTTTCATATCTAATGGTGCAATACAACTTTTAGTTATCACAATCCTATTTGCACCTAAAGATATCTTTCTTTCTAGACTAGTCATCATTTTATAATATTAGAGTGGGAATAATTGAGTAACCACCTTTAGTCGACATGTCAAAAAAATTTACACACGGATGCATTTTTTACACTTTGTTTAATATAGTAGATTTGATTTTCACTTTTTGGGTTGTTATAGTTTCTTCTTATTTGTCTTTTAATATTTTTCGTTTTTTTTTTCTTGTCAAATATATTTGTGATGGTCCACATGGTACAGATAGTTTTTTTTTTTTTTGGTAAAATAGTACAGATAGTTGCATTTGCATCCAACTAAATTTGTAAGAGCATCCTTATTGGTAACCTTTTGGGATCTAAATGTGGTGTTTTTATAATATAAAATTATTAAAATGGTTATAAAAGGAAGAAAGAAAGTGTTTTTGTGGGATATATTGAAATATAAAATTAATAAAATTTGAGTAAAGAGAGTAGAGAGTGTGTAAAAGGAAGAGAGAATGTTTAAAATTAGATTTTTTGGAGAGTTTTTAAAAGAAAGAGAGAGTGTTTAAATATAAAATTAATAAAAGTTGAGTAAAAGGATGAAAGAGAAGGTATAAAGTTGAGTAAAAGAAAGAGAGAGCGTGTGTTTTAATAATTTTATATGGTTTTAAGACACGATGGTGTGTGCAATAAAGATGCCATAAGAGAGAAAAAAATTCCTTCTCTTTCTCATAAATAATGAAATATATAAGTGCCCTTTCTCCCCACTTATTAGCTTTGTCTTCTGGTGCCAATAGTTTTCAAGGTATTTACGGATTAATATTTTCTCTTCCCAAATGTTTCTGTTTCAATTGCATTCTTCTGAATGATTGTAGCTAGGTCCATATCCTAATATGGTGGAAACATTTATAACTTGAAAATTTAAGTAGTGCAAACAAATTGAGTAAATTCCAACTAAACACAGTACATTGATAAAAACACCACTCGAAATAATGTTAAGTGTGAAGAACATATAGTATAAGCCTATAAAGAGACCAATATCATTTTGAATATTTAAAAAAGTCAAATTATATCCGTGAGACAAATCATTGTCTCGATTCAATAGCTTGTACTTTCCTTTGTTATCAAACTTTTTTAAAGTTTGTATTATTGGTTGAGATTGATAATTGGTGATGTAATATAAGAAGTAGGCTACACATTTAAAATATAAATAAATGAAGTATATAAATTGTGGGGTGGATAAGTGAGAAACGTGAATTGATGGGTGGGGAAAGCAAAAGAAAAAGAAATATGTCTGAATCGGTACAGAGATGGCAGAAGGAAAGAGATAGAGAGTTGGTCATGGTCAGAGTCAGAGATAGGGAAGAGTGACTTTATATACTACCAAACCAACCAACATTTCTTAATAACAATAATATAAACGATTGAGACAGAAGGATCCAATAGGACATAAAGAACGAGGTTTGGTTCTAAGCTTAGCCCCCTAATTATGTTTAACTTGAGATTCTTAAGGTTGCTTTTAATAAGGAAATTATCAGCACTGTCTTTTGTTTTAGGCAAATATGATATCTTACCTAGGCCTGTCTCAGAACCATGTCATTGCAGGAGATGGAATACAAAATTTAAAGCTACAATTAACACAGTGAGTGATACAGAGATGGAGCAAAACCAAAGAAAGCCTTCTAGCAAAGAAATTGGCGTATTTCGATTCGTTTATAATGTTATAGACAAACCTTATGAACTTGTCTTTGCTCTTTTCCATACTATAACAACACCGTAGAAGTCAGACGAGGCCAACAAGTTCTCTCCATGGTTCCACGCAACACACATTACCGGGAACCTGTGACCCTGCACCATCCCAATTCTCACAACTCGTGTATCCGGTTTCCAATCCTACGCAAAAGTTTCATATATAAAAGAAAAAGATTTGCCTCACCTGTAGCTTGTTTACACATGTGTGTTTTGGTTTGGTTAGATCGTAGAAGTAGACATTAGAGTCTTCGCTCCCAGCAACTAAAGTTCAAACAACAAAGAAACACAGAGCAAATGAATTCCAGTTTTCTAGAGACCTATGCATCCACCATTACCTAGACTACATATAAATGAAGGATTGAAATCCAAACCTATGTAATCTCCTTTCTCTAAGGATAATAACGGGCAAAAAGATGCTTGGATTCTGTGTATTCGCGGGGCTAATTTGAGGGAGCAACGCAATGTCAGGTAACCTTTTATCTGAAGCGCAACACTGCATCACCAACACACAGTAAAACAATCAGTTATAAGGGCCCATAAGGAAAAAAACTGAGCAACTCCATTCAAGAAAAACAAAGTTGTGTTGCTGAACCTGAAGAAACACAAGTTTCCGTCCTGAGTACATGTGAGCAGAACAGGACCTGATGCCAGGAGGGAGAAGCTTCGGTACTTCACAGTTGTAACAGGGGATTTGTGGTTAGTACGATGGCGATGAGACCGGGATAACGAACCTGTATGGGAATCCATGCTCACTGAATATATAGTTCCCTGCATTTTTTTATTAACTACATTGTTAAAACGATGTTCAAATGGCATGGAAATTTCTATCTAGTTAATGGTCAAGGCAGTCACCACATCTAGCAGACCAAACAATGCAAAAACTGGTTTCAGTCTTGACCGCAAACCATCTGCCTCGATTTTATATTTTGACATCAATATAGAGAAAAGTTACCTGCCCATCCCCACAGAATATGATTTGGCCAGTGTGATCATGGTCCATAGATGTCACCTCACCGTCAAATAGCAATTTTTTAATAATTCTCCCGGTACTGAAATTGAACACCTACTTTGTCAAGCAGATAAATATTAGGCATCAAATAAGTAAACGATTCGAAAACACGAAAAGCAATACACCAATATACTTGGCTACAAGGTGTAGTGCAATTACCGTGACTTCCTTGTTTGCATTGCCAGCAGAGAGGAAATTGTTATTAACCTGTTGAAAGCATGAAAATAATACATCTTCAATGGAGAAGCAAGAGAATACCACAAATTCCACAGTCAAGATTTTTACATGAGAGATCTTCAATAACAATCGAGGAAGTGCGGCAAACTTACAGGGTGAAAACGGATACAAAACTGTGCAGAGATCCCATATATAACTCTAATACAAACACCTCTTGACAACTCCCATACTCGTATTGTCTTATCAAGTGATGATGACGCGATGTATTGATTGTTTGACGAGAAGTCAAAATCTGAAATTTTTTAAGAAACAATAAAGTAAGACTCTTTAACTGACATTAGACATAGGATCTAAAATGAATGTCACACATACATCCATATTCTGTATCCATTACAGATTGATTCTTTTACAGTTTCCATTCATATCTTACCCCAAACAAGCAATGACCATGCATCATATTCTCAGTGTACAAGAGCAGTTCAAGGTACCAGGCAAGTCTACCCAAGACACAGAAAAAAGACCAAAGAAACAAATACCAGTGAATCGAACCTGTGACATCTTTCGAGTGTCCTGTCAACTGTTTAAGGACAGAAGGCTCTTCCGAGAGATTGCAAACAGTCAAGGATCCATCTGATGCTCCATATGCAAGTACATCAGAACTCATATGGCCAAACTTCAGAACAGTAACTACACAACAGATAAACAAACTCCTTCTTAGAAGAAAAATCCCAAAAATGTGTCAACGAAACACAAACAGCAACAAGAAAATACCAGAGGATTTGCATTGATCGAAAATGCAATGCATTCCTACAAAAGAGTAAGCATGTTCAACACCACCACGACGATACGACTGATCACCATCACTCAAACTTGAGCTAAAACTAGCTCTGTGGCTTGAAACCTGATTCACACTCCGTAAATCCTACGGGAAAAAAACACCTCATAAGTCCAATGATCTGGTTCTGTAAACAAAAGCTAATGTTCTTTCTTACTCTGCTAGAAGTAAAGCTTTCAGCTTCAAATTGATGAGAGAGAGGACTTGGAGAAGGTAACCATCGACCACTGATGCATCAACCAGTAAATTACCCTGACGTCAGAATTGTATAGGGAACATAAATCAAAACATAGATAAATTTGGAGAAAAACAACTTGTGAAGTGAGAAGAAACCTGTTTCCTGGACTACTCAAGAGGCTAGGCGTTCTCATATTCTCCCATTTCCTAGGTCTACTTATGAAATTACGATATGCAACATATCCTTTTCCATTGCACCTCCAGTCCTAAAATACAAACCACAATCAGAGCTCTAAGAAACATGGAACCAAGCAATGAAGAGAGATAAAGAGCTCACATAACGGCGAGAGATGGCGCCGGATTCAGCTTTCCGATGTAGAAGAATGCGACGGATTCCGATGTACTGGGGATCTGAATCGGATGTTGCAGGTTGCATCATACAGCTCAAAAACTCAGGATCCTTTGATTGCTTCGTCTTCTCTTCATTTTTCTCACCGATTTCTAAATCTGATCCTTTTTTCACAAGGATCGTCTCTTTCTCCATTTATTCAAGCTTTCGAGCATTCACCTTACTGTAAGGATTCTTCCAGAAAAAAAATCCTCGCAGATCAATAGCTGCAATTGGTCGAATCGATTGGATTTGTTTCCAGGTATGAAAATTCGAATCAATCTGATTCTGGATTCTGGAGCTGTTATTGATTTTTCCAGGAGAAGGAACGAATTCGGTTTTCAAAAATTGATGAATCTGCAATTCGAAAAAATCAAACAAGATTACACAAGTAAGAAAATTAGAAACGAAAATAACTATGTTTACAATCCTCTACTTTATTTGAATTGTTTTTTAAACCCTCAGGTTTTGGTTAATCAACTATGTAAACTCATCAAATCATTAACACTACGATACAAAAGTTTTTCATAATTCGAATAAAAGTCCAATTTTTTGTTGTTGTAACAATTTACCCCCTTTTGATCCATTCATACTCTTTTTACATGAAATCTAAAAATAAAAAATTTGAGAGTTTCTTCTGCATAACAAACTCTCACATTACATCAATAAGTTTTACATAAGCAAGAGAAGATTTTACTTGTTTTCGAGTAATTCATTTTTCTAAATCAAGAGTCTTTCTTGAGTCATGTTATATGTACTTTTGCATGCAATTACTAAGTCCGTGCCTTTGGTGTTATTTTTGCTAAGTTTTAGGTAGATGTTAGGTAGCTTGTTTAGGAGCATTACATCACATTCATATATATAAGAAACATTGATGTAACTGAGAAACCTTGAGAAAGAATCATCTTCTCCACTTATTTTTACATTTTCAGTCTCTACTTTTACTCTCTTCCAATAAGAAAATCTGAGACTATGGTTCTTGTCCGGGGATCGGACCTACGTTTTGTCTATCTTGTGTAGGACACACAGGCAATACGAATGGCTCGAAGAGGATTTCCTAAAAGTTCACCCAACGGAAACTCCATGGTTTGACCGTTCTCATGCATTCACCGTGGTACCGTTACATGGAAGGTGAAGCCATGAGGGCGTTGTCTGAGGCACAGATCTATGTTTGTTGTTCCTGTTCTGTATTGGTCCTGAACGGTTTAGTAATGCATTGTAATGAAGGCAAGACCAATAGGTATGTAAGGATATTAGACGGAACCGTTGAAATGCCTCATGAGAGCGATGTTCCTCGTGATGCTTACCAACGGTTCCCTCTAATCTCTCCTAACATACCTAGTGGTTATGCCTCCATTACAGAGCATTACTAAGCTATTCATGACCCAAATCCTGAACAAGAACAACAAAACATAAATCTAATCCCTTTTTCTAACTTGTGCAATTCCAAAAATCATGAAGATTGATAATCTGAAAGGGGAAAAAACTTATACAACCTATTTTATTTGTAGTATCATGTTTATACAAACTTGGTTAAGTTGTGTTCTTCTATCTATTAACCATTTAGTAAACGTAAGGGAAAATGGCATGTCGGTTAGCCGGATAATTCTCAAACTTCCGGAGGTACCACCGGTGCGTTTCACCAGCAGCCAATGTCAGATTCCCAACCTACAAATTAACAAAAACATAAAAACAATGAAGACAATTTCTCTGAATCCAATAAAACCTTCAAAAACAAAGCATTTCTTTGATTAAGAAATGTGAAAGTGCACAGTACCACAAAACCAAGGAGTAACCAAATGGTTATATCTGTTCCTCCACTTGCAATCAGCATACCAACATATAAAACCTACATTTCAGAAAATCATATCATTAGGAAAGGGAAGGAAAAAAAGAACTTGAAGATGTTTATTAGGCAGGAGTTCTTACGATTTCTGCCAAGTAATGCGGACTAGAGACCATCCCAAACCAATCTCCATGCGGAATTATGTACTCTTTCGCTTGGCTAGGATTTTCCCTGAGGGATCCCTGCATTATTATCATTTTGTATTCCTCAGGATCTAATAACACACACGAACAACGAGCAAAACCAACTGTTAAAACTTACGAGAATTGCGTGACAGCGGCGCTGATGTATCCATCCCCAGAGAAAAATGGCTGCACCAATCCACTGGCACATTCCAAGCTTCGTCAGAGGGCTTATAGACAAGAACAAATCAAACTCAGGGGATGAAGTATGTCCTTTGCCATTAGCAATGAACTCAGCCAATAGATTTCCGGCGAATCTTGCAACCTCTGGAAAGATATTGAGGCAGAGTGATAAAGGCGCTGCTGTATAGAAACTAGAAACACAAATTCAAGCCAAGCAAAAGCTATCGACATCTTAAATGTGAGGAGTTGTATCGAGAAACTTACAACCATCCTGCGAGATAGCCAAGAATATGCATCCGAGCAGAAGGGCTATACTTGAAAACATAGATTGACTCTATAAGGCGTCTCAAAACTTGGATTTCCATTAGAAGAAGTAGAAACACCGCTCGCCACACTTTAAACCGATGCTCGACAGGAGTCATATGTGATTTATGAAAGGAGAAAACATGGGAGCCTCCGGTTAAGCGGCTTGCAATGTCGGAAAACTGAAACTCCTCCGAAAACAAAGGCGCCATTTCGCAAGCATACATCCAAGTGGTAGCCAGCAGAAGGGTTGTCCACGCCACTCCGAGAACGTAGAAGTGAGCAAAGAATTTCTGAGGAACTGTCCATTTCTGCATCCATAACAATCAAAGAGGAGAACAATTTCATAACTAATGGGTGATTAAAAAATCCAATTTTGAACTAGTAAAACTGAAAAACATCCAAATACAAGAACAAATTCCAACTTCTTTCCACAATCAGCAGCAACCAAAGTTCCATTCTCACAGCAACTGAATAAATTCCTAGATTTTCCAGTTAAAAAAAAAAAAAGTTTGAAACTTTGGAAAAATACCTGAGACGAAGGCTGAAGAATCTTGCCTCTCCCTGCGAAACCCACAACGAGTTGATGAAAGGAAGTGAATTTGGAAGTGGGTATAAAAGCAATCACCATAGGAAGTATAGCAGCGATCCAAGCAGCTCTAACCAGCCACACAATCCCTAATTCCATAGTCAGTAATTTTTCTGTTTCTATTTACTTTGATTTTCGTGCGAGGGAAAACTAGTCGTGAAGTCGCAATTGTAGGGTTCTTTGATTGTGTGACTTGGCTTCGATCACAATCCACATGGAAATCAAACTCAATGTTAGATTTTTCATTCTTATGCCCAAGAGTCTAATCGGAAGCCGACAGCCGAGAAAACAGAGATAAAAAAAATAACACATCGTGCCGTTCTTACCAACTTAATAAGAACTACGTGCTGTTATATTAAATACCACTTGAATAATCTTGTTCATTTGTTCATACAAGAATCTTGTATGATTAAATTTTGGTTTTAGGCACAAGAACTCACTTTCATTGCATTTATTTATTTTTATTAATTCAAAGAAGAAATGTACACAAATATGATTCTTATTAATAGACTATAGCACTTAAGATAACCGGTTTACGGTTTAGTTTCTTATTACATGGTACACATTGTTGTAAACCGGAACACAAATCAGCATTGTGATGAACACAAAGATCAATAACAGAAAAAATTACAATTCCAAATCCTCTCGTGTCTTCTTTCATGAGAGATTTAGTTTTCTGTTCACAACAAATCTTCTAATAATTCTCAAGAATCAGAAGGAGAATAATTAATAGGATGCCAGAATCTGTTAAAGAACCACATAGTGTCACCCTTAACGGCATAACCATCCTGGTTCCTATGCCATCCATAATACGCGTGCGTTCTGTTCTTTATCGAGAATATCGCGTGCCCGAAACTCGCTTCTCTAAAGGCAGAGTACTCAGGCTGAGGCTCTGTCATACTGCATAAACCATAGTGTCACATATTTCAAAACAACAATCTAATCGAATATTCGGTTAAGATGAGCAAAATTGTTTTATAACTTACTTTGTAGCCAATCCTTCAAGATTGCCTCCATCACCGATGGTGATGTAAACCGGAGCAGATTGATCTTTGACTGGGGAACAAACTCCGTTAACGATGTTGTAAGCAATGTTTGATATACGTTCCTGGTTTCATAATATTAGCTCAGATATTTTAGGATCTTTTTGTTTAATGAGATAATGAGGAGCTAAATTTTTTTTGGATCTTACTGATCTTTCGTAGGCATGGACGTGACCTGCGAAAACAACATCTACTTTGTATTTGACGAACCATGGCTCGTACATGACTCTCATGGTTTCGCCTTCCATGTAATGGTATTGTAGCTGTTGTACCACGGTGAATGCATTAGAACGATCAACCATGGAGCTTCCGTTCTGTTAACCTTTGGGAATTCCTCTTCAAGCCATTTGTATTGCGGCGTGTATTTACCTGTACAAGAAAAAAAATTGAATATTCAGATCCCCTAAGTGTTGGCTTTTAAGAGTATGAAATGAAAAATTTCAAGTATTTTAAGCTCCTTTACCATATGCTGAATATGAAGCTAGGACTATTATGTAAGCCGGTCCTCTCTTAATCGAGTACCAGAATGGTTCTGTACTGCCTGATGATCGGTAAGGAGTACGGTACCTATGCTTGAATGGCTTAAACGGTATAGTTTCTTTCTGCATAGCACATAGAAATAATCCTTCTTAATCTCAATCTAATATTCATGTAATGCTGATTTAACAAGATGCTTTGTGCAATAGCATTTTTAGGCCAAAACAAAGAAGAGGAAGCAAGATCACTTACAATCTCCGGGGCAAAATCGAGTTTGTGGTTTCCTACGGTCCAAATCCAAGGCTGATAAGCAGTGCTTCTTTCAACAAATCTTCCCCAAGTGTCCCATCTATTATTGTCGTGATTTGGATATTGATCAGCGTATGAAAGATCCCCGACAAACAAAACCGCTTGCCCTTTTGTTGGGTTATTCTCATAATGTGTTAAGGTTAAGTTTGAGTCAAAACTCTGCCCAAGATCCCCTGCAAAAAACAACTCATGTTTAAATCCAAGGGAGGCTACTAAAATGCTATTTTTGGTTAAAACCCATGAATATGTTTTAGGACAATTACCAATAAGACCAAACGTGTAAGGAACGTCCGGACCGGCTTTAGGAGGAGTAAAGAACCAGAATGTGCGCTCCGTTTGTCCCACACCTACCATATAGTAGTACTTCGTATCATACTGCAAAAAAAAAAAAGTAAAAAAGAACCACAATAAGAGATAATAAATAACAATAGTATATATAGTTGGTGGTGATGAAGAGTTTGATGATGATGATATTGTATTGACCTCCAAGTTTCTGATGGGGCAATGATGAATGTGACCAGAAGTATAGTTGTAGAACTTGTAAGTCTTGGATTTGCCATGAGCTTTGAGCTTTTTGGAGCTATTCTCTTTCCAATAAAGGACTGTGTTAGATCCTGTTGCTTCTTGTGTCACCCATGACACTATCACTGCCTTTCCCTCTACATCTCCTTGTGTTATATGCACCTTTTTGCATAAAATAAATCAAAAACCCATTTACTTCCATTTTTAACAGAGAATGAAAAAAAGTTAATAACTTTATAAACTTCCAATAATAAAAAGCTTGAATCATCCAATAAATAGCTTTTCCCCATTAGTAAAAAAGTGATAAACCGAATATTAAATTGGAAAGATAACTAAACACCCTAAAAGGTTCGGAATTTAATAATATTCATAAACAGAACCCACAAGAAAACTCAGAAAAAGTTTGTTGATTTTATTAAAAACAAAAAAAAAGAGAGATTAAAGGTGTAATTACTTGTTGAGGAGCATTATAACCAGGAGGAACACAAAACACATCGCTATCAAGAGGCATATCAACAGTTGCCTCTAGTTTCCTCACAAATCTACTAGTGATGCCTCCATTACAGAGCATCACTAAGCTATTCATGACCAGAATCAGAAGAACATAACATAAACCCATTTTCCGAGTTTTTTCCTAAAAACAATCAATGGAAAGAAAAAAGAAAAAACCACTTTATAAAAGAAGAAATGGGAAATGTATTGGCTCGAGGAAGAGAATATGCTTTACTGATCAATCGTATAAAGTCTCTGATTGAGTTTTTTTGGTGGAAAACGATTTTATTCTATTTCCTTTACTTTGGTTTTTGTGTTGACCCAAATATGTGAACGCTTTGAGATAACTTGTACTATTCTTGACAATCTAGTTCGAACACACGAATCTTGCTTTTTTGTTTCCGTGGCAACAACTAACGTTTTTTTTTGTCTTTTTTCACTCAATCTACTTGATTTTATTTTATTTTAACTACCAAGATAAATCAAAAAATTCAAGCCGTTATAAGAGAAAAAACAATGTCATCATAAAAGCCATATTGTTTTCTTTCGATTTTACATAGGCAAAATTGAATGATTTGATACGTCATTTAAGTGACTATTTTTCTGGTTCAAATAGAGTCAACATTCTATCTCTAACTCTAATTAAAAATAGTGTTGTTCTCAAAATAAAATTTGGAAAATGTACTAATAACACATTAAAGGGGAATTGGTAAATCTTTATAACCAAATGTAAATTTGTAAACATTGCATATGAACCAAAAAAAATTTTTAAGATAGTTAAAAAAAAAATTAATAAAAAAACCCCCCCTTATTTCGCTCGTCCAAATATCTAGTGTTTCTATAAATTACTTGGAAAAGTAATTTTGGCTTACCTTTAGGCTATATTTACAAAACATCTAATTAAGTTGATGTTGTAAGTAAATTGCATTCATTACGCAACACCATACAAATGACATCGTTAACTATCCCAATAAATACCTAAACAAATTCTCACATTTTTCTTATAGGTATCCAAACAATTTGCTTTAAATCTGATCTAAACGAACAAACTAAACATGAAGATCGTAGCATTGTTTCTTATCGCATTCACCATACTCTCGGCGTCATTTTTTCATCCGATAACAGCTTCCAGGAGGAATTTTGATGCATGTGATACACAAGGGATTCAGGTTTGCTTCGAAGCTCTACTTGACGGGGTTAATATGCAAAATGCGTGTTGTAAGAGATATAACGTGGAAGAATCATGTATCTGCGATTTACTGATAACCCGACATCGCCTCACGAACGATGCCCTTAACGCTCATCTTAAATCCTGTGGTCGTCCCCCTGTCAAATGTCCTAATAATAATGTGAAATTCTGATCTAGCAAATACCAAGTGGACTGGTTCGAGACACCAAACTAACTAGAGTTTGTATTTTACATATGTAAATAATAATAAGATAAATCTCCTTTATATAAAAGGGAGAGATTTTTTGGCTCTTGCCACATCAGCAAAAATATTCAAGATTATATTCAACCAATGAAAACACAGATTACAGTCATGTCATTGTCTAATTGCTTTTTAAAATAAGTTTCACCTATTGTCGAACGAGTACAGCGAAGCCCATACAAAAAGCCCAACTAAGAAACCAAATAGTTATCCAAACCATTAACCTAAGAGCATCACCAATGATACTCATAAGAGTGTCAAATTTTTTTTTATAATTAAATAAATGAAACTTAAGACACTTAAGACACATCCTATATAGTACTCCATCCGTTTCATAATATAAGATGTTTTAGCGAAAATCGTGAATATTAAGGAAGTACTTTTACTTTAAAAATTAGCATTTAAAATATATATTAAAAACCGTTTAACCAATTATAAAAAAGACTGCAAAATACTATTGATCACACAATATTCAATAAAGTTAAAGGTAGCTAGTATTGTCAAAACAGTTTACATTATGAAACGGAGGGAGTAACATATTTTTTACTTATGACACTTAAGTGTCTTAAGTTTCATTTATTTGATTATAAAAAAATTTAGGACACTCTTAGAGGAGAAATCACCCCATATGTCCCTTTTGGAGAAAACATAATCTCCTATGTCCCCCATGAGTCTCCCATGTCTCTCTTTATAATGAAATTACGAAAATGCCCTTAATGAAAACCCATTGGGTTAGGGTTAACCCGCCCAGATTAGGGTTTAGTATTTCTGCGTTTGAGGGGATTCGAACCCCGGGCGCCTGGGTTGCACGCGCGCGCGCGGACTGTCCTGCCACTGGGCTACCGCGCATTTCTTCGTACACTGACCGAGTCTAATTGTATTTAATCATAAAAACGCTGGATCAGAATTCATTAATGGCAATTCGGTCATTTTGCCACCCGGGGACATATGGGATTCTCTTCTCTTTTTTAAGGACAAACGAGGTGATGGCTCTGAGATGAGATTCTCTTCTCTTCTTTAGGGACAAACGAGGTGATGGCTCCTCTTAGAGGAACGTTTTGGTTCACGGCTTCAGGGAGATGAGGAGATGAGGAGTTTGCACACTGATTATATAATTAGGGAGGAGACACAAAGTCTCTCAGGTATTGTTTCGACTTTCGACCTTTTTCTTCTTCTTCTTCTTCTTCTTCTTCTTCTTCTTCCTTCATTCCTCATTTTTCGATTTTCTGACGAGTTTTTTTTCCTTCCAGTGTATCAGATAATAGTCTTGGGCAGATGCATCACGAGGTGGCGACGGGAAGAGATCACCCGGAGAAGAAATAGCGAGATCGGGCACCGTTGAATCAGAATAAGAGAAGAAGAACTCTCACCGTCGAGGTTCCAGGTTCGGCGGTTCACCAACAAAAATTGTTGGGCCAAATTGAAAATAGTAATTTTATTAATTTGTTCCGATATTTCTAACCTGATATCTTTTGCCCATGAAGTTTGATTTTGGTATTATCTGGTTAGAATTGGTTACAAGATAGAGTTAAGGAGCTGAAGGAACAATGCCTAGACGACGAACAACTCAAGAACAAGATGGATCTTACCAAAGTGAGTATACACCGAAAAAACAAACCTTATGAACTTTTCCAAATCTTCTTGTGAAATTCATTGAGTGATATATGGAGGAATGGATTATAGGATTCATATACAGCTTAGGTACCCATCTGTTTTGTTTCGGTTTGCATAAAACTCAGCTTTAGTTGGGTTGCTTCGAATTGGACAGCAGTTCATGAAAAGAAATAGACGTTTTGTTTGGTTTCTCCTCATATAAATGTTTAGTTCTTGCTCTTGGATGCGTCTATATATATTACTACCTTTAGTTCTTGCTCTTGGATGCATCACACTTTCGTTAAACTGAATAGTGGCACTTATTTCTCTAATGGGTTAGGGTCTGAATCGTTTCAAAAACAAAACTCAATCTCTCCAATCGATTCCCCAATTGTCTCGCCTCTTTTTTTTCCTCATCTATAGTAGTGCTCGAAACCATATTCTAATTTGGTTTGACACTGGAATTAAGTTGCATGTAAAAGCGGTTCCGTGCTTTCTTTGATTCGATTCAGGTTCAGCGCCGGTGAATAGTGGATGCAGTTGTCGTCTGAGAAGATGCGAACAAGATCCAAATATTAGATCACAATGAAGGATCTCATGGATATATTCAGTTAAGCATCTCTCTCCTTTGATCCAAATTGATTTTATATTTCCTGGGTTCATATTCAACCAACGCAGATTCACATTTCAAGAGACACAATTTAAACAATCTAATTTTGTAGATAAGTTGCTGTGACATATTGATATTCTTGAAATAGAATAGATTCATATGGTGCTTTTCTAAATATGTTTTTCTTTGTGATTTGTCTAATATAAAGCTGATGCAATTTTCCTTTGTTGCAGGTTTCTCAAGTTACGACAATTACGGAATTGTTCACCCACCGATATAAAGCCTCAAGTAACAAAAATGTCATCAATTCTTTTTTATTTTAAGAGTTCTAAGGAGTGCCACATAAACATAAATAATCAGCAAAATTATAAATAATCAGCCAACCGGATTCCTTCAAAAGGATATTTCATACTTTTCTTAACGAGAAAACAACCCAATATATACATTTATTTACCCAAAATCATGACCCATCATAAGGCCCATATTTTCTCTCAAGTCATGTCTTCCTCATCTTCCTCGACGACTAAGAGCATCATTTTACACGGTAAATAGGAGTTATTATAGCGGGTTCTAACTAATAAACCTATTTGAAATAAATCTAAATGGGCTTATTTCTATATTACCGGTTCTAACTTTGGCCACTATATATGGGAAATTGGCTGTAATACTCTTCCTTCTAGAAAATAAGACATATACTCTTGATGAGTAGCTAAAATACTCTTATTTTAGCTGAATTAGAGAATTCCGAAAATGCCCCTAAACCAAACCAATGAATTCATTTAAACCAATGAATTCCCAAAACCAATCGAAACTCGAAATTTTTTTTTTTCTCGTTTCTTCCTCCCCCGAGCTGCCTCCGAGCCAAATCCACCACCAAAATCATTTCCCAATCACTCGATTCGAACTCAATCTCATTGGTTTGGAACTCAATCTCATTGGAATCGAACTCAATCTTATCAAATCGGATCATAAGTTGAAGGTTGAAGGTTGAAGCTTTTTGGGAAAAATCTTGGATTCGATTGGAACCCGAGTTGGAGCTTCGAAATTGAGGTGAAATCCTTTGAATGTTGCTCCTTATATGATGTTGAGATGTAGAATTGAGTTGTGTATGCTTTATAATTGGTATTGTTGGATTTCAATACAATTTGTGATTAGCATTAGAGTTGTTCCCGAATGATTACGGTCTTCATTGGTAGTAAATAGAGGAATGTAGTTTGGTATAGAACCTGGAAATGGGATAAACTAATTCACATTTGCAGAAGAAAGATGATTTTCGTACTGGAAGAACTCTCTGGTCGGACAACTGGTACAAATAGTATAACTGTGCCCAGCGAGAAGGTGTTAATGAATTTTTTTTTATTATGTTTAGGTGCAATGATCAAAACAGTAGTACATTTTAAGTATGGGGGATCTTACGTGGAGAGCGGAGATGGTTATCGATAGAATTCAAAGGAACCTCGGGTGTATTTTATAACGTTTAAGACACCATCAACGGAAGAGATCACTTACTCGGTTTTAAAAGACATGATATTCAAGAAGATGGGGATACATAGACGTACTACACATATCAAAATGAGCCACCTTCCTTTGGCATTGGGAGATAAATTTCCATCATACATCTTGGATGATGAAGATGTTGATAGTTATTTTTCGAGTAAAGAAGAAAGTCGTAGTTTTTTGCATGTGGAAGTGTCGACTATAGAGTTTGATAGCTCGTTTGGTTCGAATTATGAGGGGATGGAATCAAACGCTAGAGCTAACAATGCGATAATTATTTACAAGGAAAAAGGACAAGAAGAGCCGTTGGGGGAAGGTGGTGTTGGAGAGGATGAGAGTATACCAAGTGGGAATGTGGATGTGGATGTGGATGATGACGAAGATGAGGGTGCGGATTGGGATAGTGAGGATGAAGATGAATATGATAGTGAGGATGAAGATGAAGATGAATATGATAGTGAGGATGAAGATGTGGATGACTGTATTGGTAAAGAAATGGTTGAGGTTCCATTTGATGGAAACGAGAATCAATATGCGAGGGAATGGGATGATGATGGAACGGGTCTTAAATTAAATCAAGAATTTGCAACTAAATTTGAGGCTCAAGATATACTTATAAGAGCATCGCATGAGAAGTCTTATCACTTTAAGATATGTAACTCGGATACCGGAAGGTACGTGGTGAAGTGTCAAGGATTAGGGTGTAATTAGTACGTAAGAGTGGTGAAGGTAGGGAATAAATGGAAAGTTGTTAGATACCGGCATATCCACACATGCTCTAGAGCCGAAATGAGTACAACCACCAAGCAAAGGAAAGGGTCAACTAAACTAGTGGCGGAGTATTTGAAACGAACTTGTCCAAATCTAATGGATTTACCATCGCCTAGGTCTATCATGTCATCCGTAAAAAAAGATATTGGGTTGGAAGTGTCTTATTGAACCGCATTGAGGGGAAAAAGAGCAGCGGAAGATTGTGTGCGTGGGAATCCAGTTAAGAGCTACAAGATGTTGCATTCGTATTTGTTCATGTTGGAGAAGGTGAATCCCGGGTCAGTAACAAGGTGTGTATTGGATACCGAGAGAAGGTTCAAATACTTGTTTGTGGCTTTGAGAGCTAGTATTGAAGGATTTGGAGCAATGAGGAAAGTTCTCCAAGTTGATGCGACTTTTCTTAAAACAGGACGTGGTGGGGTGCTTGTGTTTGCGACAGCTCAGGGTCCTAATCATCACCATTATCCCATTGCGTTTGCCATTCTCGATAGTGAGAACGACGCAAGTTGAAATTGGTTTTTCAGTCACATGAGAAGTATTGTTAAAGATGATCGAAAATTGGTTTGGATAAGTGATAGAAATACAAGTCTCATCAATGGGATTCACGAGTTGTACCCTACAGCGCAACATGGGTTTTGCATGTATCATCTGTCACAGAATGTGAAAGAACAAGTCGGTACGTTGAGAAAAAAGCATGTGCAAAGAAATTCAGGGCGTTGGCAACCATTTACACGGAGGTAGAATTCCTAAGAGAGTATGAGGAGTTTGGGAGATTATACCCCAAGGCTGTGGAGTACTTGGAAACTAGTGTGGCGGAGGGTCCGAAAAAATGGGCAAGATGCTATTTTCCGGGAGAGAGGTATAACATAAACACCACGAACAGTGCGGAGTCCTTGAATAAAGTGTTCAGGGACGCAAGAAAATACTCTTTGCTACTTATGATGGATAAGATAATCGAGAAAATGGCAGAGTGGTTTAACCGATATAGGAAGGAATCTGCCGCTAGGAGTGGAGCAAGCGAACGGAAATTGGTGCCCGTTGTTGAGAACGAATTGTCCACTAGATGCCCTGTTGCTAGGAAAGTACATGTCGATGAGTTGAACTCGTTCTTGCGTGAGTACAATGTGATTGGTAAAGATGAGAAGTCTTACTTGGTGGATTTGAGGAAGAAAAGTTGTAGTTGCAGGTGTTTTGACATCGACAAGTACCTGTGCGTGCATGCAATAGCCGCACTTCTTAACTACATAAATTGGAAAGAAAGGCCCGTGGATATCCAAGCTTATCGTATGACGATTTACCCAGTCCCGCATGAGAGTGAGTGGTCCGGAATCCCTGAGCATATACAAGAATCGTGGGTGTCACCACCAAAGTACAAGAAAAGAAAGGGAAGAAACCAAGTGAAAAGGATTCCGTCGACCGGAGAAAAGCGTCGGAAGACTAGTAATAAGTATGTGCCAGATCAAAATCTGGCTAACTTATTGGGGATCAATACGAATATGGAGGGGAGTAGGGCCGATGCATCACAAGTTTGAGCCGCTTATGCTTTGTTTTTGTATTTCTGTTTGGAGAACTGCGTACAATTTAGGACAACTATTAAGCTATTATTTTCTCGAATTTATGTATCTCTAATTTTTCGAGAATATGCTATTTACTCTCTGGTGTGACAACTGGAGAAAACTGGGGACAACTGTAAACGACTAGTTTATAACAAAATAGTCCAACGATATTGTCACCGGACACTAACCTCCCAATTATAATTCGCATTCTAGTAACGTGTATAGTTTCATACATATATGTTTGGTCAAAAATACAATCAAATTTTTGAATTTCATTTTCAACCATATAAAGATTTCCCCATAAAATACCTTACCCTTTTGTGTGTTGTTTCTTAATCATATCCAGTTTACCTAGGTGAGTATCAGCGTAATGTTTCTGTGCCAATTTTGAGTGCTTTGATATCTTTGGCATATACCAAAAGTAGACAATTACAAGTGTGCAACCACAATGTCAAAGATTTTTTAGGGTTCAACTATATATGTATGAAAACACACAAAAGTGCAACTGTTTGTAATTTCGGACAACCATAAAACTGGGGGTACAACTGCATGAAATTTTCCCTCCAAAATTTTCCCTCCGAAAATTCCAAATTTTCCCTCCAAAAAATTTTCCACCTGAAACTTTTGTCTCCTCCTAAGTCAAATTCCCTAAGTCAAATCAAACTTTTCTTCTCCTCCTAAGTCAAATCAAACTTTTCTTCTCCTCCACCATATTATCCGACCCCTACCCTTCTCTTTCATCACTTCTTCACACTCCACCAAACCCAAACACCCTTCTCCTTCATCACTTTTTCACACTCCACCAAACCCAAACGCCCTTCTCCTTCTTCCATCTAAACCCGAAAATGTCTTCAAGCTCAAGCAATGAGGAAAACCCCGCATTCGTCGCTATGTGCATTGCCGACGGGACCCCATATGGTATCCCAGAGAAGTGTTTTTGTGGTCGGAAAGTGTTCGTTTTTCATGAACCAAGCGGCGATAACAAGGGGAGGGCTTATTATGCTTGTAGTGAAACGGCGGATTGGAGTCCTCAATTCCGTGATAGTCCTCACTTCCGTAAGTGGTGGGATTACTCCGTGACTGAAGAAGTGGAGGCGTCTAAGAACAAATCCAGCGAACAAAAAATCCGCATTCAACACTTGGAATTCGAGAATGCGAAGAAGAGCAATGAAATCAAGGATTTGAAGGGGAGGCTTCTCAATCTGGAGGTGGTGGTGCTGGGGAAAAAGCGTTAGACGTTTTTCCGGTTATCTTCTCGGTCTCTGTTTGTATAACTAGTACAACTACGGTTTCTAGTTGTTCCTCTTGTTCTCGGTTTAATGTTTGTATGGTTAACTTTTGTGTTTTAAATGTTTGTTTTTGTACTTGTTCTCTGTTATTCAATAATAATAGAGAAATTAGCTATTGTACTCTAGTCCAAACCAATTTAATATGCTAGCAATAGATCCGAAATGCAAGGTGTAATGACCCGTACCAAGATCTAGGCCCAGGGCGGACCAAAACACGCGGAATGACCCGTCCAAGTACGGGAACGTCCGGACCCAACTAAGAGATGACCGGCCAAGCAAAGGCTGTTTAACCTTAGACCACGTGAGGACCCTCGTACTGATCCGAACAGAGTCCAAACTTAGTCTCGTGCCGAGGCCGTACCGTTCGGACACCGTTCGGCCTTAGGACGGACACAGACGACCGTCCGCGAGCGAGTAGGCCGTCCGTCTGCCGACATGATCCACGTGTCGGAATCGCGTGCACTACGTGGTACATGTGTTCTCTCTCACGTGGAGGACACGTGTTGACCCGAAAACGAACCCGCTTGCATGTGTCCCCCGTGGACCGTGTGAGTCACCCCTAGGGGTCTAGCGTACCGATCCTTATATAAGGAAGACCCCTTGGACCCTTTGGACCGTTAGAGAGATCCGAACCCATCAAACACGTACTGATCATTAAACTGATCAGATAAACACGTACTGATCCGTAATCTGATCCGAGAGAGAGAGTATCGATCATCGTACCGATCCGATAGAGAATCCGAGCATCGGACCATCATCCGATAGACGACCCAATGACGAGCTGATCACGTACCGAGAGCGTACTGATCCCTCCCGATAGCGACTCGTTTCGCAACCCGATAAGCGATCCGTCCGAACCATCTAATCCATCTGTGCCGTGCCAAGCCAGAAGTCCATTCTAGCAGCCTTAGGAGTTTCGAGAAAGGTTGGTATCATGATGATCCGACCTAAGTCCATTTTTCCTTTAGATTTATTCTTAAGTCTTTAGTGAAAAACTCTAAGTGTTGCCGTACTGCCTTAGGACCGTTTGTTCAAGAGGGATCAAGCCGAGTCTAAGGAGTCCGAGAATAGAGCTTGAGCGACTCGCATACTTCTACCTTTCGGTGAGTCTATGTTCGTGTATTGATGAGTAGAATACACGTGAGTCTTGGGAATGCCTTTTACCGTGGGCTAGATGAGTAGAGCTCACGGGTTGTATTGGTGTCAAAATGCGGGCAATCGGGTGTTAAACAAGTAAAAACCATATATCGATTGCTTCGTGAGACTTAGAAGATTGAAACCAATTAGGGGAGGTTCCTTGAAAAAGGGACTCACTAAAAATGGCTAAGTGTGAGAGGATCCTATATGAGATCTATTAATCCGCTAAAATGGTTAAGTATGGTGGATGATCCTATATGAGATCGATAAGTACAAGAAATATGCATAGATGAAATGAGTGACCGCATATAGAACTTGTATAGGCGTGGTAAGTCTTTCCCGTACACCGTGGCTTGGCTGGTTACCTGGCGGTCTCCGGCTAAAGCTCACGAAGACACGGAGGAACGGGATTGCAGCCTTGGCCGTTGTATTGCATAAGCGATCGATGCAAGTGTGGGTAAAGGATCCGGAAGTCCTTAGCCTTCGTGGCACGGACCGAACGATGCCTTGAGTACACGAGAAGAGGGAAATGACTACACGCGAGGCCTAGTAATTCTGAACGTTAAATGCTGAACCACATGTTTACTTGATGTCTTGCATTTGCGTGTTGCTTGATGAATGTTATTTTGGGTTTTGGATTGGGATACATATGAATGAATCGGTTAGGAAAACCTAGACTCACTAAGCCTTAGTGCTTACGACCCACTTTGTTTTGCAGGTTACCATAAGTAGACCCACGAGTACGGAACACTAGGAAGATCAGTGTAGCTTTGCCTTGCTTTTGCAAAATGTATGTATTTGTTATGTACTTGTTCCGTTTTCGAGTGTTAAGCTCAGGATCGATCCATCTTTGTAACCGTTTAAAACTCTAAGTATTTTTATAAAGGAAAGGTTTCAAAAATACACGGTTTCATATGATGCTTAGTTCTTGTCCGAACGAACCAACCATCGAGTATGATCCGGGTTGGCAAGCCTTGGGTCTTACGAGATGGGGACGGTCACTTAGATGTTTGGTCTAGGGATTCGGATTTGTTCCTTGAACCTCAGATTGAGCGTTTCAGTGATCTTCATGTGGCGTTCCGGTCTAGATCCTGGATCGGGGCGTTACAATTAGTGGTATCAGAGCATGGTTTTTACGATGCTCAATGGGACTTGATTTCAACGTTTTATCGAGTCAAAAATTGTCGCAAAGCAAGTAGGATAACTGATTATGTTCCGTACTATAGTAACCATTAACTGATTAGAACTTACCCAACTCCTTTTCAGATGGTTATACCGACCCACCGAGATTGGCCAGACACTAGACGATGGGAAGACCCGAGGGGGCACGGTCAGCCTTCGATAGGGTATCGCGGATGGTACCCTTGTTCGACTCCACCCGGACCGAGTAGTCCATCAACGTCCGTAGAGACGGACCCATCTGAGGACTCGTCGGATAATTACGGGTATGTGCCCGAGAGTATCTCAATCTTCGAAGGCGAGAACTCACCCCACACGTTGGTCGAGCTGGGCCTTCATGACATAAGTGATCCCGGTCTTGAGGGGTCACGTATCGGTCAAGGTTTTATGGGACGGATTTCTACCGAATCGTCGGATCCGGTACCAACCGTGAGGCATCAGGGGGAGGATGCCAGGAATGTGAGGCATTACCGGGCGGATGCCAGAAGGGAGAGGTCTCCTTCAGTTACTTCCCGAAGGAGGTATCCGGAACGAGAGACGCCTTTGGAGGAACCAAGGCGTGTAAGGGCTCGAGGCCACCCGAATAGTTCCATCCGGGAAGGATCAAGACCAACTAGGGAGGAAGCACCCGGAGGGAGCACGGGGGACCGTGTGGTAAGGGAACTCCGAGACCTAGTGGGGAGAATAAGGGATCAAGGGCGATCCCAAAGACGCCGCGACCCACCACCGTCACCACCGGACTTCTTAAAAATGGTGATGATGATGCAGAATATGGGAACCCAAAAATTTTATGGCGATGGGGGACCCGTGGGGTCAGACTCGTGGCTGAAGCACTTGGAAAGAAACTTCAGTGCCATCCGATGCCCGAACGACTTCAAGACGGAGGTAGCCGTTCACTATCTTATGAAGGACGCATGTCATTGGTGGGACAGCGTCCAGGCCCATTATGTGGGCGCACCGATCAGTTGGGACAACTTCAAAAGGGAGTTTGAAAGGAAGTATTTTCCACCGGAAGCTCGGGACCGTATGGAATCCCAGTTCCAAGATCTGGTACAAGGCGAGAGAAGTGTGCGTCACTATGAGGCGGAGTTCACCCGACTTAGGCAGTACGCGCACTTTGGAGTTCATGATGAGCCGGCGGTCATACGGAAGTTCCTTCGGGGACTAAGGCCGCAGCTCATGAGCAGACTGTTAGTGAATCAGTACTCCAGTCTCTTTGAGTTAGTGGAAAGGGCGGTCGATGTCGAGGAAGGGATCCGAATCGAGCAGGCCGCTGAAGATCGAGTGGACCAGCGTGCCCAAGAACGACCACCTGGGCCGGTGAATCAAGTAGTAAGACCGGGACGAGGGACACCCGGGAGAGGGCGCGGACAAGGACAAGGTCAGACCTTTGGCCGCGGCCAAGGGCAGGGACGCGGGCAAAACCCTGTACGAGGACACGGTAGGGGAGTGGCCGGTAGAGGAACACCGACCATGGATCAGCTTCCTGTATGTTATAAGTGTGGAGGCCAAGGACATTTTGCGAGGGCCTGTCCAAAAAGGGGACAAGGGTCACGACCAGTGCTGAGTACGGTGGTCTGCTTCACGTGCAACCAGCCGGGGCACTACGCCACTTCATGTCCCGTGACACACTCGACTGGGCAGAACAATCAAGGGACGGCTCTCCGTGCGATGGAATGGGAAATTGAGCGAGAGGCCAAGCGGCCAGCGATAGAGGGACGAGTGTATTCCCTAGATAAGCCCGAACCCTCTCGGATTAAAAAAGGACCCATTTCAGGTACATGAAGGGTTTTAACTTTCAAACTTTTTGGTGATGTTTGATGTAAATTGTATGAACCTTTTTGGATGTTTAATAAATAAGAGTTTAAAAGAAAGTCTTATGGCTTGTTTAGGAACATTGCTTGTGGGCGGCATACTCACACATGTTCTTTTCGATTCGGGTGCCACACATAGTTTTGTGTCACCGATCGTAGTATCGAAATTCCAAGGAGTGTTCACGATAGTAAGAGTGTCCATCCAAGTTAAAACACCCGGTGACCAACTCTTGCAAGCCAATGAGTGTTATTTGGAGGTACCAATTATAATTGGGACCCATAGGTTTTCTGCAAACCTTCTAGTCGTTCCCTTAGAACGGTACCAAGTAATCTTAGGAATGGACTGGCTAATGGCTTATATGGCGCATATCGACTGCGGTCGAGGGAGAATAAGTTTTGAACGATTAGGAAAACCGTCCATAACTTATCATGGGATCAGTCCCAACGACGGAGTATCCTTCGTCACGGCCTTTCGGGCAAAGGGCACCCTAGAGAAGGGTGAAGTATACCTAGTAATGATGAGCATGGCGGGTGAGACCAAAGAGGAACCGAACCTCGAAGAGATTCCAGTAGTGCAAGGTTACGGTGATGTGTTCAAGCCTTTGGAAGGTTTACCACCATCTCGTATAGACCCGTTCTCCATTTCGTTGGAGCCAGGGGCGGCCCCGGTAGCTAAGGCTCCGTACCGTATGGCTCCAGCGGAATTAGCTGAGCTAAAGAAGCAACTGGAGGATCTAATGGGAAAAGGATTCATCAGACCTAGTTCTTCGCCATGGGGCGCACCGGTCTTGTTTGTCAAGAAGAAGGACGGTAGTATGCGGTTGTGCATAGACTACCGTGGGATAAACAATGTCACCATTAAGGACCGATACCCATTACCAAGGATAGACGAGCTTCTAGATCAACTTCAAGGGGCGAGTTGGTTTTCTAAGATCGATCTAGCATCGGGCTATCATCAAATTCCAGTCGCAGAGGCGGATGTCGTGAAGACCGCCTTTAGGACGCGGTACGGTCAGTATGAGTTTGTGGTCATGCCGTTCGGCTTGACCAATGCTCCGGCCGTCTTCATGCGGTTAATGAACGATGTCTTTCGAGACTATTTAGATGAGTTTGTCATCATTTTCATCGATGACATACTCATTTATTCTAAGACCGCGAAGGAGCATAAGGAACACTTGAGAAAAGTGTTAGAGCGATTGAGGAATCATAAGCTCTTTGCTAAGTTTAGCAAGTGTAGCTTTTGGAAACGGGAAATAGGCTTCTTAGGGCACCGTGTATCGGAGCAGGGAGTTTCGGTAGACCCGGAGAAGATCGTGGCGGTTCGGGATTGGCCACGGCCGACCAACGCTAGTGAGATCCGAAGTTTTCTCGGACTAGCCGGATACTATCGAAAATTTGTCAAGGGATTTTCAAGTGTATCCAAGCCTTTAACGCGCCTGACCGGTAAGGGTGTGGCTTTCGTTTGGGACGAGGAAACAGAGGAAGCGTTCAATGGGTTGAAGGAGGCCTTGACCACCGCACCAGTCCTAGCCATACCAGAACCGAACCAGCCCTTTACAGTTTTCACTGATGCGTGTGGGACAGGATTAGGATGCGTGTTGATGCAAGGCGAGAGGGTTAACGCTTATGCATCCAGGCAGTTGAAGAAGCACGAGATTAACTACCCCACACACGACCTAGAGATGGCCGCGGTTGTGTTTGCCTTAAAGATATGGCGGTCCTATCTGTATGGTGAGTCGGTTAAGGTGATGACCGACCATAAAAGTTTGCAATATCTATTCACCCAACCTGATCTTAACCTAAGACAGAGAAGGTAGATGGAGTTTGTGGCGGATTATGACCTGGCCATCACGTATCATCCGGGAAAGGCTAACGTAGTAGCTGACGCGTTGAGCCGCCGAAAGGCAAGGGCGGAGGTGGAGAAGGATCTAATGAATTTGAACTCGGAGTTCAAGAAAATCAGACTAACCGCTCTAGAGGGAATAAGTAGTGAGCCCTTGGGATTACAAGCGGTAAACCAGGCCGGCTTACTACACCGTATCCGACAAGAACAAAGGGAGGATGAAAAGCTAAGTAAGATCATTGAAGGATTGAGTGGTCAGGAACAGCCGGATGCAAGCGGGTATCATCTGGCCGAAGACGGTACCTTGCTTCAGAACAAAAGGATTACCGTGCCTAAGGGACAAGGCCTACGGGAAGAAATCCTAAGGACGGCACACAAGTCCCGACTTAGTATCCATCCGGGGAGTACTAAGATGTACCGGGACATACACCAGTATTACCATTGGCCTGGGATGAAGCGATCGGTTGCGAGATGGGTAGCACAATGCCAAACGTGCCAACAAGTAAAAATCGAACATCAAGTACCGGCCGGATTGTTACAAAGTCTACCGATTCCCGAGTGGAAGTGGGACGCAATCTCGATGGATTTTGTATCCGGATTACCGATAGCACCGGGACGCAGCAACGACGCGATTTGGGTAATCGTAGACCGTTTGACCAAGAGTGCCCATTTTCTACCCATGAAGTTAAACGACAATATCGAGATTTTGGCCAAGTTGTACTTGGACCAGATCGTGAAACTTCATGGAGTACCGTCCAACATCGTATCCGACCGTGATCCTCGGTTCACGGCCAGGCTATGGCAAGCCCTTCAGGAAGCGTTGGGGACTAAGTTACACATGAGTACGGCTTTCCATCCCGAGACTGATGGTCAGACCGAGAGAACCATCCGAACGCTAGAGGACCTACTACGGATGTACATGCTAGATTATAAGAATGTATGGGAAAACCACTTACCCTTAGTGGAATTCGCATACAATAATAGCTATCATGCTAGCATTGGTATGGCACCTTACGAGGCCTTGTATGGACGGCCTTGTAGATCACCCATTTGTTGGACCGAAGTGGGAGAAAGAAAAGAATTTGGACCGGAAATCGTGAAGGAAACCACGGAAAAGATCCGACTCATTCGGGCCAACATGAAGAAGGCCCAAGACCGGCAAAAGAAGTTTGCCGACCAGCATAGAAGGGAAGTCGTATTCGAAGTAGACGACTGGGTGTGGTTGAAGGCTGAGGCAGATAAGGGAAAGGACCGATTTGGAAAACCGAGTAAGTTGGCTCCGCGAGCTCATGGCCCTTATCGGATAGTGGAAAGGATTGGGCCATTGGCATATCGGTTAGATCTCCCTTCAGACACGAGAATGCACGACGTGTTCCACGTGTCCATGCTTAGGAAGTTTGTTCGTCGTCCTGATGAACCGCAACCAGAACCGTTACCCGATCCACAAGCCGAGATTAGACCCCCTTCCCCAGAACCGTTAAGGATCGGAGAGACGCGATCCCGATTTCTCAAGGGACGAGAAATCTCACAAATAAAGGTTATTAGGAGAAAGAACCATCGGGATGCGATCTCGTGGGAAGACGAGGCAAGGTTTAGGAAAGCTCATCCGGAAATGTTTCCCGAACCTCAGAATATTGAAGCCGGACCCTCAACTAGATAGAGAATTCGGGACGAATTCTAAATAAGGGGGAGAGAATGTAATGACCCGTACCAAGATCTAGGCCCAGGGCGGACCAAAACACGCGGAATGACCCGTCTAAGTACGGGAACGTCCGGACCCAACTAAGAGATGACCGGCCAAGCAAAGGCTGTTTAACCTTAGACCACGTGAGGACCCTCGTACTGATCCGAACAGAGTCCAAACTTAGTCTCATGCCGAGGCCGTACCGTTCGGACACCGTTCGGCCTTAGGACGGACACAGACGACCGTCCGCGAGCGAGTAGGCCGTCCGTCTGCCGACATGATCCACGTGTCGGAATCGCGTGCACTACGTGGTGCATGTGTTCTCTCTCACGTGGAAGACACGTGTTGACCCGAAAACGAACCCGCTTGCATGTGTCCCCCGTGGACCGTGTGAGTCACCCCTAGGGGTCTAGCGTACCGATCCTTATATAAGGAAGACCCCTTGGACCCTTTGGACCGTTAGAGAGATCTGAACCCATCAAACACGTACTGATCATTAAACTGATCCGATAAACACGTACTGATCCGTAATCTGATCCGAGAGAGAGAGTATCGATCATCGTACCGATCCGATAGAGAATCCGAGCATCGGACCATCATCCGATAGACGACCCAATGACGAGCTGATCACGTACCGAGAGCGTACTGATCCCTCCCGATAGCGACTCGTTTCGCAACCCGATAAGCGATCCGTCCGAACCATCTAATCCATTTGTGCCGTGCCAAGCCAGAAGTCCATTCTAGCAGCCTTAGGAGTTTCGAGAAAGGTTGGTATCATGATGATCCGACCTAAGTCTATTTTTCCTTTAGATTTATTCTTAAGTCTTTAGTGAAAAACTCTAAGTGTTGCCGTACTGCCTTAGGACCGTTTGTTCAAGAGGGATCAAGCCGAGTCTAAGGAGTCCGAGAATAGAGCTTGAGCGACTCGCATACTTCTACCTTTCGGTGAGTCTATGTTCGTGTATTGATGAGTAGAATACACGTGAGTCTTGGGAATGCCTTTTACCGTGGGCTAGATGAGTAGAGCTCACGGGTTGTATTGGTGTCAAAATGCGGGCAATCGGGTGTTAAACAAGTAAAAACCATATATCGATTGCTTCGTGAGACTTAGAAGATTGAAACCAATTAGGGGAGGTTCCTTGAAAAAGGGACTCACTAAAAATGGCTAAGTGTGAGAGGATCCTATATGAGATCTATTAATCCGCTAAAATGGTTAAGTATGGTGGATGATCCTATATGAGATCGATAAGTACAAGAAATATGCATAGATGAAATGAGTGACCGCATATAGAACTTGTATAGGCGTGGTAAGTCTTTCCCGTACACCGTGGCTTGGCTGGTTACCTGGCGGTCTCCGGCTAAAGCTCACGAAGACACGGAGGAACGGGATTGCAGCCTTGGCCGTTGTATTGCATAAGCGATCGATGCAAGTGTGGGTAAAGGATCCGGAAGTCCTTAGCCTTCGTGGCACGGACCGAACGATGCCTTGAGTACACGAGAAGAGGGAAATGACTACACGCGAGGCCTAGTAATTCTGAACGTTAAATGCTGAACCACATGTTTACTTGATGTCTTGCATTTGCGTGTTGCTTGATGAATGTTATTTTGGGTTTTGGATTGGGATACATATGAATGAATCGGTTAGGAAAACCTAGACTCACTAAGCCTTAGTGCTTACGACCCACTTTGTTTTGCAGGTTACCATAAGTAGACCCACGAGTACGGAACACTAGGAAGATCAGTGTAGCTTTGCCTTGCTTTTGCAAAATGTATGTATTTGTTATGTACTTGTTCCGTTTTCGAGTGTTAAGCTCAGGATCGATCCATCTTTGTAACCGTTTAAAACTCTAAGTATTTTTATAAAGGAAAGGTTTCAAAAATACACGGTTTCATATGATGCTTAGTTCTTGTCCGAACGAACCAACCATCGAGTATGATCCGGGTTGGCAAGCCTTGGGTCTTACGAGATGGGGACGGTCACTTAGATGTTTGGTCTAGGGATTCGGATTTGTTCCTTGAACCTCAGATTGAGCGTTTCAGTGATCTTCATGTGGCGTTCCGGTCTAGATCCTGGATCGGGGCGTTACACAAGGTTCCAAAGAAAAACAAGCATAGTTGTTCCGGGTTTTCAATAGTTGTCCAAAACATAAACAAGCATAGTTGTACCAGTTTTCTCCCTAGTTGTCCAACAGAAACACCAACAAACTTCAAATCCAAAAAATATAAATTATATTAAGTAATCAAGCATCCAAACCATCCCCATCTCGGGCCTTCTGGGCCCTTTTCACACGCGGCACATAAGGATGTTTCTTTGTAGAGGAGTGAGTTTCCTTCTGCCTCTTTTTCTTCTTCTCGGGTTCCTTAATCTCACCCGCTTCCTTTTCAGAAGGTTCCCCACCGTCTTCCTTAGTCACATCCTCTATGACTTCCTTACCGCCCTTCTTCTTCGTCTCGACTCTCTTCCTCTTCTTCTCTTTTGTCTCCGTTTCGCTCGTCTTATCCGTATGAGCCGGCGGTGGATCCATTGTTGGAGCCGGCGAAATAATGATTGGTTGTCTTCCGAGACCTGAAGATAATTGGACGGTCAAGTCTTCCACCATCTGCAACCTACCGTCCATGTAATCTACCCTTTTCACAATCTCATCTACCTTCTCTTTAAACTGCTTTAAACCATGTGCCATGATGTCCTTCAACTCCTTCAACTCCATCGATAAACTCCCGCTCGCATTCTCGGTTTCATTCGCAGTTTCTTTCGGAGTCGAGGACTCCAAGATAGGCTTTACCACCTCTTTTCGACCATTGATATCATCCCGGCAAAGATCCCTAAACCAAACTCTTCGTCCCTCCTTCAAACGCTTATTCCAACTATCAACAACATCATCAATTAAATCATCCTCTTCTTCTGGATCAAAGAGCTGAGACAAAAGCTCTCTCTCGTCCTCCCTTGGCCCCAAAATACTGTCGATGACCTACAAAATAAAAACCAAAAATACAATGTGCACTTTAGACAAACCCAAAAATTGGCAACAGAACAACTACTCAAACTGGTTAAACTATTTACATACCTTAGTTTCACCAAGTTCCGTATAGAGATCTGAGATAGGCCATCCTTTCAAGGAGGAAGGTTGAAACTTGGATTTGCACATCCGAGGGCACCCGAGGCGCTCTTCTTCCTCCACTGATCTAAATTTCGTCATGAGGGTGGGGATTGCCTCGAAAGCTAAAAGCTACAAATCAAAACATAATCACATTACAACAAACATCCAATTAAACATTACTTCAAACAACTATTTCAAAATTCAAAAGACATACCTCTAAAGAAAAGATGAAACCGGGGAAATTGACAATCTTTTTGTCCACCACGCCATTCATACGTGTCAACAATGTTTTGATTTCTTTTACATTGTCTAAGAACGTGTACCGACCCCATGGAAAAGTAGTACAATACTTGGGATCCGTCACGACCTTCCGAATAAACTCGTCTACAACGGGGGCATCCTTGCCACGCTTAGCATTTCCTTTTATGACGCTTGAAAGAAAGTAAAGAATGGTCATCTTTAAACGATCTCTCGAATACTTCTTCATCGAGAGAAATTTCTCTTCGACCGCCGGAACCGTGCATTTTACATCCTTGAAATGCTTATCAATGAACTTCAAAATTCCCTTTTTCCTCAAAGTTATCCGGGTACAGGCTACAATCTAAACCGGAAATGAAAGCATGCTTATTCATAGAATACCGGATTGGAACTCCGTTCACGATAAACCATACTTCTTTCTTCTTCACGATTTTTGCGGTCCTTAAAAGAAGCAAATACAACCCCAATGTTTTGTGATTCACCTCTCTAGTCATGTGGAATAAGTGACAAAATTGAGGATGATTGTCGAACCATTCAATCTCGTTTGCGTCGAGAATTTTCTTCAAATTCTTCACCGCTTTGTCAACGTAACAATTTGTTGCTAGCTTCATGCTTTTCTTGTAGAATTCCGGCTTTATCTACATCTTATCCGGTAACAAGGCTACGGTTTCGTCATCCGAATTCTACAACCGAGAAAACAAATTCAAACCCGAAATCAATCAAATTCAAACTCCACAACATCAATCCCAAACCCGAAATCAATCAAATTCAAACTCCACAACATCAATATCAAACCCGAAATCAAGCAAATTCAAACTCCACAACATCAATCTCAAACCCGGAATTACCGTTTCTTCCACGTCTTTCTCCTTGCCGTCGTATTCCTCGCCTCCGGTGGGTTCCACGACTTTCTCCGTGCCGTCTTCCTCTTCTTCACCACTTTCTTCTTCTCCTTCACCGCCACCATTGCTGGGCTCGACGTCCTTATCCCCGCTGTCTTCTTCTCCTTCACCGTCGCCTACTATACGCTCGACGGTGGGCTCGACAGTGGGCTCCGCCGCCGGTGGATCTTCTTCACTTCCGGAGGAGGATGAAGGAGAAGGAGTTTGTATCCTACTTCTCACCATAATTCCGATTCAGTTGTACTAGTTGTACTCCTCAAGAACAAGAGAATCGATATAGAGGGAAAAGAGAGATCGATTGAGTTTGTTGTGTTGTTTGTGTTTTGAAATTGAAATTTAGGGGGAAAATTAGGGGTTTTAATCGATTCAACCGTTGCAATTCGGGTTGAAACGGTTATTGGAGCGGTTGAAGCCGGTTTAGGATTAGTTTTCGGGTTTCGGGTCGGGTTTACGGGTTCGGTCCGGGTTGACCATGGTTGGTCTGTGTAAATAACTCGAACTTCTTCTTCATTTGGTAAATGACCATGTTTTTTCCTTTTAGAAAAAAGAAAAAAGAAATTCGGTGGAAGAGTATTAAAGCCAATTTCCCCACTATATATCCCGTAAATATAGCATCTGTGGGAGGCTGTGATTGGTCGAAATTATGAACAAAAGGAGAAAAAAAACACCCACGCGACTTTTGGTTATCTCCGTCTCTCTCTTGATCCTCTCCGTATAATCACCACGATCTCTAGATTTTCAACTTCCCAACTCCTCTTCAACAATGGAAATCTATCTTCTCTACAAAAAGCCTGGAACTTCATCGATCGATTGGCCATGGTAAAACCAAAATCCCTATTTCTCAAATTTTGTGATTGTACGATTGCTAAAATGTTGGGTTTTTGGCTGATTTTGTTGAATTGGGTTTCTATGTATTCAATTTTGAAATCAAATTTGGTTACAGAGAAGAAGATCTATTTTGTTTTCATTTCATATTTTTTGGTTTTTGTTCATTCTTCAGGGGTTTCGTTTGCTATTGTTGAAAGTTATAGTTGATGGTGCTAATATGAGTGAAAGTGGATTTCTCTAATCAAATGCTTGCGACACAATTTGAATTTTGTGTCTTGTATAGTTGAAATCTTGTTACCATAAGTAAAAACTAGAGAAATACATTGTTTAAGAAAGATTTAAGCTTTTGTTTGTTTTGATTTAGATTTGTGTTTGATATTTGGAACTAATCGAGCTGATTCAGTGGTGATGCTTGGAGGAAGCTATTTGGAGGAAGCTATTTGGAGGTTTGCGTGATCTTCGGGTCCCTAAGCCGTTTCCAGTTTCTTCTAGCTGGATTAAGCTCTATGCTTCAGCTTTTGGTAACAAAACGATTTGAACACTGCAGATGGGAGTCACTCATACTTGTAAGCCCCCTTGCCTTCTCAAAACACACTCTGGTTCTTGGAATGGTCTTATGACTATTGACTAAACAAGAGTCATGTTCTGTTAGGAGAGGATTTACTGAATTAGTTTAGAGCAGTGTACATTCGAGTGAATCTTGTTGCTATTGAAATTTCTAGAAAGGCTAAGCATATATAATAATGATGATTGTTGGAAGAATTCTAAGGAGGGTATAAGGTTGCAGTTGATTTTAGGGAGTGTTGTTGATCAGAGTATCTTGTGTTTGATAAAAATGGTAGGTTTCATGCTAAAGAATACCCAGCCTATGACAAGGAAGTATTTCCTTACAACATGGGTTATTGCCAGAGAGGTATCTTTGCTCTAGTCCACGTAACTGGACTTCTCTTGCAATCTCTTGAAACATAGAAATGGTCACAAAGATCTCTTAAATCTTCAGTAATATGATTTGTATCGTCTTTCTGTTAGGATCTGACGTGACGTACAATGATTCAATGAACTTGAGGAATATCCTTTGGCTTGGACCATTACCCAGTAGCACTACTTCCGACTGGCTTGCTCCATGTATAATTTATTTAAACTCTCTGTTTTCATTTGCTAAGAGTATAACTAAAATACCAACAAACGCATCCAAGACTACTCTTGTTCTCCTTGACGTAAATTTATATGTTATTTGTTGTAGAGTATAGTGTGTAGGTGATTTTGTTGAGTTTTCAACTTGTTTTTAGCATCATATTGGCTATACTTGTTTGCAAGAAAATTCATAAACTTTTTTTCTTATTTAGAACCCCTATATTTACTACCTATAATCACACAAACTGGCATACTCATGCAGAGAGCCATGTTTGTTCTGTTGGTGCTCTCTGTTCCTTTGTCCATTATCTGGGCAAACACGGAGCACATCCTTGTAATCGCCCACCAAGACAAGTCCATCGCGAGGCTAGCAGGATCTTACGCAAGATACATGATCCCAAGCATCTTTGCTTACGGTCTTCTTCAATGCCTTAACAGGTTTTTGCAAGCACAAAACAATGTGTTCCCTGTGTTTGTGAGCTCTGGAATTACAACTGCAGTTCACGTGCTTCTGTGTTGGGTCTTGGTCTTGAAGTCTGGTCTACGATACAGGGGAGCTGCACTTGCTATTTCTATCTCATACTGGATTAATGTCGTTCTTCTGTCTTGTTATGTCAAGTTCTCACCTTCTTGTTCCCACACCTGGACTGGTTTCTCCAAGGAAGCTCTGAGCGACATTTTTACTTTTGTGAAGCTCGGTTTTCCTTCAGCTGTTATGGTCTGGTGAGTGGCATATCAAATGCTACAGATTTATTAATTTCATGATATTTAGTCCAAGTTCCTTGTTTATATATATTGCTTCATGATTCAGTAATAATATTCTTATGGACAGTCTTGAGATGTGGTCATTTGAGCTATTGGTTCTACTATCAGGCCTGCTCCCTAATCCTGTTCTTGAGACTTCTGTCCTTTCAATTTGGTAAGATGAACTACATTTTATCAGTCATTTTGTTCATGTGTTTCCTTAACAATATCACCCAATTTCACTGCAATTTTCCAGCCTAAATACTTCATTAACCGTATGGATGATCCCAGTTGGCCTTGGTGGTACTGCAAGGTAAGCATACAAATAGCCAAAACGAGCAGCAATAAAATCTTGATACTGCTGCAAATTTACTTTGTTATCTTACTTACAGCACAAGGGTCTCGAACGAGCTAGGAGCAGGGAATCCAGAGGTGGCAAAGCTGGCGGTGCGTGTAGTTGTATGCATTGTGATCGCTGAGGGTCTTCTGATCGAATCTGTTTTGTTGCTGATACGGCATAACTTGGGATATGCTTTCAGCGATGATCCAAAAGTCATCAAATATGTAGCATCGATGATACCAATTGTTGCTGCAGGCAACTTCCTGGATGGCTTCCAGTGCGTTCTATCAGGTTCTTCACACCTTTTTTATTTTAATAAAAGAATTATACTCTGCTTGCAACTGAAGCGAAAACTGTTTCTCGTTTGTCTATTGGTAATCTTCTCTCTTTTTTGTTCTAGGGGTTGCTAGAGGATGCGGATGGCAAAAGATTGGAGCTTGCGTTAATCTCGGCTCATATTATCTTGTCGGAGTCCCGTTGGGTTTGTTACTTGGATTCCATTTACATTTCGGCGGCCGGGTAAGTAGAGCTTGAATTTTCTTGTTGCCTTAAGTTGATGTACGTACAAGTTCCAGTGTAACACAAAATAAGAACGGTGGTTATAAGAGTCCATGACTATATCATGGCCTCGAGATATTAAATCAAGTAATACTGGGAACAGATAAAGATATCGTTTGCTTATGTGTTTTTATTAGGGGCTTTGGCTGGGGATTGTGACAGCCCTCGTTGTCCAAGTCTTCTCTCTTTCCCTCATCACCATAACAACAAATTGGGATAAAGAGGTCAAACCGAAACCTGCTGCAATATACGTTTAATTTCAAATATCTGTTTGCATATTCATAGTTTACCCCTGTTGTAATGTTTTCGTACTAATGGATCTTTTTCTTTTATGGTAGGCCAAGAAAGCTTTAGGCAGATTGGGTCTTCAGATCAAACAATTGGTGAAGCGTGATCGTATTTATTTCGTGATCACAGTTTGGCGTTATAGAATTAAAAACTTGTCTTTCTATTTTCAAGCTCTAGCATAAACATGAATTTCATTAGACGTATTGGTTATCAAGTGTATTTCTATTGGATTCTCTAAACTTTAATTATCCTTCGTTGATCAGCTTTGGATTAATTAGTTGGATCAAACTCTCAAATTCCGTTTGACTCGTCGATGTTTTAAAATTTTAATTGACTAGAATGATTTTTTGGGTCCGACTGGTGTTGTAAAAGTGGGACAAAAAAAATTTCGGCCCATTAAATAGAAAAATTTATTTCACTAGAATTTGATAGAGGAAACTTTTTTTTTTTTTTTAATATAGGAAACATTTATTCTAAAAAGAAAACGTATTTGCGAAAGAAATAGCAATGGTTAACCTTTCGAATTGTTAAAACTGTGTGCACGTATAGAGATAAATGATCAATCTAGAACCAAACACAATAAAAAGTGTAAAATATGCAACATAGAACTTTAAGAATACCTTTAAATCAAATAAGCAACTACTCTAACATGTTATTGAACATGTAAGCAGCAAGAGTAGAAGATAAAATATAGTAGATTTGTGATAAATAAAATGTTAGGTATGGATGAATCTTTTAGAAAAAAAGCTACAGAAGAACATCGATCCTTCATCGCTTTAAAACATGACATATTAATGAAGAACAAGAGATAAACGAAAATACATGTTTTATTTTATAACAAAATAATTATTATGTTTTATTAATTTGATTACAAATCACCACAACAAAAATTTAAAACTCGGGTTATTTTTTTTTTCTTTTATATCTACGTATCATCAACAATCCTTTTAGCTTTACAAAATTTGATCTTGTTGTTACTGCATGAGGAGTTTTGAGGGCAGCGGTGACAATTGGTGTGGAGGTTTTGCACTAAATATTGGGAGGTGTTCTGCGCCGCTGGCAGAGTTATGGGGGGTTTATTATGGTCTTGCCATTGCTTTGGGAGAAGTGTATTCCAAGTTTGGATTTGGAAGTAGACTCGGAGATAGTTGTTAGTTTTCTTACGACAGGGATATGTGACTCTTATCCTATGTCTTTCCTAGTCTTATATATAATTAGAGAGTCCTCTCTCCATCTAGAGTGTCCTCATAGGAAAGTTTTTTTTTACAATTAATTTTAGTTTCAAATTTCATTTAATTCATGTTTACGTATATTTATTGTTACTTATACTTACCAAAAATTCTAACTAATTGGAAAAACGAAAAATAAGTCAATAAATGATTAAAATAGTACATTTAAAGTTATTTGAGTATTTTATTTTTGTCAATACAAAATTACAACAATATATGTATATATATATATATATATATATTATGAGCGATGGAAGAAAAATTTACATATTCAATTTAAAAACTGAAAATATGTAAAATGAATATACATAAAAATATGAATAAACGATATCAATAAATCGAAAAAAAAACTAAATATTTTGAATGTCAAACGATTGTTATGCGGTTAGGCGAACTAAAGAGAACTAAGATATATTATTTTAGTAAAATGATATTGAACTATCTCACTAAATATGAAATAATGAGGTGATCATTCTGAATATTTAATAAACTGAAAATTTGTAATATACAATTTTATTCAAAATCTTATATTTGAATTTTCTATAAGTAAGTATGAAAGAAAAATTTAAAAGTGTTATAGTGCCATTACTTAAAATTTATAACAAGTATAGATTTATATACATAAAAAATAGAAATTGATGGATAATTCATGAATTATAATACAAAGAAAATGATATACAATTTGTTTAGCATACCACATGTAAAAAATAGAGTTTTACACCATGCCATTTGATAAATATAAATGCTTCAAAACCAAACAAAATTTTGCATGTGCTATTAAATCATATTTGTTATATTTTAACAAAATAACGAAAACATAAAAACGAATAACTAAATGAAAATTTTGTCGCTAAATTTAATAAAATTGTAAAACAAAAAATGTTAACGTCCCCACTTCAAAAATTTTAACTAAGCAACGAAGTTTCTATTGTTCGTGAAAGAAAAATGTTAATTCAAGAAAGATGGGAAGCAATAGTATTTGTAAATGCATATAAGGTGATTACTTAAGGATGCATGTTTCTTAAAAAAGTACATTTGATTTTTAGAAAGAGTATAGTTAACCAAGATATAAAAAAAATAGTTTTTAAACTTGTGTGTTGCTTATGATTCGCATTCCTTTTCCCTCATCAAAACAAAACATCAGTGATCTGCTAAGGTTCGTTAACGGTTTATTGTCAGAAAATATTTTTCTTGACATATATACTATTTCAAATTTCCGTTTCCGTTTCCGTTAATAAATCTAAAGATTCATCTCTTATGTTCGGCTAAACAAATTGATTGTGTTGATAACTTCAAGAAAGAAACCCCCTCCAAATGTTAATCAAAATCAAAATTGTCAACTCACAAAAGAAGCATGTAGCCGGCTAAGGCCTCAAAACCAAAATAAAATTCGAGCAAAAAAGCCAACAGGTGGAATCAAAGTTTAAAATAGCTTTCTTGGTTTATGCATATAATGCGTTAACATATATATGGAGGGTGTAATGTTACCAAATTTTCATGTTAATGAAAAAACTTTAAAATATCTACGTCTACTTTGTGTTCTCTTACAACATTGTAAGAATTCGATGCATCTTATGTTTGTTGAGACATTATGTTATAACTCGAAAAAATATGATGCTCGGATAAACATCACTTGAGAATATATTACCGGGTCCTAGACATGAATTGATAACACTCAAAAAAGAATATCTCAAATGGCTTTCAAGAGATATCATATTAGTCATATGTTTTATGATTCTAAACATTGAAATTAAAAACATTACCACAATCCAAAGTAAAATTTATTATTATCAACTAACCAACAACAATAAAGATACTCCTATCAATAACTCTAATCATGTATAGCTCTCAAGATCCTCAAGATCTCAAGTTCGAATCTCACTATTTAGTAGAAGAGGTAATTAACATGTTATTATCCTCAATCGAAGGTACTTACTATATGTCTAAAATCTAGAACCTCTTGGTTTCAAAAGAACACAAAATACAATAAAACATATTAAGATAAAAAATATTCATCATACTTCTAAATTGTAATAACTCTTTTTTATTGTTAGAAGTTCATTCAAATCAACTAAGAGGTAGTTAATTTTATAACCAATCCAAGTAGAATTTAAAAAATATCTTCAAAATTATGTAAAAAAAACTCAAATGTTGCATAATAGACAGATAGTTGATACATAACATTAACATACTTCATTCAATACAAAATTTAGAAATATACCCTCGCGTATACGCGGATTCTCTTCTAATTTGAGATATAATTTCAGTCTAAAAAAAATTCTCCTTTTATATGTCAAAGTATTGTTCTTGCTATACAATAATATAGAAAATATAAACCAGTTAAAAATAAACCAAATTCCTTATGTCATTCTCTTACTTGCCAACAATGTTAATTTCTTATCGGAATAAACTCAAGAAGCAACACTCAAGCTGATATTTGCAAGATCAAAAATAACCGAGAGTAAATATGTTTGAAATATTTCTTTTAAAAAATATTTTCAAACATATTTGGGAACTATAAAATTAGTTCAATATCGAAAATTTATAGATGTTCACAAGAATTCATTACCATTTCAAAGACATGCCACAATCATAACTAAAACATTATATATATGATAAATTCTCTACAAACATAAAAAATTATTGATATAGATTGCTATTTATGTTGAATTTTTTTTAGTAATAATGGTAAAGTAATTATTTATGTTTTGGACAATTTTTTAATTAAACACATCGGTAAAACAATAGCGTGGGTTAAAAACTTAGTAAAGAGTAAAGATAGACTTTATCTATTACAATATAGCAAACATGTTATGAGATAATATAATGGCTGGTGTGTGTAATAATATTTACCTTTTAGTTCGATATCAGAATCTGGTATAAGACTTTTAAATCATAATTCAAGTTTGGTCCCAAAATCAAGTACATTGCATTTATTCATGGTTACTCAAACAAAGAGATACATACAAAGATTCTGCGATTCTCAAAGATCAACAGTATGAGAATCAACAATGGGATGCCAGAATCTGTTGTAAAACCACATGGTGTCAGCCTCCACCGCGTAACCATCATGGTTCCTATGCCATCCATAGTGCGCGTGCGTTCTGTTCTTTATCGAGAATATCGCGTGCCCGAAGCTCGCTTCTCTGAAGGCAGAGTACTTAGGCTGAGGTTCAGTCATTCTGCAGAAACCATATTATCACACATTTAAAAAACTAAATCTAATAAAATAAAATTCGGTTGCGGCAATGAGCACATGTGTTTATAGCTTACTTGGTGGCTAATCCCTCAATATTGCCTCCATCACCGATGGTGATATAAACCGGAGCAGATTGATCTTTGACTGGAGCGCAAATTCCGTTGACTATGTTGTATGCTATGTTTGATATACGTTCCTGGTTTCACAATATCTCACATTTCTCAGGATCTAAAGTGTAGAAAGAGACATGAGTAGCTAAAGTTTTTTTTGTTTATCTTACTGATCTTTCGTAGGCGTGGACGTGACCTGCGAAAACAACATCCACTTTGTTTTTGACGAACCAAGGCTCATACATCACTCTCATGGTTTCGCCTTCCATGTAATGGTAATCGTAGCTGTTGTACCACGGCGAATGCATCAGAACGATCAACCATGGAGTTTCCGTTCTGTTAACCTTTGGGAATTCCTCTTCGAGCCATGTGTATTGCGGCGTGTATTTACCTACACAAGAGAAAGATGGGAAAAATTCAAGTCCTCTGTAGTCCTGGTTTAAGAATATCGCACGAAAAGGTTCAAGATTATAAAGATGCATTACCATATGCTGAATATGAAGCTAACACGATTATGTGAGCCGGTCCTCTCTTAATCGAGTACCAGAATGGTTGTGTACTGCCTGATGCTCGGTAAGGAGTACGGTACCTATGAGTAAATGGCTTAAATGGTTTGGTTTCGCCCTGCAAATTGCAATATAAACAATCCATTTCAATCCAGTCCTAGCAAAGCTAACCACTAACACTTATAAACATGGAGGATAATGCTAATGAAGTAAGAAGCTTTACAATCTCGGGAGCAAAATCGAGTTCATGGTTTCCGGTGGTCCAAATCCAGGGCTGATAAGCAGTGCTTCTTTCAACAAATCTTCCCCAAGTGTCCCATCTATTATTGTCGTGATTCGGATATTGATCAGCGTATGAAAGATCCCCGACAAACAAAACCGCTTGCCCTTTTGATGGGCTCTTCTCATAATGTGTTAAGGTTATGTTTGAGTCAAAAGTCTGCCCAAGATCCCCTGCAAAACAACAATTTGCAACTCAAGTTCAAGTCCATAGAAATCTAATACACTGCCTATTTTAAAAACTTGAACATGTTTCAGGACTATACCAATAAGACCAAACGTGTACGGAACATCTGGACCGACTTCAGGAGGAGTGAAGAACCAGAACGTGCGCTCCGTTTGTCCCACACCAACCACATAGTAGTACTTTGTATCATACTGCAAAATGACAAGGACAAAATCAGATAATAATTAACAATAATAGCAAAAAATGTTACAATGATGATAAATTGATGATTACACCTCCAAGTTTCTGATGGGGCAATGATGGATATAACCAGAAGTATAATTGTAATACTTGTAAGTATTGGTTTTCCCATGAGCTTTGTACTTTTTGGAGCTATTCTCTTTCCAGTAAACAACTATGTTAGATCCTGGTGCTTCTTGTGTCACCCATGACACTATCACTGCCTTTCCTTCTACATCTCCTTGTGTTATATGCACCTTTTTCATAACAAAGAAGAAAAGAAAAATCAGCATATTTATAAACTTCCAATAAGCAAGCTTTTAATATTTCCAACAAACAGCTTTTGTTACCAGTTAGAACAAGATTAAAAAACACAAAAGGCAAAACAAATAGTGATGTTCCAATATTAAATTGGAAAGATAACTAAACACCCACCTACCTAACACTTAGAAATAGAAAAGCTTTTGAAATTTAATAATTATAAACAGAACCCATAAAAAAGATTGTTGATTTTACCTGTTGAGGAGCATTATAACCAGGAGGAACACGAAAAACATCACTATCAAGCGGCATATCAATGGTTTTCTCGACTTTTCTGATAAAGCTACTGGTTTTGCCTCCATTACAGAACAACACGAAGCTGTTCAAGACCAAACCCAGAACAAGAAGAAAGGAAAATAAATCGAATTTTCGGACAGGACCCATTTTTCTTGTCGGAATTTTGAGTTTTTCATAAACAAGGGAGAAATGAGAAATCTTCCTCTTTAAAAGAAAATAAATTACAATCTATTGACTTCAGGAACCCGAATATTCGTTACTGATCTTAAAATCGAAATTTTTGGAAACTCGAAATAATGCAATAAATACTAGTATTGTTTTCATTTTGTCCTTCTTGGTTTTTGTTTGACCCTTGACATATGTGACCACGGATATTTTAAGTTGATAATCTGTTCCAGACACACGAATCTATGTTTCCTTTTGTCTTTTCCTCCTTTTAATTTGTTTTCAAGTTTTTTAAATAAATTAAATACAAAATCATGCCGTTAAGAGTAAAAAAGGCAGTGTACCGTAAAGGAGTAAACAAAAAAGATAAAAATAGAATTTTGCATTAGACTTACTTGTTCAGTCCAGTAAAGAATGAATTCTTTACATGCAGTTCGGTTTCAGTCAATATTTAACAAGATAACATATATTTCAAAACACGGCATGACTCATATGATCTTGAGTGATCTAACCATATTCTAATTAGTGAATCAAAATACAATACAGTTGACTTGTGAGAGATGGGAGCACTAAGAAAGGTAAGGAGCAACGAGCTCCCACGTCCTCACGAATAAGAAACGAACTGTAGTGATTTAGCCTCAAGTTTTATCAATGTTTTTTTAAGTTATATCAAGTATCATCATCTGTTTTCTTATGATTTGTTTTGTGTTTATTTTGCAGGTAATGAAATAGAGAGATGACACAGAGATGTACGAGTTCCCTAGATCAAAACTGATCTAAGTACGTCTCGGAGAGCTTATAAACTTATGCTCTCAACCGGTACAGAGAATCAGCTTACAATCACTCACCGGAAAGCTCACACCTCTCACCAGAAAGAAATCCCCAAAGAAATAGAGTACAACGATGAAGAAGATAAGAACTCTCACATTTCTACTCTCTCTCTTAATTCTCTCTCTAGAATGATCTCACACACCTTAAACCCTGCTGATTCTCTGTACCTTTCTTATATATACAAGTGCTACAAACTTTACCGTTAACGTCACTGTGAATTGACGTCTAACTTCCTCTGCGATTACCTTTTCCGTTGATCACAACAATGGCATGTGCAGAGCCAAAACGCAGCACTTCGTGAAACACAAAACTCTGCTTCATATTCACGCTGAGACTTTATGGGCCTTATTCGAAATTACCAGGCCCAAATCCTCAACACTTTATTTGTCTCTAGCCCAATAACAAACCGAAACTCACATTCTCCACCTCGATTTGTTATCCAGACAAAACCACCGAGAAACTCAACTGCTCCTCCTTCCTTCTCCGACCAATACCGCCGGAATCAATTAACCAGAGAAACTTGACCGCCTCTCCCTTCTCCGACATTGACCTGCCAGAACCTAGTTCATCGATGAACCAGAACCTTCTCCGATTAACCCCAAATCACTTAATCCATCCAAAAATTTCTGAACCGGTACCGTCTTCGTGAGTATATCTGCTGGATTAACCTTCGTGTTAATCTTGTTGATTACCACATCTCCTTCTGCAACCACATCTCGAATGAAATGATAACGAATTTGGATGTGCTTTGTTCTTTCATGAAAAACGCTATTCTTCGCCAAACAAATCGCCGATTGCGAATCACAATTGATCTCTACCTCTTCTGTGGAAATCCCAACTCTGAGGTAATTCCCTTTAACCAAATTGCCTCTTTTGCTGCTTCAGTTAACGCCATATATTCGGCCTCTGTCGTTGATAGAGCTACTATATGTTGTAGACCTGAACGCCAGCTTACAGTATTTCCTCCAACTTGAAGCACATAACCCGTCAACGATCTCCTTCGATCCAGGTCAGCTGCGTAATCACTATCGCAAAACCCTTTTACTTCAAATTCATCTGACTTTGTGAATGTTAACTTCAAATCAGAAGAACCTCTAACATATCTCAGAATCCAACTAACTGCTTTCCAATGTTCCTTGCAAGGTGAACTCATGAACTGACTTACCAATCCAACAACATGAGCAAGATCCGGTCTTGTTCCAACCATTGCGTACATGAGACTACCAACAACACTCGAGTAAGGTATGTCTCTCATCTCTTCTTGTAGCTTAGATAGAACTTCTCCCGATTCATCCTTGTTGATAGCAGTTAGCTTGAAATGACAGCCCATAGGAGTATTGACAGACTTAGCTTCTTCCATATTAAATTTTCTCAAAACTTTGTTAAGATAAGTTTCTTGAGATAGCTGTAACACTCCTTTACTCATGTCTCTGATGATATCAATGCCTAGGATTCTCTTTGTAGATCCTAGGTCTTTCATCTCAAACTCTTTACTAAGAGTTTCCTTCAGCTTCTTAATTTCCTTCATATCTTTTGCTGCAACCAACATGTCATCGACATATAGCAAAAGATAGATGTAGTTTTCACCACCATAGCACCTGAAGTATACACATGAATCAAACTTGCTTCTTGTGTAACCTTGTGACTTTATGAATCTATCAAACCTTAGATTCCATTGTCTAGACGCTTGTTTTAGCCCATAAAAAGATCTTTTCAGCAAGCAGACCTTGTTCTCTTGCTCATAACCTTCTGGCATCTCCATCAATATTCTTTCATCCAGATTTCCATGTAGAAATGTTGTTTTAACATCCAATTGCTCCAATTCAAGGTCTAGATAAACCACCAAAGATAAAACCAAACGTATAGTTGTATGTTTCACCACTGGTGCAAACACTTCATGATAATCTATTCCTTAAATTTGAGCAAATCCTTTAGCAACCAATCTTGCTTTAAATCTTTCCATTTCTACACCTTGAATCCCTGGCTTAATTTTGAATATCCATTTGCAGCCAATAACTCTTTCTTCTTCTGGTCTATCAATTACGATCCATGTCTCATTCTTGAGAAGAGACTCCATTTCATCATCTGAAGCTCCTTTCCATCTATCCTTGTCTTTACAGGCCATAGCTTCTTTGAAAGTACTTGGTTCTTCATACTCCACATAATCAGCAATAACCAAGGCATATGCTGCCATATCATAATCATCAAACTTGCTAGGAAGCTTGACTGTCCTTTTTTCTTTATCCTTAGCAATGATGTGGGTGCTGATACCTGGAGTTGAACCTTCAGCTTCAGACTCATCATCATCCTCAATCTGATCTTCTTTATCAGATATAACTCTAGATTCTGAATGGTCTTCAGATTGATTCTCTAATGGAGCTCCACCTCCACTAGAACTCCCTTCTTCGTCATTCGTTTCAATAATCTCATCTTGATCAGAAGAGAGATTAAACGTCACCTTCTTCTTTCCCTTATTCAGAGTTTGAAGAGTATTTGCAGAAGTAGGCATTCCCATATCTTTGAATAAAGTATCTTCACATAATGTTACTTCCCTGCTAACAATGCACTTGTTATCTTCCAAACTCCAGATCTTGTAACCTTTTACACCCTGAGGATAGCCCATAAAGATTCCCTTCTTAGCTTTAGGCTTTAGTTTTCCTTGGTTAACATAGAGATACACAATGGACCCAAATCTCCTCATATGTGTGTATTCAGGTTTAGAACCAGTCCATATCTCTTCCGGAACCTCAAAATTAAGTGGTGGTTCTATTGATCATATACACCACAGTAGAAGCTGCTTCTGCCCAGTATTTTTCTCCCAAACCAGTTTCACTAAGTAGACTCCTCACCTTCTCCAGAATAGTTCTGTTTAGCCTATCTGCCACTCCATTTTGTTGTGGGGTATAAGGACATGTCTTATGCCTTATAATTCCTTGTTGTTTGCAATGATCATCAAACATTTGATTGCAATATTCTAGACCATTGTCAGTTCTCAAAGCTTTTAACTTCTTCTCGCTTTGATTCTCCACAAGTGCCTTCCACTCAATGAACTTGGCAAAAGCTTCATCCTTTGTCTTGAGAAAGTATATCCATACTTTTCTAGAGTAGTCGTCTATAAATGAAATATAGTACTGACATCTACCCAAGCTTGGTGTCACATTAGGAGATCCCCACAAATCTGAATGAACATACTCTAAGGCTTCTTTAGAAGTATGCTTTCCTTTAGCAAAAGAAGATTTGTGAGTTTTCCCAAGAATACAGTGTTCACACTGTTGTATTTCCTTAATCTCATTAATCTTTATCAACTCCTTCTTTACTAGAACCTGCAAGCTCTTAGCACCCAAATGTCCCATTCTGTTGTGCCATAATGCAGTCAAATTAGGTTGCTTGATGGCTGCATTTGCTTGCTTTAGTTCTGGTCTTCCATCTAACATATATAGAGTACCCACATAGTCTCCTGCTAGCATCTCCTTTCCATCTTTAAAGACTTGCATCCTGAAACTTCTTGACTGAAACCAGCATCCTCTTGTTTCTAGCTGACCCAAAGAGATTAGATTTCTTCTTGCTGTAGGAGAGTATCTAACATCCGTAAGTATCACAGATGATCCATTGTAACTTACTATCTTCAACTTCCCAATAGCTTCAATCTCACAGTAAGTATCATTTCCCATCCAAATTTTACCACCATCAACCTCTTTAAGATCATACATCAAGTCTTTTCTGAATGTAAGATGATACGAGCATCCGGTATCAAGAACCCAGCCATCAGTAGCTAAGCTTTCACAAGCTGCTAACATTTCAGGTTCTTCACTTATGTGAGCTTGACCAAAACTTGTTCCATTTCTTGAGCTATTAGACCCTTGCTGGTTCTTCTTTGGATATTCTCTCTTGAAATGCCCTTCTTCTCCACATATCCAACAAGTTCTTTTGTTCTTAGGTCTGGATTTACTTCTGCTAATACCCTTACCCTTCTGGAAACTTCTTTTCTCAGACCTTCCTCTAGCTTGAACAAACAATCCTTCTCCACCATTCTTATTACCATAGTCACCTTTCTGCTTGAGTTCCATCTCAAGAGAATACGCAGACCTTAGAATTTCTTTTAATGGAATGGTATCCTCTGAAGTATCCTTTCCTCTACTGTACTTTAGAGTATGGACCATTGAATCAAATCTTTTAGGTAGACTATTAAGAACGATGAATGCTTGATCTTCTTCTTGTAACTCAACTCCCAGACTAGAAAGATCTGAAACCAGCTTGGTAAAGATATCCAAATTCTTATCCAGATCTTTGTTTTCATCCATCTTAAAGCTGTAGATTCTTTGCTTTAAGTTGAATCTATTTGGAAGAGACTTCACTTGATAGTTGGACTCCAAAGCATTCCACATATCATAATCAGTAGGCTCTTTCATTACTTTTCTCAATACCATGTCAGATAAACTTAAGCTCAATAGATTTCTTACTCTTCGATCTTTATCTAACCATTGAGGATCTGCCTTGCTTTCTTTGTCCTTTGTATCTATCGGTGTATCTGTCTCTCCTGCAGCTGGTTCTGTAATTACAACACCCTTCTTCTTGGTATCAACTACAACAGATGGAGATACTATGGCTTGTAAGACCGAATCAAGACCCAATATCTCTAGCTGAGCTAACACCTTATGCTTCCAGAGAGCAAAATCACCATCACCATCAAACTTCTCCACTTCAAACCTTCCATGAATAGGCTCCATGACTGTTGTATCTCAGATATGAGTAACCTACAAAACAATCACAAAACCAACAACCAAACCCCAAAATTTCAACACAAAACTCCACCACAATCAATGTTTCTCATAGACAATGGATTTCCACACCAAATAACTCAACAAACAGTCACCAGAAATACTACTAACAATCGCATCAAGTAGGATCCATACTTGATGATGTTAGATCCAAGGATTTCTGAATATCAAAGAATAAAACCAATCCAAATCACTAGATCGTAGAACCTGGCTCTGATACCACTTGTAGTGATTTAGCCTCAAGTTTTATCAATATTTTTTTAAGTTATATCAAGTATCATCATTTGTTTTCTTATGATTTGTTTTGTGTTTATTTTGCAAGTAATGAAATAGAGAGATGACACAGAGATGTACGAGTTCCATAGTTCAAAACCGATCTAAGTACGTCTCGGAGAGCTTATAAACTTATGCTCTCAACCGGTACAGAGAATCAGCTTACAATCACTCACCGGAAAGCTCACACCTCTCACCAGAAAGAAATCCCCAAAGAAACAGAGTACAACGATGAAGAAGATAAGAACTCTCACCTTTCTACTCTCTCTCTTAATTCTCTCTCTAGAATGATCTCACACACCTTAAACCACTACAAGAAAACAGGTCGTTAGCCACTCGAATTACCGAGTGGCAAGTTAGTCACAATGATTTACGACTCATTTGTGACGCTTTTGTGACTAAAGCGTGACTCTTTTTTCCGGAGTCACTAATTAGTCGCTCATTTGCGACTCCATCAGGTAGTCGTTAAGTAGTCACATATTTGCGACTAATCTGCGACAACGGTTGGTATGTTTTGTTGGAGTCGCAGAGTAGTCACAAATTGTCGACTCCTTTGCGACTGAAAGACGAGTCACCAATTAGCGACTCTTGAGTAACGCATAACAGAGTCACAAATTACCAACTCCACCTACCGAGTCACTAAAGAGTGACAATGGTTTATGTCGACATAATAGGACAAGTGTGGGCGTATGTCGGCAGACAAAGGGACAAAAATAAAACGTGGGAAATTCTTGTGCACCTAATTTATGTCGTGGGAGTCTCTCAAGAGTCGCAAAAGAGTTGCTTATTTGCGACTACCAGTCTGGAGTCGCAAATGAGTGACAAATGATTTTGCCTATATATACTACAAATTCTCTTCTCATTTCCACACACCTCTCTCTCCCATCTCTCTCTAGAAATATTAGTTCCGAACAAAAAGGAGAAGAAATTTTTTTTTTCAAAATATTTCCTTTTAGGAAAAAGAAAAAAAGAAAATTAAAAAAAGAAAAAAATAATAATAATAATGTGGTCACATACTTGGGATTGGATGTACAATCGGTTCGATCCAGTGACAAACAATTTCACGGACGAATTTATTGAAGGGGTCGAGCAATTCACGAGTTTAGCAGCTGCACAACCATTCGCCATCGATAATGGAGGTAAAATATATTGTCCTTGTAAAAAATGTCAAAATTTAGGAAAGGCAAAACCAATTAGAACTGTTTCTAGTCATTTGCTTAGCAAAGGTTTTATGGATGGTTACTATGTTTGGACGGAACATGGCGAGGAGTACAATGTAGCTGGCGTAGGTACTAGTAGCAATTTTGAAAATTACGATGGCGTAGATGGCGTAGGTACTAGTAGCAATTTTAGTAGCGGTAATTTACAAACGAATTACGATGGAGGCAATGTTTATGCTGGGATGGTTCATGATGGATTTCATGGTTCAATACCATTGAATGATTATCAGCATGAACACGATCAAAGCAAAAATGATTATGTTTATGAAGAACCTACCCTCGAAGCTAAACACTTCTACGAGATGTTAGAGTCTGCTAATACGCCACTGTATGAAGGGTGTCAAGATGGTCATTCGCAGCTCGGTGTATGACGATCAAGGTTGATCATAATGCCTCTGAAGTTTTGATGGATTTGGTGGGGGATGTCTTGACGGAGTATTTACCTCAGCCCAACAATGCAACCGGTTCATACTACGAGACAGAAGCATTGATGCGAAAGCTAGGATTGCCGGTGAAAACATATGATGTATGTGAAGATAATTGTATGTTATATTGGAAACAAGACAGGGCGTTGGAGAACTGCAAGTTTTGTGGAAAACCAAGATATAAGCCTAGTACTGGGGGAAGAAACAGAGTTCCATTTAGTAAAATGTGGTATCTACCAATCGCAGATAGGTTAAAGAGACTGTACCAATCTGAGAAGACTGCAACAGCGATGAGATGGCATGCTGAGCACGAGTCACAAGATGGAATTATGAGTCATCCATCTGATGCAGCGGAGTGGAAAAATTTCAATCAAATACATACCAGTTTTGCGGCGGAAATGCGAAACGTATACTTGGGATTATGTACTGATGGTTTTAATCCCTTCGGTATGATAAAAAACCATTCGTTGTGGCCAGTGATCGTTATGCCCTACAACTTGCCCCCGGAGATGTGTATGAATGAAGAGTATTTGTTTCTTACAGTATTGAATTCTGGACCTAAACATCCACGCGCGAGTCTTGATGTATTTCTGCAACCATTGATCGAAGACCTTAAGCGTTTGAAAGGTTCTTTAAGCGTTTGAAAGGCAAGGCGAAGAACAAAAGCCGTCCAGCGGGTTCGATTGTTGAATCGTACAGGAACGACGAGATTTCCTATTTCTCACAATACTATTTTCCGCCACATATTTCGACAGCTATAAAAAGAAGGTAATAAATAAATTAGTCATGTATATTTGTTATAGTTTCATTCACTTCATACCTTATAATTTTGTGGAATATTTAATAGGACGACTTGATACGAGGAAGGAGAGGTACATGTATATGATGTGGCGGTACCTGAGATATTTACTCAAGTGGGTCGCACGAGTGGTAAATGTACTGAATTTTGGTTGGAGGGTTATGATTATACTCTGGCACATTCTACAGTATTGCGTAACTGTGAGTATTTACGACCATTGGAAAGGTAAATTCGTATTCATTCTTAATGTATACTACAATAATTTGATATTTTTTCATCCTTATGTCATATGTCTATGTTTTCCATAATTACACAGTTTGGTTGATGCACAAATTCGAGTTGAAAATCCTGGATTATCAGAGGAAGAGGTTGTGGCGAAAAGAGATGATGAATTTCATGTATGGCTCCGCCAATATGTAAGTACCTTATGTCTCAATTAGTATGTTTTAATTACAATATAGGTAATTAGATACTAATACCATTCATTGTAGGTGGCTGCTACAAAACATGAACAAAATTTTCCATTGTGGGTGCGCGATCTAGCAGATGGACCGGAAGCTAAGGTCAAGTCATGGCCTATGTATTTTACTAGGGGCTATATGTTTCACACGCGTGAACAAGGAGCGCGTAAAAAAATAATGAATTATGGGGTGTGTGCTCGAGGACAAAATTATTCAAATGCCTCTCATGAAGATGATTTCTACGGCACCATCGAGAATATTATCGAGCTCCAGTATCCTGGATTTCTGAATTTGAAGATCATATTGTTTGAATGTCAATGGTATGACCCTACGCTCGGGAAGGGGACTCGAAAGAGCGAGGTTGGAGTTATCGACGTGCTTTCATCTCGAAAATATGCAAAATACGAACCATTCATATTAGGTTCGTCTATCACGTTCTCCTGAGTTTAAAATTTTAATATGATTTGTGAAAATAACAACTTTTACTTGTGACAGGGTCACAAGTTGATCAAGTTTGTTATCTTCCATATCCAAATCCAAAGCGTCTTCGTAAAGTATGGTTATCAGTTTTGCGTGTGCATCCAAGGCATCGTGTTCAAGGAAAATATATCGACCAAGGCATGAATATTTTGCAACAAACCCTTGACGAGGCAACCACGTTTAATGTAGACGATATCGCAATTGATGCTTTGGTTAATGAGGATCATCCAATGGAGCCCATTGATTTTGAGATTGACGACGAGGATCCAGAAGATGAGTTCCAGTGCAATTTATCAGATTCCGAAGACGAAGTTGCACGGGTTGAATTCCACTAAAATGTATTGAGTCTAAATTTAAGAGTGCTTATAATGTGTAATATCATAAGTTAATGTTTAATATATTGTGTACTATCATAAGTTAATGTTTAATATATTGTGTAATATTATAAGTTAATGTGTAATATTATGTTTAATAAAAAATGCATTCGTAATGAAAACATAATTGCTACTACAGCTCAATTGGTTTCAACCAAATCAACATACGCCCCTAGCCCGAGTTCGAATCCCACCTACTACGGGTTGGACTTTTTTTTAATGTAAAAACGTTAAGTATGTATAGGTAAATAAAAACAAACTAAACAAACGAATACAAACCATAGCCCAGTGGCATGACCGCATGTGATCTACTTACCCACCCCGTGTTCGAAAACCCACAAAACCATTTTTTAATTTTTTTAGTTTTAGGGTTTCGCTCAAAGGAGTCGCACAGGAGTTGCTAATTAGCGACTATTTCGCAACTATTCAGGGTTTTGTTTAACGGAGTCACAACGGAGTAGCAAAAACGTCGCAATACAGCCACCAATTTGCGACTAATTACCCACCACAATAATATTTTGGGCAAATTTAACACCATAGTGTTAACCTAATGAATATAGTTATGTATATACAACTTATTCATCATATAAGTGTGTACTAAAACACATAAAAAAAAAAAAAATTAAGTACAAATGCATTTCACAAAACACAAGTCTTCTTACAAACCATAACATATACATATCACTTAAGTATAAGATTTCTAATTTTGAAGATTAACAAAAAAAATTTTAATTGCTAGGATTTTAATGTTTGAATCAAACAAACATTATAGAAGTACTTGGGGAGTGGGTTAGAATGAATAATGGGTCATTTTTTGTGTTTAGAATGTTTAGGGTTTAGGGTATACATTTGTAAAGAGTCACAAAAGAGTGGCAAATTAGTGACATATTACCCACTAATCTGCGACTCTGTACTTAATTCGGCTTTCTGTACGAAATGTGGGCCATTGTACGAATTGTGGGCCACATAGCAAAATATATTGGGCTTTTACGCGGTTTATTTTCCCTCCAAACCCAAATTTAGTTAGCCACTCTCTTGCGACTAAGTTGTGACGCAAGCGATAATATATAAAAGAAACCTAATTCCCAAAAGTCATTTCTTTGCTCTCTATCTCTCTCTCTCTGCGGCAGAGAAAAAAAACCCTAATCCATTCTTTCGATTATCTCTTTCGATCTTCCAAAATTTCTTTCGATTCTTCTCTTCTCTGCAATCCTGCTCTTCTCCTCTATGAAACCCTTGTCTTCTCCTCTATGAAACCCTTCTCTTCTCTTCTCTGAAACCCTTAAATTCTTGCTTGCTCGTCGATTCATTTTCCTCTGTTGAAACCGAGAAACCTAAACCCTAATTTCTTCATATCTCCTTCAATCGCAACCCAGAAACCCTAGAACACTAATCTTTCTGACGAGAAACCCTAATTTCTAAACCCAAAAAACCCTTATTTCTTTAACCCAAATCCGATGGTGAAGACGGCTCTCCGAGGGAAAGGCACTCGAGGAGGCGGATCTGCTTCCGGTGGTAATGGAAGAGGCGGAGGCGGTGGAAGAGGGAAAGAACCAGCCGGTGAAAGAGGAGCCTCTGGAGGAGGCGGGTCTGCTTCTGGTGGTAATGGAAGAGGCGGAGGCGGTGGAAGAGGGAAAGAACCAGCCGGTGAAAAAGGAGCCTCTGGAGGAGGCGGATCTGGAAGAGGCCTCCCTGTAGGAGCCGGTTCTGGAAGAGGCGGCGCCGGAGGAAAAGGACCGGCTCCTGAGTACATCCCTTTGGGGGAACTTGCAACCATCGCTGCTGCTAGGACTGCAAAGGCTCGTGGTAAGCGTCCTACAGGCACAAGTGAGCCGGTGGTTCGTCCTGAAGCCACAAGTGACCTGGTGCATCTTGTACCCACCAGACCTAATCCTGGAGCTTCTTCAGCCGCCTGTGAAGGGGCTACTAACGCCGGAAGTTCACCTGTGGCTCGACCTATTTCAAATGTTGGCTCCTGCAACTCCTCTAACCCGTCGCCACCTTCTCAGGGGACCCGGGTCTCTCACTCAAACTTTTCTGCCGCCCGAACCATTCCTCTGGAGTACCCTCCATCAACAAACCCCCAAGGCAGTTCAAGAAATGTTGAGGCTAACCTTAACCTGAATATGCGACCTGTTGGTGGCGAGGTTCAGAGAGATGCTGAGGCTGATGATGAAGAAGATGAAGTAGACATAGATGATGAAGAAGAACTCCAAGATGATGCTGTGGAGAATGATGACCTCGGGCCTGACTTTGAAGCTGTTGCTGGGCAGCAACCACAAGGGCTAGATGACAAGCAGCTGTTGGCTAATCTGTTAGCTCTTCCTAGACGTCAAAGACTTCCTCTTCTCAGTGAAGTCCCTATGCCAGACTCATTGTGGTAAGTAGATCCATTCATACTTGTTTAATATATGCTATGTGAACCTGTATATATTGGTTGTTGAAGTTGGTTAATGTGGTTAATGAAAACTGTTGAATCTGCAAATTGTATATGTTGGTTAATGGAAATTGTTGACTCTGGAATATATTGGTTTAGTTTAGTACATTGCTTATTAGTTCTTCAATATATGTTATGTAATCTGGTTTCCATTTCTGTGCAAGGTTTACTCGGGACAGAGGCAAATTGACCCGTGTCATCTCAACGATCTTTAGACGCAAGTTCGATGGCCCTTTCTTCAGTTGGACAGTGACTCCGATTGACAAACAAGAAAGATACTTCAGGACTTTTGCGGTAATGCTTCTTCTTCTAATTCTATTTTTACATATCTTTTTAAAAGTAATTTAGTTTACTACTGACCATACTTGTTTGTTGTGTAGAGCAAGTACTACTGGGATCAAGAGATCACTGAACTGATGAAGGAGCATTTCACTGCGATTGCTATCAATCGCATGAAAGGCATTGTCAGTCGTGCTAAGACCAGTGGAATAAGGCCGATATGGATTGATGGTGATCTCTGGAAAGAGATGTGGCTCCACTGGGACACTACAGAGGCAATAGAGAGGAGTACTACCGCTTCCAACTCCCGCAATTCTGACCGTAATGGCCTTGGACCACATAAGCACAGATCTGGCCAGTCCTCTTACCTGACCATTCAACAAGACATGGTAAGTGTTAATTTATGTTACTGTAACTTCTGATAATTAACCATAATATCTGTAACTGACATTTCTTTTATACTCTTGCAGGAGGATGAGCTAGGAAGACCAGTGTCCTTCGCTGAAGTCTTTAAGCAGACTCATACACTGCCTGATGGCAGTTATGTCGACCAAAAGGCTAAGCAGGTGTATGAAGATTATGACAAGACCCTCCAAGAGGTTAGGGAGCAGGCTCGCGGCGAAGGACCAGATGCTTCAGACGATTCAGAGAACTCAACGCAGCGGCAGCTGACCGTTGACGATCTTAATGATCTCTTCCTTAAGGTAACCTTTCTCTCCTACTTTCTTATCATTTCTGTCTTGGTTTACTTTATGTTACTTATCATTCCTGTCTTGCTGTCTGTTGGATATTGATTACTGAATTATAGAGTTGGCTTTAGGGTTTTGGTTTTGGTTTACGTTTGTATTGTCTGTTGGATGTTAGCTTCTTACTGTATATGTTTCTCTGGCAGATTACGCACATCGATCCGAAGGGCAACCCTTATGGAATTGGTCAACTGTCCCAGGTGCTTAACAAAAAGAAAAGGAAGGCCAGCGATGCTTCATCGTCAAAGACAGCCTTAGAAGCGATGCAGGACGAGCTCAAATCAGCTCGTCAAAAGATTGCTGACTTTGAAGCTGAAAACAAACGTCGAGATGCGGAAGACAAACGTCGTGATGCAGAGCTACTGCAGCTAAGGCAGAGTCAGTCTCGCATCTCTGAATTCGAGAAGATGATCCAGTTCATGAAGACGGACAATCCCCGCCTTGCTGCTTACCTGACTCAGTCCTCTGCTCAAGCTCCTCCAACCTCACTACCGGAAGCCAACACTTAGAAGTTTCTTTTGAAACTTCTCTCTCTCTAATATGAAAAACTTGTTTAATTTCAGTTTGTCTTTTGTACTTTTATAACTACAACTAGTTTGTGTATTAAATATTTTGTGTACTTTATAAGTTTCCATTTCTTTTGCTTTATATTTTGTTTCTAAAACAATTCAAATCCAAATAGGTTCTTAGTAACAAATTAGTAACAATTTAGTACTGAATTGGTTACAAAAACAAGACTATAAAGGGACTTCAAAAATACACGAGTCGCAAATCAGTGGTTAATATGTGACTCGATTAAGACTACTCTGTGACCATCGTGGATCTAATACAGTCACAAAAGCGTCTCTAAGGTGTCGCTAATTAGTGACTCAACCGAGAGTCACAACATAGTCACAAATTAACAGAGTCGCTAAGTAGTCGCAATAAACCGAGTCGCTAGAGCGTTGCTAATTTGTCACCACCAATATTCGTCGCTAATTAGCGACTCCACACTTTAGACACATACGAGTCGCATATTAGCGACTAACTATTATCGTCACAAACGAGTCGCTAATTAGCAACTCATTTGCGACTCGAAAAATTAGCGACTCAACTATTGTCACTCCGACTTTGGAGTCGCAAATTAGTCGCAAATAGCTCATTTGTGACTCATTTGTGACTCTTTTTGGAGTCACTAGTCACCTGTTTTCTTGTAGTGAACCCTGCTGATTCTCTGTACCTTTCTTATATATACAAGTGCTACAAACTTTACCGTTAACGTCACTGTGAATTGACGTCTAACTTCCTCTGCGATTACCTTTTCCGTTGATCACAACAATGGCATGTGCAGAGCCAAAACGCAGCACTTCATGAAACACAAAACTCTGCTTCATATTCACGCTGAGACTTTATGGGCCTTATTCGAAATTACCAGGCCCAAATCCTCAACACTTCATTTGTCTCTAGCCCAATAACAAACCGAAACTCACACGAACAAAGTTGAAACCAATCGTATCCTTTGCTTTATCTTTATCAACCTTTTTGACGAATCATCATCACTTTCTCATTTTAGTCCCATATATATCATTCAATGTTCGAACTGTGGACCTCTTTTTTAAAAATCTTTTTCTAACTTTCTTCTTTCCTTCCAGTCCAAATTTTTATGCCAAAAGAAGTTTGTAATTTTGTAATGCTCAATTTATTTTTCATAAAAGGAAAAAAATGTGTCAACAAATCATGTAAAATTATAACGAAATTTATCAACTCTAGTTATTTTCTCATTTTAATAGAACACTTTCTGTCTTTGGATTTTTTTTTTCCAAATAAACCGTTGAAACATTTTTTTGAGGTTAAATGATTTTTTTTTTTTTTAAGATGTGTCATGAGATATCACGAAATTGTTATAAAATGTTATGTGTAACGATTAGATTTGGGCTCTAATGATAGAATTTGAGTATAGGTCTTTCAATGTTTAAGTGTATGAATGAGGATAATTTAAGTTACCAATATAATAGATCTATATATGGAGAATCCTTAACTAATAAAACTTATGTCGTAAAGTCATTCAACATTGGTCAAATTATGTGTTTCGATTAGGGTTTTCCACGTGAAACTATCTCCCACTTAGATGTGATGTTTGTAGCTTTGATATTTTGTTATTTTGATAACCTAAAATATTCTCCAACTTTTCATTCTTCTTACATCTATATTTTATTGAGTTTTACAGAAATTATTCTCCAGCCAGAAAAAAAAAAGATTGAAAGAAGCTTGGAAATTGGAAGAAATATGAAGAAATGAATCATGCGTCTGAGAAGAAGTTGTTTATGACTTTGTACCTTGATTTCTTATCTTAACATATAATTTTTTTTTTATATAAAATGAGATTTAATTCAAACATTGAAAAGGTATTATAAAAACTCATTACAAATTCACATAAAAAGTCAGATGATGATGGGTCGAGACCCGTCGATCATTTCCTATTAATTTATGCTAATCAAATCATCAAACTCTCTAACCACACCAAAATCAAAGCTTTCTTGTTGTGATCATCTATACTCTCTTGATTCTATCACCTTCAACAACCAGAAATCCCTCACTGGCTAGTGTTCCGACCGCCTTCCGTACCTGATTACAAAGACTTTTGTTACTTTCTCTTTCCTTAAATCAAAACTATTTTGATATGTTCATAAATAAATGACTCACATCATGAAGATGAATTTCTGTGTTTATGTTGCCTCCATGCTTCTTTAGTTCTTCCAGTAACTGCACAACATTTTCGTTCTACTTAGCAAATCTCAAAAGACAAGAACTCCTTAAATAGTATGATGAATAAAGAAGTAGTACCTCGAGTAAGCGCATTGATGAACCTCCAATTTGCATTTTCTCAAGAACGATGTCTCGAATTGACGACACAAAGATATCCCGTCTCATTCGTTCACTTGCTGAGACTCCGGTATTTATCAGGTCCATGTCAATGGTTCCTTCAACATTTACAAAACCGAACTTTATTGTTAAAAACAGGTATCGAATGCTATTGTCTACCGTTTTTTTAAATAAAATATATCCTCATGATAATAATAATGCATAAAAAGCAAGGAAACATACCAGTAGCATGATCGGTTGCTGATTGCTGCATTGCAACTCTGAGAAGTCGAAATGCCTCGTCCACGTCATGTTTTTCAACCTTTATCCCACCACAAAAACCATTTTGAGTTAGAAATGAGGAAAGGAAATTGTAACAAACGATTCAGGTCAGCGTATGAATGTTTTACTAACCCATTCAGAAAAGCGCATTCGAGCCAAGGCCTCACTAAGTCTGATCAGGCTTTCAATTTGCCTAGGAGTCGCTGTAATCACCTGTTGCCAAATTTAGAGAGTTTAAGGCACGAAAACTAACCATTTCACTAAACATAGAAAAAAAAAATGTTTCAAAGGGCACACCTTTTTGCTACTACCAGCAAACTTCCCTGCTTTTCTCAGCTCAACGTATCCTCGGGTCAACTCCTCTGCAGCTTCATCTGATAGTTTAGGATGAATGTTCTTGCGGGCATAGCTAACATAAGTTGTCAGTGTAGTAATATCCAAAGCTTCCTCCTGTGCACTCTGCAGAATGTCATGAAACGATAACAAATGAAGTAAGATATAGGCAAAACACATTCATCTGTCAACATATCTTACACGCTGGGGAAAGATAAATTACCTCAGCATTCTCAAAGTGTAGGGCAACAATATGCTTTGCAAGCCTTCGGTCAGTCTGCTCATCGGGCTTGTCAAGAATCAAGTAGATCAAGTCGAATCTAAGAAGCAAAATGTGATATAATTAGTACCACCAACTGAAATCTTTAACGTCACTTAAAAAAAAAAAAGATTGCAGCATACCTAGAAAGCAAGGTAGGAGGAAGGTGAATGTTCTCAATAACAGAAAGCCGGGGATTATAGCGTGAGCCGCTAGGATTTGCGCAAGCCAACACAGAGGTCCTGGCATTAAGAGATGCAATAATACCAGCCTTTGCTATTGAAACAGTCTGCTGTTCCATCACCTGACAGAGAAAGAATGTTCATCGGTAATGCAATCTTATGGACTAGAGACCGCATCAACAAAGCTGACACAGAAACTGTAAGCTACAGCTAGTGAAATGGAAAGAGGGCGAGAGTAACAAACCTCATGCAGCATGCTCCTTGCACTGTCAGACATTTTGTCAAATTCATCAATACAGCAGATACCTCTGTCGCTAAGAACAAGAGCTCCACTCTCCAAAACCTAAACGATGTACTATTCATGTTAACAACTCAGGTTGAGGAAGACCCTGAAAATACAACGTAAGAAAACAGCCGAGTACATAAATACTGAAAAGAAGAATAACATACAGTTTCTCCTGTCTCAGGATCTTTAGCTACATAAGCTGTCAAACCAACAGCTGAGCTCCCTCGCCCACTTGTATAGATTCCACGAGGTGAAAGCTTATGGATGTACTGGAGCAGCTGGGACTTGCTAGTACCAGGGTCACCAACAAGTAAGATGTTGATGTCACCACGAAAATTAGCACCAGATGCCAAATTCAAAGCATTCCCTCCAAAAAGCTTCACATTTGAAATTTCTCTCAGTAACATGAACTAATATTGTTTAGATTTAGTTAAAACCATAAGGAAAAATCAAAAGCGTCACAGCACCTGGCACAGAAGACCCTTTTTAACATCATCCAACTCCCAGATATTTGGTGCTAGTGACCTACTAAGCCTCTCATATATATCTGGTAGTTTAGAGAGTTCCTGAAACTTCCTCAGCTGAAAATTAAATTCATACTTAGCTCAAATTGAGAGACGAATGAATAAGTTACAAACCTCTACAGATCTATATAGTTAAATAATTGACGAACCTTCTCCTCATCTAACTCGACATCTTCATCTACTCTACGCAGACTATTGTCAACATCCATAGGATCCTCAGCAGCCATTCTTGTCTTACTTGCTTTCTTTATGTGAAGGCAATCGATGTATGTCTACACTCAACAGTTTATAAGAGAACATAAATGACAATGTCACATTGTAATAAGAGGAATTACTAACAGAAGAAAAGATAAGATGACATGCCTTAAACACAGATTTCACAGTCCTGTGAGCAGGCCCCACGCGAACGGTCATTGCTCTGTAAATTCCGGTGACCTAAACACAGAATAAGCTTTGATTCTAATTCAAAAATCAGATTAACCATGTATCACTTTAATAACATTACTGATTTTACCTCAATTCTATCACCAGGCTTTCCATTATCAACTAGCTTATCATGCAGCAACAAACTAACTGTGTGAGGTGTTCCTCCTTCAGGAATCTCATCAGGCGTTTCTTGAAGCCTCACAATCTGCTTATCAGCAAACCTGATTTGCATACGGAAAGGGCATAAGTTACAGGATTAAACAGAATCATACAAACCTGTGTCTAGATCTTACCTGCATCGGTTGTGC